>CM067349.1:49390947-49492808 GCA_034190875.2 Urechis unicinctus | reverse complement strand
CACATAGAATGAGCAAGAGCTTTTCCATATTGGGTTTCGTATCCCTGGATAGTTTTGCAGATTAAGAGTCAATTCGCATGCGCCGTTGACAAACAGAGAGGGACCATATCTGCATGTTTTAGACAATGCGCTTAATGGCACTTGTCTGCAATAATAATGCAGATCCTGGCAATAATTGATTAAGAATTGGTATGATAAACAGAAGAGGATGATGTTTAAATAACCCAAAGCACTGAGGTAAAGGATGTTTATACACGTGTTCAATAACAAGTAAGCGACCATGACAGTTGATGAATTAACGAGATTGAGTTATATCCTCTCCTGTTCTCGGTAACTGAGGATCCTGCATTGTATAGATGCAGCATGCGCAAATGGCACGGGGAAAAAAAGGCCTCACCCGTATTGGTCTGGTTTGATGTAAAAGTAGCACACGCAAAACATTCGAAACGTCGTCCATTGGTTGATTCAGTCACTTTCTGCCACTGTATTTACCATATGCAAATCAGACAGATGGCTCCACAATTGATCCCTGTCGCATCAAGCTTTTTTCGCCACTAGGAGTTAAGTGGCGGTGGCGGGAGAGAGGGAGGGAGAGGGGGTGAGTGTGGGGGTTTTGTCAACCGCCTGTATACGACATGTGTTAGATTTAACGAACGTGAGACACATTGTTACTTGCTAAATCATAGCATGTATTTTTTCTAGATTGATAATTATTTCTGAGTAAACAAAGTTAGCAACAGATAAATTTCGTTAATTTTCATTTTCCTTAGATGGATTATGCAGTTTGATCATTCAGGGATGGATCTGAACTCTATGGTAGCTATGTTCATATTCCGCATACCATCAATGAGAGTCCACTACAAATAATACGATTGCGATATACCTGAAAGCGATCTCCACTGTATGGTTCTGTAATCAGGACGATATTTAACCAAATCATCTTGTAAACAATAGATTCGATTCCCCCACACTAGAATGTCTTGTCTATTTAACCATGTGTTTATTATATTGAATGTCGCTTCATACAACTTCAATTCAGAATTCGGCTGACCTTAGCTATTCCTTACGGGATGTCGAAACACCTGCAAATATGGTGCCATAGACAGCTGTTTGCGAAATCGCAGATCCTTAGCCCTTGTAGTGATTAACGGCCTGCGTCAGGACGTCGAGATTCACGTGAAAGAAAATCGTTATGGGATTTTCATGTTAGTAAATCAAAATCCCCGACTTTCTGAATCCAACTTCTCAATGATGTCCCTGAGGCAGCCCTGGTTAGTGTAGGCGCCAGCATGGGTGTCTCAGGGTGAATATATGATGTGGGTATATCCTTAGGCTGCTATTTTTAATTGGGAGCATGTGGCGAGTATTGAAACATGGAGCATTCAATTGACCTAAAATTATAATTCACCACATAAGCTTTTGTTTTAGTAGATGGTATGGTCAAGCTGAGAAAAGGTTTTATGATGTCTGCTGAGAATAAATGTAAGAATGTGAGCGCGCAACATTCGTGGAGCTCCGATATTATAAAAAGCAGTGAAACTCCACGCGGGTTCAACCTGGACTATCGAAAGTTTCATCTTACCTATGGTGCATAAACTATATGCGCATTCTTCTTATGTACACGGGAAGAGTCAGAGCGCATGAATTAGCCCTCAATTAGATCAGGGGAGGTTCTGCTTGTAACTATATTATTATGAGCTTGATACGATCGATGGATTATCTCATTCCTGGGAAGTCAGATAATTTGCATATGCTAATTCCAAATCAACCAAAAGAGGCAAAGTAATTGCAGAAGTCAGCCAGTGAGAACTTCCCTCGACAGCTTTATTGCTCCTTTTTGTTAGAGAGAGTCTCTAGCTAGTGTATTTGGCGCGTAGTGTTCGCCATATTGTATAACAGTGCATTACAATCGAACGCATGGAAGTGGTGAGGGGTGCAACTACTGCTCACAAATCTTGCTCAGACTACGCCCAGTGCTCTCAATCAATTCTATGGACTATTACGGGTAAATTATGCTAACATTAGCCCCGAAACAACATTTACGAATACTCATCATGTCTGGAACCTCTCTTTTAATGACTGGTAGACTAGTACATGACAGAGGCGAGGATAATTATGCGTGCAAGAGCACAGTCTGTTGCAAAATTTCGTCCATTTAAACTGGTAAATGGAGCAAATCTCTTTGACTCATTGTCTTCAAACCCACTTTGTTCTCGCTGATGCAGATTGTTCACGAGGAAAAGCTCTCTGCCTGTGTTCTCGCTTGCATTAAGCGGCCATTACTGCGATGCAGTTAGCCATTTATTCGATAGATGTGATGCCTCCCCCCCCTCCTCCTCTTAAAGTGTCCTAAGCAACGTGTACTCCGCACAGGGGCGACAGCACATTGCATAAGCGAATGCAATTTAAGTAATTGGCTTTATGGTCTCTGCTAGGGAAAATTTACGGATATGTGCGTACATTATCAAAAGTGTTAACTCCGCTACACATAATATATAATATGCCATTGTCCAGTGTACGTTATTTACCCTTAGATTATTCGCAGACATATGGTTGTGTTACATTTGCTAGGGGTTGGGGAAGAATTTTGAGGGGATGGACCGTACTGTTGGTGTGTTTTACGGTGGGCTAAATGTGTCACGAGAGCGCGACTACGGTTTTCGACAATATGGTGGCTTTATTCTATTTTACACTTAGGTAATGATTGATTTCAATTATTTTGGCTTCAATCAGCAGGTGTAAATTGCATGTTAAATTATCAAGAGGGCTGTGGTATAGGGATTGGATTGAATTATTCAGTCGACGCTGATGCATATTTCGTTACTCCTTCGATATATTGCACGTATTTCAACATAAGCCATCATACACGCCAAATTTGTGTTGATTATGTTCAACGACAATTCCCTTTGATGGGCGATCAAGGAAATATATCTGGTTTGAGGGCCCTTATTCGGATAAAAATATACGAGCTTCGGAGTTCGACACGTCGACAACAATATAACTTCTTCATCCTGTCACAAGGACGATAAAATGGTGTAAGCCGAAAATGTACTAATCTTGTGTTTCAGTTTGAAGGTCGGTCACTTCCATATACCGACTCTAACGATCATTACATGAAGGAGGACATATGAGTATATGGGAAATGTCCGAATTATTAGTTTCGAATATATTGCGCCCCGCAAACATACGTAAGAACAACGTAATGTGGGGGCATGATGCTACTTTGAGCATACTGAGAAATGCCTGTCTATTACTTGTAAAATTCTAACTGCGTTTATTCGTACCTAAGATGACAAGTACATTAGTGGATTATGCATAATTAGTTGTCTGCCTAAGTCCACTCACAAAACCACCATAGCAAAGATGCTAAGTCGAAAGACAAATATCAGCATTGGTGACAAGCTCATCATACAAGCCCATACATATGAAGCAATAGGTTCATTACATACCAACTTTATCCTCGATATCCATTTGGAACGGCCTCGAAAAGTGAATCAAAAAGATTTATCTCCTTTGAGCACTTCTAGTAGAACATTGACCTCACTGTAGGAGGATAATATTACTTAAAAAAGGGCCAGCCGAAAGGAATCTCTGCCATGCCAATTTATCCACCGATGCTGAAATACAAGCAGTATCAAAAGCATTAGCTAAACTTTCAAACGCCCTGGTTGATGAGGAAAACAACCTCATGGAAAAGATTTAATACCTTTAATACTTCATTATACAGCCTGACGAAACATGCACTCATCAAACAACTAATGACCTAGCTCGATAGCTGGTGCAGTGGCGTATTACAACTGAATCGAGCTAGAGCCATGACGAGATTTGCGCGGAGAAGAGGTAAAAATCGTTGGCAGAATGAGGAATCTTTTATTTATTACTAACAAAAAGGGTACGTGATGAGCATTAACAAAATTAAGGAGCTGAATCGGAATCCAACAGTCGTTTCATCAACTCCATGCCCAATTTGCTTTCTTTAAAGTCGGTTTGACAGTCAATGACGGATTATCCCGTCTAGTGTGCAAAACAAGACCTTAACATGACATCACTCCATCAGCATTTCCGGCACATTAGTTTTAATACCGAGTATATTTTGCTAGGGTCTATCGCGCCGTGCTTCATAGCAGCATGTTTAATGCGCGTCATATTTATGCAGGCTGTCCAAAAACAACTGCAAGTCCATTATGTCTTTGCAACATAGCAATACATCCCCAACAACGGGTGAGAAATAGTTTTTGTGAATACTCATGCTACAATTGTTTTTTTTTCTGGATTTCAGTTCCAAATCAACTTTGTTAATGGTGTGGGTGATTTGTATTTAACTATCATGAGTATGAGATGTCATGCTGTCCGTTAATGCACTTTCATACTTATTTGTGGACTGCTTTATTTAACTTTGATAATTCTGAGTAGCCATAATGTGGTTTGACTGCAGTTGCTTTAAGGTTCACGCCTTGACGGTAAGTGTATTATATGTTAATCGTTACAAGGTGACGAAGATTGTGTTTATACGACATGATATTGCATTTTTACCTACTAATATATAACAGTGAGTAATCAACAATAAGGTACTTATGCTGTTGGAATGCGAGGCACGCACTAAACAGGCAAGACAAATTATGTAAGAGGGTAATATTTCACCTTTTTATATGAAAGGTATTCTCCACCCCACATACTGGCACGATAACAATTCATAGAAATAATGTTCATGACGGCCGTATAACTAATGTACTGATAAGCCGTTTGCAGATATCCAGACGTCATCGTCTTATTATTTTCATGACTAACCCTTCAAACCATTGCAAGAGGGTAGAATCCATTAGATTATTATCGAAGGTTCAATCGAGTGGGTTGACATATGTTCTCCATCCATCCAACATAGTTATGGTAAGAATTTTTCATGCAAATATCTCTCCTATCGGCAAGCGGCATATTCAATTGGGTTAACACAGCATTCTATCGCCCTTCAGTTCTTAACATTTCCTAGCAGTAAACGGCTTGGTGTCTTAATTAATCAGCACAACAAATCCACGACTCTGGTTGTGGTGACTACACTGACATATAACTAGTGTTCACCTCTGCGCAGCTGGACGAAAATAATCTTCGATGGTACGCTCAGGAGTCAGAAACGAGTTCCGTACATTGGAAACATTTGGAACAAAAACATACAAATAATGTTACGAATATAATCGGTGCTATGTGGTGCTAAGAATGGCCCTCTTCAGTTCGGTAGTTTAATCGACTGTGCAGACAAAAAGACTCGGCTTAGTCAATGTGAAGGACCAGGACCTCGAGCCACCTTAATATGGCCTATTTAGCATAATATTTCTTTCTGTGAAATTCTAGGCATGTGAATAACTATAATATCATGTAATGTTAGTTACTGAATAATGTCCCCGAGGTTTGTGTCATGCTCATGTATGCAGATGGCGCGCGCGATTACGTGTATAACTTATCTAGTCTGGTGATAAGATAGTACGTACGGTAATGTCGACTAAGGTACGAATTAAAAGTAGAGGTGTTTTAAGAAAACAACTTACAGCAAGACATAGATCATATGCAGACATTTGGACATCGTGTTTTACTTTGCATGTTAAACAGACAATACTTATAACAGTATTGAGCTCTCTAAGTCAGGCAAGACATATAGGCTATATTGTATTGTGGCTTCTAGATTGTATTTATTTAGCCATGGCATTGTAACTAATCTTAGACAAGGAAATGAAAGGAATCTACCAATGCTAACCAATCGCGAGTAGTTGACGCCAATGTATATCGCCTGCTTTGGGGTCAGAATCTGGTTTAAATGGGTGAGGCTTTGTTTCCTTTCCATAGGGTACTTACTTTTTGGATGCATGGCATCTGAATCTCGCTTTAACGACTAATTCATCAGCAATCGAAAATGCCGGTGCGGTCGGCAGTATTTTTGTTAAACGCAACATTCAGCATATAAAAAACTACACCAGCCTTGAAGGTACGAAGTAACGCAACCTGTTGACAAACATTGATCGTTTACATGGTGATTCAGTCAATTAGATGAACATCGTCTTCGTTCCTATGAATAATGACCAATTGCATGTGGACATTATTTTATTTTTCTCGCAAAAGTCACCACTTAGATCACAACATTCATGGCCTTTGTAGTTAGGTACAGATATACTGTTCTATGTCATCTGTTTGCGTTGCGATTTGTCTGCGTTATATGAACTGCAACTTTTCGAATGTCACTTCACTGATGCTATATTACGAACACTGATTTCAAATGAAGATCGATGCCTCGTGGTCGCTTCTTGTCTTTTTTTGCATTTCCGGAGAGTATGACCAACTAGACCAGGCCAACTGTAAATTCCGGGAATGAGATATATGTGACAGCATGTATCTATGTCAAAAGGACCACGAAATAAAGGAAACTTCCCATTATTCTGCTGCCTGGGCAGACGACACTATCACAAAAAGCTTCAGAATAGAATTAAATCATTGGAACTTCAAGGTTCAATTAGCGTACTGTGGGATTGTAGTTCTAATTATTGGCGTAATTGCTGGCCATTCGGAGCAACCTCTTATTCCATCTTTTTGTTATCTGCTAATTGGAAGGATCGAACATGAGTTGAATGGATAGGTTATAGGACACATCAGGAAAGCAGTAAGAGAACGCTGTTACCATTTACCTACAGATACTTTTAATCTCACCAAGCCTGGATAACATCTCATGAAAAGTAGGCAATCCTAGACACGTTATCGCAAATTGAACTATTTGCTGTTTGATGTTGAGGGTCTCTTTGTTTGCATCATGCCGTTCACCAATTATATTCTGGTTGCTTCATAGAGAGCGATAACTGAATAACGTTCTGAATGCATCCGTCGGAAGATGAACCTATTGTACGTGTTTCCGGTGCCTAATTAAGTCAATAATTATCAATTATTCGCGATGTTACATTACCATCTACTATCAACAGAACAAATACGGCAAGTGCTAACGTTGTAAATATTGTCATTGGTAATCCGCGAAAGACGGCCTCTGCAGTTCAGCCCAGATGCCTAAACATTCATAAATGTATTAAATGGAGCGCTCGGTAAGCTGTTAGAGTGCGTACTCTGAAGTCAAAGTTGACGTGATAACCTTGTTTATTTCGGTAGCGTTATCCTTTTTGCATGCGATATCTATCACGACCAAACAATAGCGACTTATATGACCATGTTATCAACACATTGCTGAATATCATTTCAAACATATGTGAAAACTGCCTTTCACCTCAATATAGAAAAACTCACTCGCATGTTGATTTGCTCATGTTGTACGTGGATGTCTGATAGAGAAGATTCATCAGTAAATAGTATCTGTAATGCGCTGCTCAACGCTAACCATTACTCAATACGTGCGACTTTTTTGTGATAGCTGATACGCGTGCCATTAAAAATGGTGGTATCTCGTTGCTCGTATGTGATCGGCGTACTGATTCGTTGATCGCATAGATGAGGGTTCTCTTGGATCATCCTATGGAATTGTTGCACGAATGCCGTTTGTTTGAGGAAAAGTGATATGTTTCCAGAAGTTACCCTTGAAGTTTGCCAGGAAAAAGGGGAGGGGGAGATTAACCATTGTGCCGTCACTACCTCTCATGAGTGTTGATCCAGCGGGAAGTTCATGCCCCAACAGTGCAACAATGAGTTTCGCTGCATTTCATTGTAAATTATTTTACTACTGACAAAACACTGATAAGCAGGGTAAGATTTTTCGCATCTCATAGCAATCTGAACAGCTTTGTAATCAAAATCAATCCGAAATTAGAAATATTGACGATAGCTTCCCTAGAGCTTAGGAGCGGAAATGATGGCTCGCAAACCACGACATCAAAGTTCGCCAGATGTAGACTTTTGGGAGATAGAACTTATGTTTTAGCATGCGCATTGAGTATTTCTCCTCCCTCGCAGCTTGATGATTACAAATGCTGATTGCAGGATCAGTATACGATGCTTAACTGGTATCTTAACGACCTATTACATCTTGTTTCACGGACATTCTGCCGCAATGACGCGTTTTGATTTAAGTACTTTACATTAGGCATTCCAACTACAATTATGAGCCAATAGGATGCAATTGAATCGGCAACCTTGTTCTTCAAAATCGACTGCATATTTGTAGCGCCCCTATTAATTAGATAGATAAATTGTGTTTGCTCATGGTAAATCGAAAGAAGCAGCAACGAAAAGTAAACGGCGAGGTTCCTCCCAGTAATTAGAACGGGGCATAAGTTTATCTGATGACGGCTGTATGACAATTTTGCATTATCGTCCTTGATAAACGATGTAACGATTTCATAGTTCCGTCTCACCTCACTAGAATTAAATGTGAGTAAAACAGCCAGATTCGACAAAATATGTAGCTCTCGTTTTAATTGTGACTGCAATAACAAGAGATAAATCCCGCAGCATCGTCAAACGATTTAATTGAAATTACCTTGACATTAACGTGACAAATGGAATTGTATAATCTTCTCTACGGCTTAGAACATATGTAAAAGTAATTCACGTGTGGGATAAGATATTCGAGTTACGTATCAGGTGTCTGTAATCCAGATCCTGTAGCATTATCTAATCGGTGAAGGAATAAATTATTCCATAAATATCTACGCCAACGAAATTGTATCAAAGGTAATGGTTGTGATGACACATTGATCTCATTTTTGGTTATGGGAGAAAAGCAGTTGTTTTGCAGTCATATGTCGTAGGTTGGAATGACCTTAAAAACATCGAACCTACTTACACGTCTCGCATCGTCAGTAGGGTTGCATTGTTTACAAGCACCATACCATTTAGTAGCGCATGCATATAGCGCATATGAGTTAAAAGTAAAATCGATTATCGGTGATGCCAGGCAATGGGCTGGGTCGCCACTGGATATGCGGGGTAATCTATCAAAGCAGGGAATACAGTGTACGGGCTACTAATGCAGATACACGTCACATAGTCCCCTCATCTCCGCAGAAAACACCCCACTACCCTCTAATGCAGATTATCAAACCTCAATTAAGTAATCCACTCATGGAACATCGCTCAGCAGTAAAATATATACTAATTTAGCTTGCATCAAGCACGTGCTATCAAGCAAGGTTTTCCCAGCTGTTCAAGTAATGCCAGGTCATATTAAAGAGAAAATGGAACTCCAACGCGACACGATGGCATCTCCCGCTTTATTAATCATTGATAAGCACGGTACCGCTGATCTTGCTATTAACATTTCCATATAGCGTCAAGGTCACCCGCACGCATAATTGATCAGCAAGTCGGCGACCCATTTCAACTAAACCCGCTATGAATGAACTATGACATTTGGGTATTATGCGATCAGTCGTCATCAGTGGCATTACGAAGCCTCTGTATATGTAATGCAATGATGCAGTTGCAAATGAATATGCTGCATACTGTGTCATCGCAGGCAGCATGATTGGCGGCGCATTGTGTGGTGTGGTGAACTTTAATAGCAATCAGGGCAATCAGCTGACCTTCATAGGGAGGTATTGGGTAAACTATGGGATAAAGGAAGAGCAGAACGAAACCATGAACAGATAAAAGTGTCATTTATGCCAATTTAAGGCTGCATACTTGTCCTATTGGTTGCGACGGGAATCCTACCTATTCAAGTTCATGTTATAGTAACTGCGTGTGGCCAAGTAAATACGTGACATGTATACACATGTAACCAAGCACTGTTAAGCGAGCATTGGCTGCTGCTAAGCTAGACCGGCTCCTAGGAGAAACACATGCACCACAGCAATGGTATAAAGCATGTATGATATCAATCGCGGATATTTAATGCATAATTTCAGCATATGAGCCGGGATGTAAGGCTGGATTAATCGTTACGTTAACATTTCCACGGCGTATACTGATCCTCCGATAAATCCGACGCTATATGTTATACGAAGGCTAAAGCCAGTGCTGGTATACCTAAGCCCAATGTGCTTCATTTTGTCGCCGGTCCCATTGACAACATCTGGCGCACAGTTATGACATGAGCAGGGACCTACAGCTAATGCTGGTGCACTTTTAAGAAGCATTATCAAATAATGTTGTCAGCATGAATTGTGATTTACTGGTCTTCTGTAACATCCTGTTAAATAACCGATGTTTTAAATATTGATAACATTGTTATTGAGGTTAGATTTTATGAGCCATTTCCTTAACCACAGGCTACTGCTGGCTGTTATTCCGATTGCGACGCACAGTAATGATTGCCAAAGGCATACACTGCTTTCGTTTGAGCGATGCTTGGCGACCGTGTCGCGGCGCTCAGCTACAATAGGCACAGACAAATGTTTTGCAACAGAACGCTTTTTGTGGTGGAAACATCATCGTATCTCCTATGAATCGCTAAAACATCGCATTTATGACCTTCAAAAGTATGCAGCAGATTGATCGAGCAGTAAATTTGAATTGAGAATACCCACAATTCAGTGCAACGCTTGCTAAACAGTGTTGATATGGACAATTGCGTTTATATGTGTGCAATGGTGCGATTACTTTATATGACTCGTTCGTTCGATCTAACGCTACTAATTCGGATGTTCATTTCAAATCTAAATATTACCGATCAATTGTGTCAATGCTGTAATGCGATTGATCCCATAGCTATTTTCCAGTAGCCCAGTCTATGTCATATATATGAGTCAATATAATTCAGTAAACATAGCATTATATACTGTCTTTGAACTTCCATCCCAAGGCTGATGGACTATCAGTATGCATTAGGCAATATGCGGGATATCATGGATGAGTTATGAGGTGATTACAGAGCATGTACTTATTGCGTATGAGAAAATACAAAATTGCCGTAACAAACAGGTTTTTGAAAATATGCACACATACTGGGCGATTGGTGCACGCGGTGTGGGTCTGATCATAACAAGATATTGCTCGATTTAATAGTCGGCGACTTTCCCTCACAAGAGCCATCTGGACCAGAAAACATCACTCATAACGAACGTTGAAGTGGACATCATCTGGTCTCTGAGACCATCAGAGATGGTGTCTACACCACTTCGGGCACCGTTAACGAATCCGTTGCACGATTGTGCATTCTGATAACCTGAATCTAAGCGAAATGATAATACTTCAGTTGACGTCATATAGGAGACACTCATCTTCCGTTGGATAGATTCGCTAACAGGTAGCACGGCATACATTATCTTCCACCTCTTCCATTGGTTGACAGTAGCTACATAGACACATGTAACATAATAGGTTATGTTTGTTAACAGCGGCGCGTTTAGCTGCGTTCTGTATTCAACTATATTAAAGTGTCAGAGAAGAACGTGGTCACCATAAGCCAACTACGTTAGTTTGATAGTCAAGGTCCACTCGTCCAAAGTCTTATGTTTTCTATTCTGAAATGCACTAATAAATAGTCGATGCTCGCGGCCAAACATGACAGTAAACATCAATCACGCCCATAAAATAAGTCATCCGAGACCAATAGTTGAATTTGACGCCATAACGGGAAATTACGCGATATATTTGTAGGAGCATTTAACTATCCCACATATGCTTACTATCGCATATCTTTCATGCCATTCGACAAATCTTAGTTTGCGTTTATTTCGTGATAACCATTAATGTCACGGCTCGTTAGACCGGCGCTATACATCGGTGGAAGCAGCGCAGGCATCTAGATAGAGACTATGACAAACAGGGATGTTCCTTTCCGTACAATTTTAAGAAATCAAATATGGAACCATACGTGGCTGTAAAACCGCGATTGTATAGCAGATCACTCAAATTAACGTTGTAAAATAATGTGAAGTTACATTCATTGCTCATTAAATCTAGTATAAATACTGTGAAGCTATTCATGGTTAGGTGCGTTTGAATGTTTACTGTTCTCGTATGGCTGGCTGCTATTGAAAACAAAACCACTAGCTGCGGTCAAATAATTGCGCGAAACAAATAAATTATCTAATATATCCTCGCGAATGCGATTGAAAATGTCATTACAAACTTTGTTGCGTCAACGTAAATGGATTTGTGGCTAGCACAGTGGGCCGCTTCCCCTATTCTACCCAGTAGGTTCGTAAAACACAGCAAACGCAGCATTCTACTCCGTAATCTGACAGCCAATCAACGTTACCATCAATCCCCAGTAGCACATCATATATAAGATAGGCTTTTGCGGGCTTATATTTGATTTATCCAATTTTAGGATCAATGCTTCTTGTCATGGTACCATGGTTACCAATCTAGGTGCGCTAATTACTCTAGTTTATAGCAAATTTGCATCATCACAAGCGATTCTCGGTTGTGTGATATGCATTTCTGTTTATATTTGATTTGTATGTATACCGGCCGCTTTGACATGCATTTCCTAACCTTGCCTGTAGATTAAACTGTGGTTCTATAATTGTGGTTCTCCGTGTGAATCAGAGTTTCCCCCTTTAGTGTCGTGTTTGGGGTGAGGGGAGCATGTAGAGTGACTATATTTCATGTCAAACAAACAAAATGTAGACTAACAGCATTGTGAAGATAGTGAGGGTTTTGTTGGGATGTCTTGTCGATCTGATTTTCTGAACTTAATAGGACCAAATTAATACAAACACCTTAGACACTTTGCCCCTTTATGGGTCTTCTCGGGGTCTTCTCGGGGTCAGTATGTGTGCCACCTGACAGGCTATGCAGAATGCATGTCATATAATCTGTGTATTAACTGGATGGAAATACATTATCACGCGCAACAGGCGAATCGTTTAATCGTTTGCACCCTTGTTCGAGATTCTGAGTTTAATTGCTCTCTGATATAAGTTTCCATATGTTGTGGTCATATCTCACGAACTAAATAAAAGTGCTACTTGATGAATAATTCTATGCATCTTATGTGTCAACCCTTTTGGACTATGTATTTGTAGTTTGGTCACGTGCCACCGTCTCTTTTTCTGACAGCTACAAGTTAGGAATATGGGCCACAGAGACCGGCATCGAATGGCTTAATGCCGCTAAAAAGCGTCTTGCATCGACAAAATTTAGTCCGAGTGCAGTCGCTAAGCCGGGCGTAAACACAAACGTCACGATAAAAATAAATAATTAGATGTTGTAGAGTATGGTGGATTGTGAAGTTACATATGCTATTAAAACAGGTGCGTAATCTTTAAATTAATATTATGTAGGCAATAAATACTATTATTCGTCAACATTTTAGTTGCAGATGTACTGCCATTTCAGGTTGTTATTCGCGTAATCTGGCTTCAGACATTAAACAATTGGTTTATCAAATAATATTGCTCCTTAGCATTGGAATTTTAGTTTTCGCACGTGCAGCAACATAATCTGCCTGATTGCGAACAGGCTAGATGTGTGCTGCAATGAATAATATGGGTGCCGAGCCAAATGCTCCAAACATTGCGTAATGCCTCTACCTTTTTTCATTCACGCACTGTAAACAATTTAGGATGTTGGTCTTACAAAAGGTAACGATATATTTGGGTCGAAATAAATTGAGTGATTACTTACACAATCATTAAATCGCTAATCATATTTAGTTCATATAGTAGCTGTATACCATTGTTTTATGTGCCAAAATCTAGACCTGTTGCAGGCGAGATATGTGTGAGGCCATGCTAGTGTCATGAAAATAACTCCTAAATTAATTACGTTGATGACTGCGCGTACCCGATGTCTCGAATCATCACATAATGTGGCGGTTCCATTTCTGAAAGTTACCGTCCATATCGGGGTTTGCTGCGACACGGTACGGGACCATGTAGGTAACTCAAGTGGCACGTAAGGCATTATGTTCACTAGCCCCAATGTCTTGCAAAGCTTAGATATTGTTCTTTTAGACTTAAATGGGTCGATTATATTTTCGTAGTGTTAATCTACTTTTTCAAACCGGTTCTAAGCTTATATGGGTATAATAAGCCACAGCGGTAAATGAATAGATTTTAGTGACTTGAATTGGCGCATTCGGTTCTTAGAAAGTTGCTAACGTCTGCACATTTTAGTTCTGCCTCTTTGCTAATTCTCTGCCAGGCAGAGGAAACGTGCATGATTTGTAAAACATTGAAGTGACATTTGAGTTTACAGGCTCCCTGTGTTACCGAGCTGCAATCACAGCAAACATACTGTGCAGTAGCTCTGAATACCATTTTGTGAGGACATTAACTTTCATTCTTTTCTGATTGAATGCCATCGTCATTCATGTAAATTGCAACTTGACGCCGGCACTCCTCTATCTCATTCGTCATAAAGAGATGTACGATTGGTCTATTTTTCAAAAAGCACAAACTAAAGATCGACTGTAATGGCGGATTGGATTTAGTAGAGACAAAACAAATATCAACTGTTAGTGACTCCAGTATTATCCGAAAGTCATGTAGTTGTAAGGTAATTGGGCAATTATGTAGTAGGAAACATATCCAATGAACGACGCCGTATTTCACCATTGCCATGCATGAAAGATAATTATCAGCGTCTTGTTGTTATCCTGCATATCTATGAAATATTTTGACATTTATATTGTTCCTCAATATATCATTTTATTGCGGTTGCAATGGTTGAAATTGCAAATAAACACTGGCTTGATACGAATGCAGCAACAGAAGATACTTTGTCGCATTTTGATCACCTTTGTTTCCACCCATGCGTAATTTACAAGCATCCTCTCCTCTCTGGAAGCGCAGTCAGATTAATGCAGCTTTGATGAATCCATGGCCATATATAACTAAGCTGCAGCATTAGCTATAATCGCGCCATTATTACTGTCGTTATCTGGTCATCATATTGTGTTCATTGACAATGATGAGCTGCGTGAGTATAGAAAAAACCACAATCAACCCGACGATGCGGAGCTTTCAAAAGCCCGAATTAAGAGGAAATATACGCCATATTACACAAAGCCTTTCATCATCTTACGCAGCACTGTCATTACTGAGATTATAGTGGTGAGCAGGTTTGGTCTTTTCGCATAACGCCAGGATGTAATTGTTCGTTGATTACTAGGCGCACCCATGATAACTGACACAGAACACGGCTGATCTTTTATCATCTATGAGAGTTTCGAAGACGTCCCGTAGCGCAAAATCAAATCTAAGAACATTCAGTAATACACTAGTAGAGGCGCCGTAGTTAAATGGCATGACATGTATGTCATGGCGGCTGTTATGCAATCTATAACACATAACAATGAGCCTTACTATCAGTTCAGCATGCGCTAGAGGAACACGACAGTCGACTTTTCAGTTCATGATTGACTAATCTTTTGCATAAACGATCTTCCCATAAGCAGATTCTTGTTATGTGTAAGGATGTTAAATAACGTAAAAATGTTATCAAGACATCTTGCAGCACAGTATGCGTAACGCGACCATTATGGTGTTATTTGAAAATAATATAAATTTATGATTATTTCTTTATATGCTATCTTTCAACAATTCAATAACCTCATCTTCAGTGAAAGCATGATTGGTTCACGAGACCGGAAGCACCACTGAACAACGGCAGATAGGTCGGAGCAAGCGTTTTGTGTATGTATTGATTAGACTTTCCAAGACTCTTGTGGCCTTAAATGGCTGGTACCTTTAGTATCCCAGAATCGCTCAAGAACGCTCAAAGCTTGTAGTTTGTTATTACGCACTCGGTAACATTCTATGGTGAGTAGAATCAACGAGTGAATTGTGGTGCATAGCACCTTTCATCGATCTCCGTGTAGTCCTCCTGGAGGTTGAGCTCAGCATCAGAAAGTTTATTCTAGCTAGGAATAGTTAGTTCCAGTATCGATGTCACATGCATTCTGCGTGCGCGACTTTTGTGTCCCATTGCTCATTTTTAAGAAAATCTAAGGAGAAGGCTATGCACGCGTCTGACTTGATGGCTAAGAACAAAGTTTTCTGTGCACGACAGACACGTAGCTCAACATCGCGCGGCGTTGTATAGGTTCTTGACCAGGGCCGACCTTGCAGGCCCGTAGCCAGGGAGGGGGGGGGGGGGGGGGGGAGAGGGTTCGAACGAACCGCCCAAATTGACTAGAAAGGTTTCTTGCTCTAGCGTATTTATGTATATATAGATATATCGCGTGTCGATGGTGCCCTTAATTATGGTTTTATAGCCGCATCAGTATGAGCCAGGAGAAAGGTCCACAATCGAGAGGAAAATAACCCCCCCCCCCCCAGTAAAAATCCCGGCTACGGGCCTACCTTGACACGATTACTCAGCTGATGTACTTGCAGCGTTTGTTGCGACAAACATAACATGCTCACAAGAATCCATAGGCGTATATATCCTGGATATTCCAACGTTGATGCATCTTAGGAACATGCCTCTGTTGTAACTGCTGACCCTCTTCACCATGTGTATAGTTCCGGTGATTGATAGGTCGACAACCAGAAGCGGTTGAATAGCGTATGAGCAACAAGCCATGTGGCCTGGCACTGTGGGTTGGTTTGATGTGTTTTGGCTGGTCATTTCCAAATATATGTGCCATTGCCTGTGTGTTTACTATGTTTACGTAAGATTAACTGGTGTATAGGGGGGTGTAGAGTAAAGGGTAATACAAAGACGGGTGATTGGTTGTGACATTAGCTGATGAGTAGGGCTGTCAAATCAGCTTATTTATTATACCCTAATATTCAACCTGTAATCATGCCTTTGAACACAGACTGCAGTCATCCATTGGACGTAGGATGATTTCGTGATTGCAGGACTTGCATAAATACAGACAATGGTGGTTTAAAACCGCCATTGAAGAGATATATTGGCAGCAAAAGAACACAACCCACGAGAAAATTGAATTTAGGGTTTGTGGATTACATGCAATGCAAGGTCAGACTAGTTTGGGGGTCTGTGTTGAATGTTGGTGCGCTTTTGTGCTGGATGTTAACATCATATGGTGTTTATTTCGCATGCTGCTATTGAAATGGTGTGAGACATATGTGATTGTTAAGAAGAGAGCGTGTTGGGGCGGACTAGGGAAGGGTGGATGAGTTATCGGTGAGTTTGTGACATAAGCTTGAATAGATGAAGAGGAGAGGATATGGGCGGTTGAACCACCGACCACGGGTATATACTATGACATTTACTTGACTGAAAACTTCACAGAAGCATGGAGAGTCTTTGAATGTGAATATTTTTGCCTGCAGCTAGTGGAATGGCTAAATACTACTCTACATTGGCATACCCACATATAGAACTTGGCCATATCATAGTTGTTAGCTCTTGGAGCACAGCAGAGCACCAGTAATATATTGTGCTGATGATGCACTTCATCGGTAAGTCAGATCAAGACAGGTTCTAATGAATTTAATAATCAGTCCTTCCCCTTCATTGCTAAGAGTGGAGCCTCGTGCGTTATTGCCCAGATCGTACGAGAGAATGGATTAACTAACTGTGTACCGCCGCAGTGCGGAGAAGAAGTAGAATCGTCGACAAACTCCCGCAGACAAATAGAGTAATAATTTACATTGATATCTACCAGCATATAGAGCTATAGAACACAATGAAGGTGGAATAGGATACCTATATTGTGGTCAAGTGCGGTTCGTACTTTCCGAATTCACCTGTCACGGCTGTTCTCTCTGAAGTTGCTGATATTTCTTGAGGGTACTTACGCCTTCACAGCCACGCAATCAAACAATTGACTTGTTTGCAACAAATGTACCGACAAAGTTAATCTAATATCGCAGTGAGTCGCACCTGATTCAGTATAAAATCCTTATCCACTAATAGGGCATGGGTACCAATAAAGCCTCCGGGAGGATTTGAAGGATCGATCTTCTGGCATACCCTCAGATATGTTAACAAATCTTTGACCAATATCCTTGTAATGTTGTAATTTGCAGATAAACGTCCTATGGTGCTTTGCTACCTAAGCCGTACCTGTATTCAGTGGGTTTCAATTGATCCATTGATGCATATCTGCATTAACACATCCCTGCTTTTCGTATTGATGTAAAACTGTAGCTACAATCTCACCTTGTCATTTAAACTTAACTCTAATTCGACCTCAACAGGATAAGCTTTCAGTAAACATTAATAACGGGATTTGATGTGTTTTTTCATATGGATTATTTATCCACCTAACGCTTTGGGCAAATTGCATTATGGCATTTTGGCATCCATCACTTCTCTCAATCCACAGACTATTAGATATGTGAAGTCAACTTAAATAAGATAACCTGCCTCCAACTAACTTGAGGCTAGGTATCTGCACATTCATGAGTAAACAGTGATATATATTGCACATTCCCCAGAGAGTCACTGGGAATATATGACGTGACTTCACCTTCGATTGATTACAGCATGCAGCTTTGTTGTTGCTGCTTCAATTGTAAATCCTCTTATCGCCCTTATCTCTAATTTAAAGTCCTCATGGTGGAAGAAAAAGTCTCGCTATTCGTGTTATCGTGGTACAGCCATATTAGTCTATCTAACTTCAGATGACGCCAGTTGACACGAGAGGAATATTGTGCCAAAACAAAAGTTAAATCAGGCCATTGTCTATATTTCTGTCCATAGAGTCATCAGTTTACCAAAGGGTGACAGTCCGGTGTCACCATGCTCAGTGCTAAGTAGATGACTTTAGCTCTTTATCCACATAGATTTGTAACAACGGCTGCTCATTTGTAGTGAGTTGATACTTACGTGGCGATGTCACCCGGGAGAACTGGGGGTTTGGGGTGTGGGGTGGGAAGGGTTGTGTGGCGTGAGATGACAACCTTATTGCTGCAATTGATTGTCACTTGGCCCACATTTATGTGAACGGAAGCATGGTAGGCATGGGAAATGTCGACTCTTTCTTTATAATAGGATATAGGATCTAGCTCCTACCTCCTTAATCCAAAAATAGGTTGATGGGACCGAACCTGCGAGATGGTGATGAAAAAACAACTTGCTTGGAGAAACAATTCCCTATGTTTTTAGTTCGCCCATTGGTGGTAACTTGGTGACTTTCGACCATCTTTTATTCCGGGTGACGACTGATATTTCACCAAGGGAGCTAGAATACATATGATCCCAGATACTGCAATTGCAGGAAAGTGCCTGTATTGGTCAATAACACCTACATGGTGGATGGGTTAGGGATTTGGGGGAAAAGGGTAGAAGGTGCCTTAATTTTTCTCATTTTGTTCTTACACTAAGGATCCGTTCCCAGATGACAGAGTATGTAGCGACACAGATTCACGCAGTTCTTCTTTAATTTCACAGAGTCTCTAGAGGAATTAGCAAATGACACCGTTGTCCGTGTCACTTACACTGAGACTTATCAGCCGCCAAGCCCACAATCTCATAACTAAGCCAGTTGAAGTTAAAGTCAAGTGCGTATGAATAGTCCCAGTTAGAATGGCACATGATATTTGTAGTTTGTCGACTTGTTTCGTGTCTTAAGTGTTCAACATTGATCGACAGCGGAGGAGTAAACGAACATCTTGTCTCATTCTGACAAACTTAATCATGTATATTGAAGCTGCTAATGGATCTGCCATGGGGACTGAGCCTAATACATCGACTCTACGGGAAAGCAGCCAACGAAACTTGCGTAACATGCTACATCTCACAGAGCACTGCACCCCACCCCATTAACTGCCATTAGCTAAGTAGCATGCCAACTAGGCTGCCCATGTTGAAAAAGGTAGCTCACAACTCATCAAAACAAATAAACAGGAACAGGCAATCGACAAGGGTTATTACCACATGCTCTTTACAAGGATTTCAAACTGTAGCTTATAACTGCCCCGCTAAACAAAACCTTAACGGCCATGGGGCGCATCAGCTTAATAGAACGTCAACCTAATTGACTCGCTTATATGGCCTATGTTTAACAAGTTCCTTAGTGCCATATCAGAGCAGGAACCACGGATCCGTCTTGTACCCGGTATTGATTAATCAGCCTGTAGGTCAGATTGTTTCAGAATAGATTAGCGATGAGAGGAGGAAATCTCCTGTACTACTTGCTAATTGTGCAAACATTGACCCGGAGAATAAAGACAGGAAGTAGTATGATATCATCAAGCGTGGTTTCCATGGTTATAAATATCAACATCATCATCATCATCATCATCATCATCATCATCATCATCATCATCATCATCATCATCATCATCATCATCATCATCATCATCATCATCATCATCAACATCATCATCATCATCATCATCATCATCATTATTATCATTATCAGCAGCAGTAGCATCAGTATCAACTTTATCGATGCACCTTGTTTGTGCTATTATAAGGTTTGCAGGGACAATGTTGGATACCTGAGCCGTATGAGTTAATGTAGGTATCTATAGACTTGACTAGGAATTGCTAATCACAGCCATATATACGTGTCACTCACTGCGTTCAACCACAATTAACGACGATATGGCTTGGTTAATTGCGGCATCAGGCAAAACGCTGATGCTAGGTGAATGAGAAGCCCTAAAGCGCGTCGCATACACATTCCTAGCTGTCGTTGATGTTATTGCAAGAAATAAAATGAATCCATGAATGAGGAATGGGAAAGTCACAAAGCCTCTAATATGGACTACGTGTGTCTTGTACCTCCTACGCGTCTAAATGCACTATCCAGGTCACAACCAGTTCATATAAATATTCATATACAAATAAATAAATATACACGTATGTTTATATATGTATACCCTTATATGTGTATTTGTGCATGTGCGCATGTGTGCGTATGTGCGTGCGTGTGCGTGCGTGTAGGTGTCTGCGTGTGCGTGCATGTGTGTGTGTCATGGTCTTTATCCTTAAAATCGCTCGTTCACTTGTCATAGGATGCATCTCCCTGGATGTCAGAGCTGCTGTACCTGGACACAATAGGCATCCCTATAGCGCAGATGTGAGGTGTAGCCTCGTCATGTTATATATCCACCTTTATTTTTAAAACTGCTGATTCGGGCAGGCAGCTTGGATCATAATTCTCTTTTCAAAGTGTCTGGGTTGTTGTCAGCCAAAAGTAGTGCACGTACTTAGTTCAAGCTTAGGATTACGTCGATCACACGATTAGGCTTCTGGGCGGCTGGGTTATGTATGATATGCTTAGTGTTGCAAGGTGGGAATTGATACTTGTCGTTATTTGGCTAGAGATGGATCAGTGGTCACTTAGCATATCAAATATGGGAATAGGTCTTGGGCTGGAGCGTCTCAGGGGTTTTCGTGCCGAATAGTGCACATGTCACGCAACAGAATATAAGAAGTCACTCAATGCAGTGGCTGTATATGATTAAGATTATTACAGTAACAGTAACATATCAAAATACGACTGAGCCAGTATGGATTGAAATTAGTTGGCAAAACGTATTTTGATAGACCTAGTTGGCTAAGCCACTTGAACTCAAGCAAATAAATAAGTCCAGGGAATAAACAGTTGTTTATGGTGTGAACAATCCAACATTTACAAATGCAGACAATCAACATGTGGTCTATCAAGGGAAAAACAAGCATTTTTCAAACAATTCGTTATTTAAATTAACACAAGCCAGTCATCCGATGATCCGATTGGTTATATGTAAGCTAGCCGGTGACATTTGTTTACTACATGCATTTCAGGTTATATACGTGAACGCATAAAGGCAAAAAAACGAATGCAATATGATGCAACGAGAGCCTATTTTTCCGATATATGTTGGCAAGTCTGCATGGGAATGATGTTATTTACAACACGCGACCTGGTCATTAATGATCACATACGAGCCATTCAATGCTGTTGATGCATGTATGCTGCACAAGTGTCATGCGAGCTAGTCAGTGTTGTTCATGCATACATAAAACATAGACATCACTGAATATATTCGAAACCGCAAACTTATTCAGAACTTTTCCAATAATTGTACTAAACTATACTTTACTAGCCATGCCTTTAGAAGTAAGCATGTCGCCTACCATGATGTATCCACGGCGGTCTCCCATATAGAGATTCTCAGAAGTACATGAGATGTATATACGTCATCAGAGGATTCGTGGTAATGCGATTGGGGCTCAAATTTCGGTAAAACGTTGGCTAGTTAGCTCGCCATAAAGCGGTCAGGCGATATTATTGTCGTACAATGTTATTGGTCTTATAATTGAATATAAAGACTTCTGTAGAGAAGATACACAAGCTGACTTTATATAATGATATCGATATACCTAATTATATCCGACCCAACGAAAGAGATATTGCCATTTAAAAGCATCATTTGCTTGAGACAATTAGCATACATTTCAGATCATCTTACCCATTGTGACGTCAATGATCATGCGTGTACTTCAGCAATAGATCAACTGCTTCAGTATCTTAACGGTTGTCATACTTTTTGGCTGCATTAACAGATACATTTCAGTGGATCAGTGATAAGATTCCATTGATATCAAGTTATAAGCCAAGCTATGGTCTCATGACAAAACATTATTCTTGTAATAACTGTAGTATTCTGTTTATTGCACCGGTTGGTACATTTTAAAGGGGATGGGGTAAGGTACTGGCTTCTGAGCACGCTATCCAGTTGATGTCAAACAATGACGTGGGTCTAATGATGAAACATATAGTCTGCAGTCGAGAACACGCTGGCAAAGTACCTTGACATTTCGACAACGATGTCAAAAGAGAACAAACAGAACATGAGAGGAAATGAGGTACTTACTTACCTGGTTGGATGATCGTTCCCGCGTTCATGACAGCACATATATCACAATAATCGTTCACACAAATATGATTACCGCCAAGCCCTTGAGATAGTCAATACTTTTGAAAGGGTTGTGTAAATGCTCATTGCAGTGCCACAGGCTATTATCAAAACATTACCTAGTTAACCTACTGCAACGACAGTTATTAACATATCTAAGATTCAACAAATGTTGAATCGTATTATCACTAGTTCCTTCTCAAGTTAAATCACGATTGGCCAAAAGTCGTAGATGTTTTTTTTATGCATGTGCATGCCTATCTCCTATGCGATCCATTACAAAAGCAGATTGTGGCGTTTGCAAGTAGACTTTGTCTCGAGTCGAGGAGTATAAATAGTCGTACCATGCTCAACTTAAGATGATTTGCTGATCAAATCTCTCTCTCATTGTCTACGTACACATTTACTGCTACTTTCATCGGACGCAGAAAAATGGACCTTCGTTTAATGGTATTTATTCTGGCCCAATATGCTGCGCTACAATGGATTAATGGTCTGGTCGAGTTTGCTCAGACACTTGACTGTAATGCATTCTTGTTTTGAGACATCATTCGTTTAAGATAACAAAAATATCTTTTTGGAATCGATGAGCAATATCGTGTTCAGAAATACTATAACGTCATCTGATTTCTTGCCTTAAGAAAGTGACGTTCCTGGTGTAATTTGCAATGCGTTCGATAAAGTCACGGAATGCTTTCATTATCATGCCTTCATTCATCGACTTACGTCGTGGATTAGGTATCATAGGTTAAACAGTGAAACTGTAGCGTGTGCCACAGTTAATCATCGCAGTAAACTGGCTTACACTATCTATACCACTAATAGACTAAACACGAATTCTCCATGAACCAAACAAAAAGGATACCTGAAGTGATGATAATTTTCACCTATTTGATTTAGGCATTTTGCCCCTATGATAAGAGAGCACGGCGAGGGGGAGTAGCAACTTCGCCTTGTAGTAAAACAGCTGCGTATATGACGCGCGAGTTACGGACCCGCGTCTAAGAACCTGCGTCACCAAATTTACTCAATCTTTTCCCACTCATGAAAAAAAAAATCGATGGTCTTGCTAATTAAAACATCCGTACGTAGTTACAATCATTTATCCTGCGATACTATAACATATATATGCTGTAGCGATTGCCTATCAAACAGAGGCTGACCAGTGGCAGTTCATGGTTTACATAAGTATTAAAAGAGGAATAACGTCGCTTACACAGCAAGAATGAGAAAAGATTGGGAACGTCAACAATCACTTATTACTTCCTGTACTTAGTCAAGCTTTTAATTGCCTCAAGTAAGCGGACACAGAAGCCATATACTGCAGTGTGCAAATCGATCAGAGAGGTACTTGAATCGATCGGCAAATTTCCGGTTGCATACGTGAAGTTTGGTCGATAGGGAAGGGATAGGGAGTGACATATATTTCACCTGATTTGCCCGGTATTTCATCTTCTGTCCTCCCAAATGTCTCATGTTGCAAAAAGTGTGTCAATACGCCTATCACATATGTGAGAACAGCCTTTGTCGGTGATGTTGAATGGATGTTTCACGAACATCACCAGAAGTTGAGTGTTTGTTAACAATTGGCAAGATGATTATATCGGTAATATTCTGTTTCAATAGGTTTTATATGATGTGTCAGTGGATCAGGTCGGTCAGCTGAGCAGATATTCCCAAATGATATGAATTATATGCGGGCAAGTCAGTGAAATTGGTGGATATGTTGGAAACAATCATACAGTGCATAATTGATTCACTCAAAGAATGTATTCAGGAGTCGCACACGTGATGATCTAACGCATTAGCGAAAATTATTGCACATTTGAACTATTGGAGAGGTGAGAACGCCATCCACGAATAATGAATCAGCCGGACCAAACATTCCCGTTTGCATCCGCTGCCGATGTAAGAATACCCAACCGACGTCAAATCAAACACCTTAACAATACCAAAATTATCAACATATCATATTTCCTGGCGATCTCCGCCTATATTTAACCAATATCATGAATGCAGCGTGCGCTTTTTAAGCAACTTAGAGTTGCTCTTCCCTCGAAGTTCCAGGTAAACGTTTCTCAATGACCTTTGCCCTTTTATTCTTTACACTATCTCTGTTAGAACTATTGGACAATACGCTTGCAGAACTTTTGATTCAGAATGGCATATTCATGGTCTTTACGGAAAAAAAGATGTCGTGAGGTTATTCTGCCAAGGTAATGGACAATAATCTCCCTGATCCACTTACTTAAACGAACAATCATATAGGTATCTCTTGAAGAAAACGACTTCTCCCATTTCTTCACAGGCCAGCCAAATAATCGCATTGTTGGTATCGGACAGACGATGTTTGGTTACACTATGGGAGTCGATTAAAGCAGACACGCGCCCACAATAACACTACGCACCCTAGATCCTGCAGACGATAATTGGTTATTCGCAATTCTGGTTTCCAGAAACAAAGCCTCGCTATATCACACATGAAAGATGTAAGTTTAGGCTGGTGCTCTAGCTCTAGAATGGTTTGTTTGAATCCAAACCGCAGTTGCCACTGTAATCACCAGCCTTGTTTAATGGACTGACTCCCTAGGTGAGCGTGCTTATTGGGTCTTTCGGTTGGCGTATTAAATTAAAGCATGGCCAAATAGCAAAAACAACTATCATCCGTATCAATATATGTTTAGCTAAATTGTAGCTGATATCACCTCTTCATTCCGTGAAGATTTAATGTTTATAGACTCACAATATTCCTCTTGTTAGTACTCATGCAGTGCTTTGGCGTAATTGCACCAGTAAAGGTTGTCCCAATGAGTTTTGTTGTATGCTTCCCTTGCCTCTTAACGAAAATATAAACTCTGCTATTAAATATAGCTAGCATCTATTTTTTATTTAATGTTTACACCCTAGCAGCTAGTAATAATGGTTACAGCATTCAAACGATTGGCGGGAGGCCCGGATGCCTAAAGAAGAACTAATCTGGGCGAAGCTGACTGACTGGGTAACATTTCAACGGCTGAGCATCGTTCCAAACGATCATACATCTTATTCTATCTACTCGTACTTTACATGACTTGAGTTGTTCAGTAGTTTGTAACTTCTTCGCAGTAACAAAGTGGGGATATCGTCACGCTTTACCAGTACTCAGATAACTGTAATCCGTTAAGCATAGATCACTTATGTAAGAACAAAGACGAAGCATGCCTTTGCTACAATATCGGGCCATGCAGCGAAGATAAACTCGCTAATCCAAGCCAAATGTCATTGTTATTTGATTAGAATCACCGATATTAGGTTGACTGAAAAAAGAATCAGATTTAACAACAAACCTCTTATTGTAGAAGTACGATTTCTAATAAAGGGCTGCTTTTCTAAACGGGGGGTTTCACAGTGGTGTTACCAGGGTATACTGTGCTGGTCGATCAGGTAATTACTGGAGCTCTACAATGCATTATTTTGACAGAAATAGTAAGTACGGATGATATGTCAACAGGACAAGGTATTTCGATGGAATTATATACATGAAAAGAATTAACCACACATGTTTACCAATGTATAAATGTCCGAGGTTGGTTATTGTTTCACATGACCTAGACAAATGGCAACTACTCTACTGTGCCATTACAGGACCTAGAATGTAAACATTATAAAAGCAACTTGATTGCGGCCTAATAAACCGAGCATGTGTATTTACCCAGTATGCCATCTTTTTGTATTTTTAATATGGTCTCATGGCATTAGCCAGAGCACGGAAGTTGAATTAATAACCATCGGTTAATTCCTTATGGCAACGAACTTTCCCTCCTCAGTGAGCATGTAGTAAGATTACTCGACCGGTGTCAATTACCTAGGTAATGCCTAGGTCACATGAGACTTACGAACTGTCTATAGGCTGACAGCGGGCCCCCTAAGAGGCAACACTCTGCTTGCTCTTTAGAGCCAGCTGAGCATGTCGTGCTTTTCCCCTTACGGGCCCCATAAAGAATTCATGCACATCTTTCAGACACGAGCTCCATACGGATTTAGGCATGTAGGAGAACCGTGAACGGTCGTAGGGGAACCTTGTAGGGCTCATGTGGTGAACACATTGCTTTATGATGGGTGCTCTGAAAGAATTTATTGGCGTTAACATTGTTTTTTACCACATGTTACGCGTGCCTATCAACATAACAACGTATGTTGCAGGTGTATGCAATAAACGGTGATCAAATAAGGGTATATAGTTTTTCTCCTGTCAATGAAATAAGTATTACATACAAAACACCGTCTGAGGAAGCTTTAATAAATGAAAACAAACACGGGGTACACAATATTATTATAGATGCGAGTTGCGTCAAAGTTAAAAATGTTTGCCGCTATCGACAAGCATTCTTGAAAAGAGGTTGAATTTTACTTATGAGTCTTAATTCATTGTCGTCGGGGGCATACGTCATGTGTCATCACAAAACGGGAAACCCCGCCCTAATGTTACCCGAAGTATCCCTCTTTCTAAACCAAGTACCGACAATTTGAGTTTTGGATAGTGTTGTTTTCATCTATATTTACACCCAGCTCAAATGTAACTTATGGCAAAGATTGGGACACTGGGGTAAGCTTAGATTGCTTTAGGATGTGAATGAGGTCATTGCCGCAAAGTGAGCCGCATCAACCATTTAACATCTAATGTTGAACGTAGACATTCGTATGGAGACTGCGCATCGTAACACATTCAAGTACAAGAATATACCTAGGTTCCACTAGTTTAGCATCGTATTTTATTTATCAGGCACGAATCTATATGTAGCTTGAACAGGTGTAATAGCGATTTCATTTCATAGTATTTAGTCTGAGGGACAATTAATTAATGAAAGTGAAAAACATTTCTGTTGCTCCATCGCATATCATATGTCCGTTTGACATTTGGACAAAAGTGTCCCATCAATAGTCGATTTCAAGACGCAGTAATCACATCCTGGTTACAATAATTAAACGTCAACAAAAAATTGCATATATACATAATGGTGGTTTATAATTAACAGATATGTGGTTATATCGTAATGTATTTCACGTGTCCGGTATCGGTATCAAAAACATTGATATACCTCAACTAGGGTCCATGCTGTCGCTATGGACATTACAAGCTCACACGTATTCTGATTGTTGAAATGGCGCCTTCTTGCAAAAGCTCCGAAAACCCCAGTTAAGCGCAACAACGCTATACCTCTTCCAAAACACAAACTTTCATTATATGGAGTCAGTTTCAGGTATTTGTCTGTCATGTTTGTTAATAAAGGGGAATTTAAACAGTATCTCCATGGCTGAACGTGGGTGGAATGGTCATCAATCTTAAACATCAATCACTCGGGCATTCGTGATGTATGATGCCTGTCCTAAGATGCTATGAACCAAAGTCCCATCCGACGCTAATCAAATCCAATCTGCCACAAAACTGTCACCAATCTGCCATCACCGCAGTTTGGTCAAGGAAATTACTACTGAGGAGACATCCGCTTATCTGTGTCAGATGCAATCAGTTAGCGATGTTAGCAGTCTTGGTGTTTGTTGTGTGCTTAGGGCAATGGGGGGGATTAGTTAATTAAATCACCTGAATTAGACCAAACGCAACTTGATTATTAATGCTCTTACGATTGGAAACGCCTACCCTGCTCTTGTCATTGTAATTATAATATATGGCCTACAGGGGATAATCACATGACGCACTCATGAGGAAAACGATTTGCCATTTGAAACCTACCATGATTGAAAAGGGGACTAGAGGGAACTAGGTAAAATTAGATCAAATAAGTTAACGTCAGCATAAATATTTACGGTATGATAGCAGTGGTGAAGCTTTCACATTCGCTAACGCCACAATAGGTTGCCCTGGTGGTGTTATCATAGGAATATGCTGTACAATGAGTAGCATTGCATTTCGTACCCCGCGTTATACTCGCGCTCTTTAAAGCAAATGCTGTCCCTTTCAATAAGTCGGTTAATGCATTTGCATTTGTTGGATATCAATCGAAACATGTTTTATAGTATACTTAAAGGAGATGGGATTTTGTTAGTTTTACCAAATTATACGCGGAGTTCAATGCGCTAAGAATTTTAATTTCTGGACACATTTCGATTAATAACGTAGTTTCCTGTCTTGCATTCATTTAACAGCAACAGGACGTATAGGCCAGCATATAATCATTAACATAATTATTTAGAATCAGATACGTTGGTACGAACGCACGCTCATTTCCAATCGAGTCTTTTGAAATTTCTTTGCCTGCTTTTTCATGATGAACGAGACAAATATTCGTTCACAATCGCTATACATTTTAAAAAGTACCCAGTTGTTATCATTGTGAATGAAATCCATTAATTTTACAATTCCAATCATAATGAATTGGAATTTGTTATTTCATTGGGGAATGCTGCAGCAGCCCTGAGATGGTCAGGTGGAGTCATGATGGCATCTTCGTCCATCGTAACATTTGACTCTGATAGTTAAATGGCCGTACAAATTTAAACATTGAGCATCAAAATACCTCCTATGTATCCCGGTAATTTCAATAAGGTTGACGCATGAGGTGCTAAAACAAACAACTGCTTGCAGTTACAACACTGCTTAACCCTCAGCAGTTGAGCAAGTCAACATAGATTTGACATCATGTTTAGTGTATTCGTGAAGTTAAACCCTTGGGAAAACCATTCGTGGTATATCTTAGAAGTCCCATCTGTATTGGCCATTGAATAATATTTGTATATTGCGATGATATCTAAATGTTCTTATAAGATGCATCGACAAATAATGCGCTGAGTAGAGCATATTGACGCTGTGTGCAGGATAGTGGAACCGCCTTTTTAGGCAACCGACGTGGGTAAAATGAGCAGTTGCGATTGTTGAAATCCTTTCTTTGTATCAAAATGACCTTATCAATGGCTTCAAAGTAACCGGACAAGACAAAAAATTCTCACTTATTACACGACCAAATGATCGCTAGTCACTTTCAGAACAATCGTTTTTTCCTCTCTTCTAGACACAATTGGCAATTAGAAAAGGACGAATCGTAATCTGTGCAATAAATAAGCTGTCCTTTTGTTCTTATTTTCTCTATTCCAATCTATTTTAAAATGGATACCACATATCGATTGCTGATAAATACGGCCGGCTAGATGAGCAAAATAATGTGGTTTTAGACCTGGTTATTGTAACAAAATGCTACTTGAAAGGCACAATATGTTTACTGTAAGAACACATAGCATGAGCAAGAGCTTTTCCATATTGGGTTTCGTATCCCTGGATAGTTTTGCAGATTAAGAGTCAATTCGCATGCGCCGTTGACAAACAGAGAGGGACGATATCTGCATGTTTTAGACAATGCGCTTAATGGCACTTGTCTGCAATAATAATGCAGATCCTGGCAATAATTGATTAAGAATTGGTATGATAAACAGAAGAGGATGATGTTTACATAACCCAAAGCACTGAGGTAAAGGATGTTTATACAAGTGTTCAATAACAAATAAGCGACCATGACAGTTGATGAATTAACGAGATTGAGTTATATCCTCTCCTGTTCTCGGTAACTGAGGATCCTGCATTGCATAGGTGCAGCATGCGCAAATGGCACGGGGAAAACGGCCTCACCCGTATTGGTCTGGTTTGATGTAAAAGTAGCACACGCAAAACATTCGAAATGCCGTCCATTTGTTGATTCAGTCACTTTCTGCCACTTAATTTACCTTACTCAAACCAGAGAGACGGCTGAAAAATTTATCCCTGTCGTATCAAGCTATTTTCGCCACTAGGAGTTAAGTGGCGGTGGCGGAAGGGAGGGAGGGAGAGGGGGTGAGTGTTGGGGTTTTGTCAACCGCCTGCATACGACATGTGTTAGATTTAACGAATGTGAGACACATTATTACTTGCTAAATCCTAGCATGTATTGTGTCCAGATTGATAATTATTTGTGAGTAAACAAAGTTAGCAATAGATAAATTTCGTTAATTTTCATTTTCCTAAAATAAGATGGATTATGCAGTTTGATCATTCAGGGATGGATCTGATCTCTACGGTAGCTATGTTCATATTCAGAATACCATCAATGAGAGTCCACTACAATTAATACGATTGCGATATACCTGAAAGCGATCTCCACTGAATGGTTCTTTAATCATGACGATATTTAACCAAATCATCTTGTAAACAATAAATTCGATTCCCCCACACTAGAATGCCCTGTCTATTCTGTCATGTGTTTATTATACGTAGGAATACGATGTAATGTTCAATAGTGAAAAAAGTATGCTGCTGTGCTACAATATTCCACAATGTAATACCAATCTCGAATTACGGCTGAATGGAGCTATTTTACAAAAGTACTCTAAGGTTATTCATCTAGGCAGTTATATTGGTTATGAAAACAACGATGCGAATATCGAAAAAGCTGTAGGAGAATTGTTTTATCGTACTAACATTTTGATGTCCAGATTCGGCTTTTGCCGCACCGACGTTCGCACTAGGCTTTTTGATACCTTTTGTACAAGCTTCTATGGTAGTCCTTTATGGAAATTGGATTTAAAGTCACTTGAAAAAATAAGTGTTGCTTGGCGAAAGTGTGTAAGGAGAGTTCTTAAGCTTAATAGAAGAACGAGGTCTCGTTTTTCACCGCTGCTTGTAGGCAGACCTGATATACGCACTCAGTTATTGTTACGTTTTGTTAATTTTTGGGTTAAATGCACCGTTAGTAACAACCCAAAAGTTCGACTTGCTACTATGCTCACTAATGTAAGCTCATCTGTCGTATCGAATAATGTAAGATTATGTCTGTCATTACTAAATTTAGACTACAAACAACTAAGATTAATTAATGAAGGTAACCTTAACAATGTACGCGAATTGCTTTTAAATATTAATGAAGTAACAGTAGAAGACAGGGCGACAATATGCGCTTTGCAAGAATTGGGTCAGCAGCGCGAAGGCAGTCTGTTAACTTCTTTAACACTGCAAGAGGCAGATGAGCTTCGTGTGTTCCTATGTACAAACTGATTGGTACTCATGTATTTTTTATTTTTTATTGCTTAATTAATATATCTTTTTGTAAACTTTGATTTGCGAATAAATGATATATATATATATATATATATATATATATATATATATATATATATATATATATATATATATATATATATATATATATATATATATATATATATTGAATGTCGCTTCATACAACTTCAATACAGAATTCGGCTGACCTTAGCTATTCCTTACTGGATGTCGAAACACCTGCAAATATGGTGCCATAGACAGCTGTTTGCGAAATCGCAGATCCTTAGCCCTTGTAGTGATTAACGGCCTGCGTCAGGACGTCGAGATTCACGTGAAAGAAAATCGTTATGGGATTTTCATGTTAGTAAATCCCCGACTTTCTGAATCCAACTTCTCAATGATGTCCCTGAGGCAGCCCTGGTTAGTGTAGGCGCCAGCATTGGTGTCTCACGGTGAATATATGATGTGGGTATATCCTTCGGCTGCTATGTAGAATTGGGAGCATGTGCAGTATTGAAACATGGAGCATTCAATTGACCCAAATTATAATTCACCAAATAAGCTTTTGTTTTAGTAGATTGTATGGTCAAGCTGAGAAAAGGTTTTATGATGTCTGCTGAGAATATATGTAAGAAGGTGAGCGCGCAACATTCGTGGAGCTCCGATATTATACAAAGCAGTGAAACTCCACGCTCACACGTATTCTGATTGTTGAAATGGCGCCTTCTTGCAAAAGCTCCGAAAACCCTAGTTAAGCGCAACAACGCTATACCTCTTCCAAAACACAAACTTTCATTATATGGAGTCAGTTTCAGGTATTTGTCTGTCATGTTTGTTAATAAAGGGGAATTTAAACAGTATCTCCATGGCTGAACGTGGGTGGAATGGTCATCAATCTTAAACATCAATCACTCGGGCATTCGTGAAGTATGATGCCTGACCTAATCAAATCCAATCTGCCACAAAACTGTCACACCATGTTTGGTCAAGGAAATTACTACTGAGGAGACATCCGCTTATCTGTGTCAGATGCAATCAGTTAGCGATGTTAGCAGTCTTGGTGTTTGTTGTGTGCTTAGGGCAATGGGGGGGATTAGTTAATTAAATCACCTGAATTAGACCAAACGCAACTTGATTATTAATGCTCTTACGATTGGAAACGCCTACCCTGCTCTTGTCATTGTAATTATAATATATGGCCTACAGGGGATAATCACATGACGCACTCATGAGGAAAACGATTTGCCATTTGAAACCTACCATGATTGAAAAGGGGACTAGAGGGAACTAGGTAAAATTAGATCAAATAAGTTAACGTCAGCATAAATATTTACGGTATGATAGCAGTGGTGAAGCTTTCACATTCGCTAACGCCACAATAGGTTGCCCTGGTGGTGTTATCATAGGAATATGCTGTACAATGAGTAGCATTGCATTTCGTACCCCGCGTTATACTCGCGCTCTTTAAAGCAAATGCTGTCCCTTTCAATAAGTCGGTTAATGCATTTGCATTTGTTGGATATCAATCGAAACATGTTTTATAGTATACTTAAAGGAGATGGGATTTTGTTAGTTTTACCAAATTATACGCGGAGTTCAATGCGCTAAGAATTTTAATTTCTGGACACATTTCGTTTAATAACGTAGTTTCCTGTCTTGCATTCATTTAACAGCAACAGGACGTATAGGCCAGCATATAATCATTAACATAATTATTTAGAATCAGATACGTTGGTACGAACGCACGCTCATTTCCAATCGAGTCTTTTGAATTTCTTGCCTGCTTTTTCATGATGAACGAGACAAATATTCGTTCACAATCGCTATACATTTTAAAAAGTACCCAGTTGTTATCATTGTGAATGAAATCCATTAATTTTACAATTCCAATCATAATGAATTGGAATTTGTTATTTCATTGGGGAATGCTGCAGCAGCCCTGAGATGGTCAGGTGGAGTCATGATGGCATCTTCGTCCATCGTAACATTTGACTCTGATAGTTAAATGGCCGTACAAATTTAAACATTGAGCATCAAAATACCTCCTATGTATCCCGGTAATTTCAATAAGGTTGACGCATGAGGTGCTAAAACAAACAACTGCTTGCAGTTACAACACTGCTTAACCCTCAGCAGTTGAGCAAGTCAACATAGATTTGACATCATGTTTAGTGTATTCGTGAAGTTAAACCCTTGGGAAAACCATTCGTGGTATATCTTAGAAGTCCCATCTGTATTGGCCATTGAATAATATTTGTATATTGCGATGATATCTAAATGATCTTATAAGATGCATCGACAAATAATGCGCTGAGTAGAGCATATTGACGCTGTGTGCAGGATAGTGGAACCGCCTTTTTAGGCAACCGACGTGGGTAAAATGAGCAGTTGCGATTGTTGAAATCCTTTCTTTGTATCAAAATGACCTTATCAATGGCTTCGAAGTAACCGGACAAGACAAAAAATTCTCACTTATTACACGACCAAATGATCGCTAGTCACTTTCAGAACAATCGTTTTTTCCTCTCTTCTAGACACAATTGGCAATTAGAAAAGGACGAATCGTAATCTGTGCAATAAATAAGCTGTCCTTTTGTTCTTATTTTCTCTATTCCAATCTATTTTAAAATGGATACCACATATCGATTGCTGATAAATACGGCCGGCTAGATGAGCAAAATAATGTGGTTTAGACTGGTTATTGTAACAAAATGCTACTTGAAAGGCACAATGTGTTTACTGTAAGAACACATAGCATGAGCAAGAGCTTTTCCATATTGGGTTTCGTATCCCTGGATAGTTTTGCAGATTAAGAGTCAATTCGCATGCGCCGTTGACAAACAGAGAGGGACGATATCTGCATGTTTTAGACAATGCGCTTAATGGCACTTGTCTGCAATAATAATGCAGATCCTGGCAATAATTGATTAAGAATTGGTATGATAAACAGAAGAGGATGATGTTTACATAACCCAAAGCACTGAGGTAAAGGATGTTTATACAAGTGTTCAATAACAAATAAGCGACCATGACAGTTGATGAATTAACGAGATTGAGTTATATCCTCTCCTGTTCTCGGTAACTGAGGATCCTGCATTGCATAGGTGCAGCATGCGCAAATGGCACGGGGAAAACGGCCTCACCCGTATTGGTCTGGTTTGATGTAAAAGTAGCACACGCAAAACATTCGAAATGCCGTCCATTTGTTGATTCAGTCACTTTCTGCCACTTAATTTACCTTACTCAAACCAGAGAGACGGCTGAAAAATTTATCCCTGTCGTATCAAGCTATTTTCGCCACTAGGAGTTAAGTGGCGGTGGCGGAAGGGAGGGAGGGAGAGGGGGTGAGTGTTGGGGTTTTGTCAACCGCCTGCATACGACATGTGTTAGATTTAACGAATGTGAGACACATTATTACTTGCTAAATCCTAGCATGTATTGTGTCCAGATTGATAATTATTTGTGAGTAAACAAAGTTAGCAATAGATAAATTTCGTTAATTTTCATTTTCCTAAAATAAGATGGATTATGCAGTTTGATCATTCAGGGATGGATCTGATCTCTACGGTAGCTATGTTCATATTCAGAATACCATCAATGAGAGTCCACTACAATTAATACGATTGCGATATACCTGAAAGCGATCTCCACTGAATGGTTCTTTAATCATGACGATATTTAAAATCAATCATCTTGTAAACAATAAATTCGATTCCCCCACACTAGAATGCCCTGTCTATTCTGTCATGTGTTTATTATACGTAGGAATACGATGTAATGTTCAATAGTGAAAAAAAAGTATGCTGCTGTGCTACAATATTCCACATAATCTCGATTACGGCTGAATGGAGCTATTTTACAAAAGTACTCTAAGGTTATTCATCTAGGCAGTTATATTGGTTATGAAAACAACGATGCGAATATCGAAAAAGCTGTAGGAGAATTGTTTTATCGTACTAACATTTTGAAGATATTTTGCCGCACCGACGTTCGCACTAGGCTTTTTGATACCTTTGTACAAGCTTCTATGGTAGTCCTTTATGGAAATTGGATTTAAAGTCACTTGAAAAAATAAGTGTTGCTATGCGAGACGTTTTGTTAATATGCGCTTTGCAAGAATTATCGAATAATGGATCATGTCTTCACTACCAACAGCGCTTAACAAAGGCAGTCTGTTAACTTCTTTAACATTACTAAATGCAAGAGGCGAATTGCAGATGAGCTTCGTGTGTTCCTATGTACAAACTGATTGGTACTCATGTATTTTTTTTTTTTTTATTGCTTAATTAATATATCTTTTTGTAAACTTTGATTTGCGAATAAATGATATATATATATATATATATATATATATATATATATATATATATATATATATATATATATATATATATATATATATATATATATATATATATATATATATATTGATGTCGCTTCATACAACTTCAATACAGAATTCGGCTGACCTTAGCTATTCCTTACTGGATGTCGAAACACCTGCAAATATGGTGCCATAGACAGCTGTTTGCGAAATCGCAGATCCTTAGCCCTTGTAGTGATTAACGGCCTGCGTCAGGACGTCGAGATTCACGTGAAAGAAAATCGTTATGGGATTTTCATGTTAGTAAATCCCCGACTTTCTGAATCCAACTTCTCAATGATGTCCCTGAGGCAGCCCTGGTTAGTGTAGGCGCCAGCATTGGTGTCTCACGGTGAATATATGATGTGGGTATATCCTTCGGCTGCTATGTAGAATTGGGAGCATGTGCAGTATTGAAACATGGAGCATTCAATTGACCCAAATTATAATTCACCAAATAAGCTTTTGTTTTAGTAGATTGTATGGTCAAGCTGAGAAAAGGTTTTATGATGTCTGCTGAGAATATATGTAAGAAGGTGAGCGCGCAACATTCGTGGAGCTCCGATATTATACAAAGCAGTGAAACTCCACGCGGGTTCAACCTGGGCTATCGAAAGTTTCATCTTACCTATGGTGCATAAACTATATGCGCATTCTTCTTATGTACACGGGAAGAGTCAGAGCGCATGAATTAGCCCTCAATTAGATCAGGGGAGGTTCTGCTTGTAAATATATTATTATGAGCTTGATACGATCGATGGATTATCTCATTCCTGGGAAGTCAGATAATTTGCATATGCTAATTCCAAATCAACCGAAAGAGGCAAAGTAATTGCAGAAGTCAGCCAGTGAGAACTTCCCTCGACAGCCTTATTGCTCCTTTTTGTTAGAGAGAGTCTCTAGCTAGTGTATTTGGCGCGTAGTGTTCGCCATATTGTATAACAGTGCATTACAATCGAACGCATGGAAGTGGTGAGGGGTGCATCTACTGCTCACAAATCTTGCTCAGACTACGCCCAGTGCTCTCAATCAATTCTATGGAATTTAAGTAATTGGCTTTATGGTCTCTGCTAGGGAAAATTTACGGATATGTGCGTACATTATCAAAAGTGTTAACTCCGCTACACATAATATATAATATTCCAATTGTCCAGTGTACGTTATTTACCCTAAGATTATTTGCAGACATATGGTTGTGTTACATTTGCTAGGGGTTGGGGAAGAATTTTGAGGGGATGGACCGTACTATTGGTGATAAAATGGTGTAAGCCGAAAATGTACTAATCTTGTGTTTCAGTTTGAAGGTCGGTCACTTCCATATACCGACTCTAACGATCATTACATGAAGGAGGACATATGAGTATATGGGAAATGTCCGAATTATTAGTTTCGAATATATTTCGTCCCGCAAACATGCGTAAGAACAACGTAATGTGGGGGCATGATGCTACTTTGAGCATACTGAGAAATGCCTGTCTATTACTTGTAAAATTCTAACTGCGTTTATTCGTACCTAAGATGACAAGTACATTTGTGGATTATGCATAATTAGTTGTCTGCCTAAGTCCACTCACAAAACCACCATAGCAAAGATGCTAAGTCGAAAGACAAATATCAGCATTGGTGACAAGCTCATCATACAAGCCCATATATATGAAGCAATAGGTTCATTACATACCAACTTTATCCTCGATATCCATTTGGAACGGCCTCGAAAAGTGAATAAAAAAGATTCATCTCCTTTGAGCACTTCTAGTAGAACATTGACCTCACTGTAGGAGGATAATATTACTTAAAAAAGGGCCACCCGAAAGGAATCTCTGCCATGCCAATTTATCCACCGATGCTGAAATACAAGCAGTATCAAAAGCATTAGCTAAACTTTCAAACGCCCTGGTTGATGAGGAAAACAACCTCATGGAAAAGATTTAATACCTTTAATACTTCATTATACAGCCTGACGAAACATGCACTCATCAAACAACTAATGACCTAGCTCAATAGCTGGTGCAGTGGCGTATTACAACTGAATCGAGCTAGAGCCATGACGACGTTTGCCCGGAGAAGAGGTAAAAATTGTTGGCAGAATGAGAAATCTTTTACATATTACTAACAAAAAGGGTACGTGATGAGCATTAACAAAATTAAGGAGCTGAATCGGAATCCAACAGTCGTTTCATCAATTCCATGCCAAGTTTGTTTTCTTGAAAGGCGGTTTGACAGTCAATGACGGATTATCCCGTCTAGTGTGCAAGACAAGACCTTAACATGACATCACTCCATCAGCATTTCCTGCACATTAGTTGTAATACCAAGTATATTTTGCTAAGGTCTATCGCGCAGTGCTTCATAGCAGCATGTTTAATGCGCGTCATATTTATACAGGCTGTCAAAAACACAACTGCAAGCCCATTATGTCTTTGCAACATCACAATACACACCCAACCACGGGTGAAAATTTGTTTTTGTGAATACTCAAGCTACAATTGGTTTTTTTTCTGGATTTCAGTTCCAAATCAACTTTGTTAGTGGTGCAGGTGATTTGTATTTAACTATCATGAGTATGAGATGTCATGCTGTCCGTTAATGCACTTTCATACTTATTTGTGGACTGCTTTATTTAAGTTTGATAATTCTGAACAGCCATAATGTGGTTTGACTTAAGTTGCTTTATGGTTCAGGCTTTGACGATTAGTGTATAATATGTTAATCGTTACAAGGTGACAAAGATTGTGTTTATGGGACATGATATTGCATTTTTACCTACTAATATATAACAGTGAGTAACCAGTAATAAGGTACTTATGCTGTTGGAATGCGAGGCACGCACTAAACAGGCAAGACAAATTATGTAAAAGGATAATATTTCACCTTTTTATTTGTAAGGTATTCTCCACCCCACATACTGGCACGATAACAATTCATAGAAATAATGTGCATGACGGCCGTATTACTAATGTACTGATAAGCCGTGTTTCAGATATCCAGACGTCATCGTCTGATTATTTTCCAGACTAACCCTTCAACCCATTGCAAGAGGGTAGAATCGATTAGATTATTATCGAAGGTTCAATCGAGTTGGTTGACATATGTGTTCCATCCATCCATTTATATGACAGTAGCTGAAAATAGATAGGCGGCTTTAGGTAGTTCAGACAGCGTTAAGGTTCATCACTGTATGTTTTGTCTAAGCAGTCGTGGAAGATTTACTTCATTAACGATGTCACACTGTCTAAATAATATCGTCAGCATTGGGACAAAATGATTTGAGTGGTTCCACTGTATACAAGCAAGCACAATCTTACAGCTCCATCGCTGTCGGTGATTCTCCTTTTAACCATACCCAGCATCAGTAGAGACGCACTATGCAAGCGCTAGAGGGCCGTGTGGTGAATTAAAATAAAATATGTTATATCCACCTAATCTGATTGGCGCGTTTGTTAGCAGATAGTCACCTGAATTGAACACGGCGCTGACGACATGATAAAGATGAAGATTAAATGAGTGCGCGTTAAGCAATACATTCACCGGTGGTATTTATGTCATCCACATGCTAGGGGCGATCCAATATCGGGAGATGTATCTGATACATATAAACCATCAAGCTATGTCATTGTGTACTATACCCAACCCTTTATATGTTTATTAAGCTCAAGATCCTAGCTGCTAATAATCTTGCTAAAATCTTGCGCCATTCTGACAATCCATGATTTTACTGTGTTTCTCTACTTAAGATGCAGTATGCTTGATGGATCCTTTTCAAATGTTTAACATTGTCTGACCCCTGCAGTCAAGAAACTGTGCATGTAGCAAACATGAGATTGGCCTCGGTCTCTTCTTACCCAGTCATCACTGTCTGATCCACTCAAAGCTCAACATAATATGCGATATGACACCATGCACATACTATTAATTAATAGAACATACTATAAATTTGCAATGAAACTGAACTCAACCATACCGGTGCGCATCAATTATGGTTATTCAGGGATTATATATGAGTTGCATGCATCATAATCTGCATAATAGACTCTGGTCATTATTAATGACCATGCAGTAGAGGTACTCAGTAATTCTAGCGTCTGATGACATTCGATCATTCTCTTGTATCTCAAATAAGTAGGCAGGGTCGTGTGAGTTCTTGCATCGATCAGACGGCGTCTAATTATTTCCTGCATTCATCCACTGCGGATGTGTCTGGTGATTTCCATTGATAAGGTATGCGCCAAAAGCTCGGCCTAAATAACCAATATCTCTTTGTCGTTGCATCTGTCGTTGTCATTGGATTCTGAGTAATATGAGACAATGTTGAGAGCTGTTTGAAGTACTGTGTCTGATCACCTTGTCGTGGGCATATGTTCACCATAGATTGTTTGCATTCGTTTTCAGAGTTCAACTCGCTTGTTAGAACCATCATAACGTTCGAACACGTCCCTGTTTGCAATCCCTAATCTCCTGTAGAATTAACCTATTGAAAAATACTATGCGCAAGATAGGTCGTTCTGCATTAAACAAGCGTTTATTGAAAGGCATGCTGCATAGCAAATGAGCTTAAATACTGTATGCATCCATTTATTTAGTGCGTAATCACTCTTTCAGTTAACATGCATGTGCGCTCATCAGGGGTTATTAATGTAGGTGGTGACATAATTGGTTTAGGAACACAATGAGTGAAATCCGACAGCTCAACCGAATACAGAAGCCCTTTCGATTTTACCGAAAATTAGCATTTTTAAACAGCCAATATAACAATAATAACTATCGTTATAACCACCTTGGTAGGGTCTATCCATGCGTTATAACAATCGAAATTTAATAGTCACTCGCTTATAATTACCCAATAAATGACCACTTCCGAATGCATTGGCTCTTGACCGACAATGTTACATTTTGTAGCGACATACCAGCTCAATACATCAATACATTAGAAAGGCCTCTGTGCTGATTCCCTGCCACGCGGAGGAAGCGTGCATGATTTGTAAGACATTGAAGTGACAGGGGATTTAACAGGCTACCTTTGTTACTGAGCTGCGAGCACAGCAAACATACTGTGTAGTAGCTCTGAATACAATTTTGTGAGGGCATTAAGTTTCACTCTTTTTGATTTAATGCAATCGTCATGCATGTAAAATACAACTTTACGCAGGCACTCTCATTCGTCATGAAGAGATGCACGATTGGTCCATGTTTCAAAAAGCACAAACGAGAGATCGACTGTAATGGCAGATTGAATTTAGTACAATCTGTCCTAGAGATATTGGCTTCAAGTGTCGCCAAACTTCATGAATGGGGTCGTCTCCGATTTGTCACTGCTTCAATATCAGCTGTTACTCACAATAAAAACGATACTTCAGGTGTTAGAAAGAGATTAGGGAGATTAACTACATCATTCGATAATAATCTTTAATCAGACTTAATTTAGGCACGTCATAGTTTATTTCTGACCTCATTGAAAATTAGGCAGAATATCTTAGCAATGCATCAATGTGGCATTATAAGATAATTGGCGTCATTTGCTACAGGATGTGATTAATTGGTGGTTTTTATTTGGCACGTCTGTGTAGCTACATACCTTACAGTAATCAGCATTAACTTTTTTTTAAAATATCGAACATATGTATTGAGACAAAAACAAATATCAACTGTTAGTGACTCCAGTATTATCCGAAAGTCATGTAGTTGTAAGGTAATTGGGCAATTATGTAGTAGGAAACATATCCAGTGAACGACGCCGTATTTCACCATTGTCATGCATAAAAGATAATTATCAGCGTCTTGTTGTTATCTATGAAATATCTTGACATTTATGTTGTTCCTCAATATATCATTTTATTGCGGTTGCAATGGTTGAAATTACAAATGAACACTGGCTTGATAAGAATACAGCAACAGAAGATACTTTGTCGCATTTTGATCACCTTTGTTTCCACCCATGCGTAATTTACAAGCATCCTCTCAGGAAGCGCAGTCAGATTAATGCAGCTTTGATGAATCCATGGCCATATATAACTAAGCTGCAGCATTAGCTGTAATCGCGCCATTATTACTGTCGTTATCTGGTCATCATATTGTGTTCATTGACAATGATGAGCTGCGTGAGTATAGCAAAAACCACAATCAACCCGACGATGCGGAGCTTTCAAAAGCCCGAATTAAGAGGAAATATTCGCCATATTACACAAAGCCTTTCATCATTGTACGCAGCACTTTCATTACTGAGATTATAGTGGTGAGCAGGTTGGGTCTTTTCGCATAACGCCAGGATGTAATTGTTCGTTGATTACTAGGCGCACCCATGATAACTGACACAGAACAAGGCTGATCTTTTATCATCTATGAGAGTTTTATAGCGCGAACATCAGTATGAGCCAGGAGAAAGGTCCACAATCGAGAGGAAAACAATGAGCCTTACCAGTTCAGCCCCCGACAGTCGACCTTTCAATTCAAATCCTGGCTACGGGCCTGCCTTGACACGATTACTCAGCTGATGTACTTGCAGCGTTTGTTTATAGCGACAAACCAGGAGAAAGGCCCACAAGAATCCATAGACGTATATATCCTGGATATTCCAATTACTTGATGCATCTTAGGAACATGCCTCTGTTGTAATCTGCTGACCCTCTTCACCATGTGTATAGTTCCCGTGATTGATAGGTCGACAACCAGAAGCGGTTGAATAGCGTATGAGCAACAAGCCATGTGGCCTGGCACTGTGGGTTGGTTTGATGTGTTTTGGCTGGTCATTTCCAAATATATGTGCCATTGCCTGTGTGTTTACTATTATGTTTACGTAAGATTAACTGGTGTATAGGGGGGTGTAGAGTAAAGGGTAATACAAAGACGGGTGATTGGTTGTGACATTAGCTGATGAGTAGGGCTGTCAAATCAGCGTATTTATTATACCCTAATATTCAACCTGTAATCATGCCTTTGAACACAGACTGCAGTCATCCATTGGACGTAGGATGATTTCGTGATTGCAGGACTGCATAAATACAGACAATGGTGGTTTAAAAAACCGCCATTGAAGAGATAGATTGGCAGCCAAAGAACACAACCCACGAGAAAATTGAATTTAGGGTTTGTGGATTACATGCAATGCAAGGTCAGACTAGTTTGGGGGTCTGTGTTGAATGTTGGTGCGCTTTTGTGCTGGATGTTAACATCATATGGTGTTTATTTCGCATGCTGCTATTGAAATGGTGTGAGACATATGTGATTGTTAAGAAGAGAGCGTGTTGGGGCGGACTAGGGAAGGGTGGATGAGTTATCGGTGAGTTTGTGACATAAGCTTGAATAGATGAAGAGGAGAGGATATGGGCGGTTGAACCACCGACCACGGGTATATACTATGACATTTACTTGACTGAAAACTTCACAGAAGCATGGAGAGTCTTTGAATGTGAATACTTTTGCCTGCAGCTAGTGGAATAGCTAAATACTACTCTACATTGGCATACCCACACATAGAACTTGGCCATATCATAGTTGTTAGCTCTTGGAGCACAGCAGAGCACCAGTAATATATTGTGCTGATGATGCACTTCATCGGTAAGTCAGATCAAGACAGGTTCTAATGAATTTAATAATCAGTCCTTCCCCTTCATTGCTAAGAGTGGAGCCTCGTGCGTTATTGCCCAGATCGTACGAGAGAATGGATTAACTAACTGTGTACCGCCGCAGTGCGGAGAAGAAGTAGAATCGTCGACAAACTCCCGCAGACAAATAGAGTAATATTTTACATTGATATCTACCAGCATATAGAGCTATAGAACACACCAGCTGAAGGTGGAATGAGGTGGAAGAGGATACCTATTGTGGTCAAGTGCGGTTCGTACTTTCCGAATTCACCTGTCACGGCTGTTCTCTCCTGAAGTTGCTGATATTTCTTGAGGGTACTTACGCCTTCACAGCCACGCAATCAAACAATTGACTTGTTTGCAACAAATGTACCGACAAAGTTAATCTAATATCGCAGTGAGTCGCACCTGATTCAGTATAAAATCCTTATCCACTAATAGGGCATGGGTACCAATAAAGCCTCCGGGAGGATTTGAAGGATCGATCTTCTGGCATACCCTCAGATATGTTAACAAATCTTTGACCCATATCCTTGTAATGTTGTAATTTGCAGATAAACGTCCTATGGTGCTTTGCTACCTAAGCCGTACCTGTATTCAGTGGGTTTCAATTGATCCATTGATGCATATCTGCATTAACACATCCCTGCTTTTCGTATTGATGTAAAACTGTAGCTACAATCTCACCTTGTCATTTAAACTTAACTCTAATTCGACCTCAACAGGATAAGCTTTCAGTAAACATTAATAACGGGATTTGATGTGTTTTTTCATATGGATTATTTATCCACCTAACGCTTTGGGCAAATTGCATTTTGGCATTTTGGCATCCATCACTTCTCTCAATCCACAGACTATTAGATATGTGAAGTCAACTAAAATAAGATAACCTGCCTCCAACTAACTTGAGGCTAGGTATCTGCACATTCATGAGTAAACAGTGATATATAGCACATTCCCCAGAGAGTCACTGGGAATATATGACGTGACTACACCTTCGATTGATTACAACATGCAGCTTTGTTGTTGCTGCTTCAATTGTAAATCCTCTTATCGCCCTTATCTCTAATTTAAAGTCCTCATGGTGGAAGAAAAAGTCTCGCTATTCGTGTTATCGTGGTACAGGCATATTAGTCTATCTAACTTCAGATGACGCCAGTTGACACGAGGAATATTGTTCCAAAACAAAAGTTAAATCAGGCCATTGTCTATATTTCTGTCCATAGAGTCATCAGTTTACCAAAGGGTGACAGTCCGGTGTCACCATGCTCAGTGCTAAGTAGATGACTTTAGCTCTTTATCCACATAGATTTGTAACAGCGGCTGCTCATTTGTAGTGAGTTGATACTTACGTGGCGATGTCACCCGGGAGAACTGGGGGTTTGGGGTGTGGGGTGGGAAGGGTTGTGTGGCGTGAGATGACAACCTTATTGCTGCAATTGATTGTCACTTGGCCCACATTTATGTGAACGGAAGCATGGTAGGCATGGGAAATGTCGACTCTTTCTTTATAATAGGATATAGGATCTAGCTCCTACCTCCTTAATCCAAAAATAGGTTGATGGGACCGAACCTGCGAGATGGTGATGGAAAAACAAATTGCTCGGAGAAACAATTCCCTATGTTTTTAGTTCGCCCATTGGTGGTAACTTGGTGACTTTCGACCATCTTTTATTCCGGGTGACGACTGATATTTCACCAACGGAGCTAGAATACATATGATCCCAGATACTGCAATTGCAGGAAAGTGCCTGTATTGGTCAATAACACCTACATGGTGGATGGGTTAGGGATTTGGGGGAAAAGGGTAGAAGGTGCCTTAATTTTTCTCATTTTGTTCTTACACTAAGGATCCGTTCCCAGATGACAGAGTATGTAGCGACACAGATTCACGCAGTTCTTCTTTAATTTCACAGAGTCTTAGAGGAATTAGCAAATGACACCGTTGTCCGTGTCACTTACACTGAGACTTATCAGCCGCCAAGCCCACAATCTCATAACTAAGCCAGTTGAAGCTAAAGTCAAGTGCGTATGAATAGTCCCAGTTAGAATGGCACATGACATTTGCAGTTTGTCGACTTGTTTCGTGTCTTAAGTGTTCAACATTGATCGACAGCGGAGGAGTAAACGAACATCTTGTCTCATTCTGACAAACTTAATCATGTATATTGAAGCTGCTAATGGATCTGTCATGGGGACTGAGCCTAATACATCGACTCTACGGGAAAGCAGCCAACGAAACTCGCTTAACACGCTACATCTCACAGAGCACACTGCACCCCATTAACTGCCATTAGCTAAGTAGCATGCCAACTAGGCTGCCCATGTTGAAAAAGGTAGCTCACAACTCATCAAAACAAATAAACAGGAACAGGCAATCGACAAGGGTTATTACCACATGCTCTTTACAAGGATTTCAAACTGTAGCTTATAACTGCCCCGCTAAACAAAACCTTAACGGCCATGGGGCGCATCAGCTTAATAGAACGTCAACCTAATTGACTCGCTTATATGGCCTATGTTTAACAAGTTCCTTAGTGCCATATCAGAGCAGGAACCACGGATCCGTCTTGTACCCGGTATTGATTAATCAGCCTGTAGGTCAGATTGTTTCAGAATGGATTAGCGATGCGAGGAGGAAATCTCCTGTACTACTTGCTAATTGTGCAAACATTGATCCGGAGAATAAAGACAGGAAGTAGTATGATATCATCAAGCGTGGTTTCCATGGTTATAAATATCAACATCATCATCATCATCATCATCATCATCATCATCATCATCATCATCATCATCATCATCATCATCATCATCATCATCATCATCATCATCATCATCATCATCATCATCATCATCATCATCATCATCATTATTATCAGCAGCAGTAGCATCAGTATCAACTTTATCGATGCACCTTGTTTGTGCTATTATAAGGTTTGCAGGGACAATGTTGGATACGTGAGCCGTATGAGTTAATGTAGGTATCTATTGACTTGGCTAGGAATTGCTGATCACAGCCAACTATACGTGTCACTCACTGCGTTCAACCACAATTAACGACGATATGGCTTGGTTAATTGTGGCATCAGGCAAAACGCTGATGCTAGGTAAATGAGAAGCCCTAAAGCGCGTCGCATACACATTCCTAGCTGTCGTTGATGTTATTGCAAGAAATAAAATGAATCCATGAATGAGGAATGGGAAATTCACAAAGCCTCTAATATGGACTACGTGTGTCTTGTACCTCCTACGCGTCTAAATGTACTATCCAGGTCACAACCAGTTCATATAAATATTCATATACAAATAAATAAATATACACGTATAATTATATATGTATACCCTTATATGTGTATTTGTGCCTGTGCGCATGTGTGCGTATGTGCGTGCGTGTGCGTGCGTGTAGGTGTCTGCGTGTGCGTGCATGTGTGTGTGTCATGGTCTTTATCCTTAAAATCGCTCGTTCACTTGTCATAGGACGCATCTCCCTGGATGTCAGAGCTGCTGTACCTGGACACAATAGGCATCCCTATAGCGCAGATATCAAATATGGGAATATCAAATATGGGAATAGGTCTTGGGCTGGAGCGTCTCAGGGTTTTTCGTGCCGAATAGTGCACATGTCACGCAACAGAATATAAGAAGTCACTCAATGCAGTGGCTGTATATGATTAAGATTATTACAGTAACAGTAACATATCAAAATACGACTGAGCCAGTATGGATTGAAATTAGTCGGCAAAACGTATTTTGATAGTCATTACCGCCAAGCCCTTGAGATAGTCAATACGTTTGAAAGGGTTGTGTAAATGCTCATTGCAGTGCCACAGGCTATTATCAAAACATTACCTAGTTAACCTACTGCAACGACAGTTATTAGCATAAATGTTGAATCGTATTATCACTAGTTCCTTCTCAAGTTAAATCACGATTGGCCAAAAGTCGTAGATGTTTTTATGCATGTGCATGCCTATCTCCTATGCGATCCATTACAAAAGCAGATTGGGCGTTTGCAAGTAGACTTTGTCTCGAGTGTCACTGATGAAGTATAAATAGCTACGTACTATTTGCTCAACTTAAGATGATTTGCTGATCAAATCTCTCTCTCATTGTCACGGGCACAAACCCAAAGAGACACTTATACTGCTACTTTCATCGGACGCAGAAAAATGGACCTTCGTTTAATGGTATTTATTCTGGCCAAATATGCTGCGCTACAATGGATTAATGGTCTGGTCGAGTTTGCTCAGACACTTGACTGTAATGCATTCTTGTTTTGAGACATCATTCGTTTAAGATAACAAAAACATCTTTTTGAAATCGATGAGCAATATCGTGTTCAGGAATATTAAAACGTCATCTGATTTCTTGCCTTAAGAAAGTGACGTTCCTGGTGTAATTTGCAATGCGTTCGATAAAGTCACGGAATGCTTTCATTATCATGCCTTCATTCATCGACCAACGTCGTGGATTAGGTATCATAGGATAAGCAGTGAAACTGTAGCGTGTGCCACAGTTAATCATCGCAGTAAACTGGCTTACCCTATCTATGCCACCAATAGACTAAACACGAATTCTCCATGAACCAAACATTAAGGATACTTGAAGTGATGATAATTTTCACATGTTTGATTTAGGCATTTTGCCCCTATGATAAGAGAGCACGGCGAGGGGGAGTAGCAACTTCGCCTTGTAGTAAAACAGCTGCGTATATGACGCGCGAGTTACGGACCCGCGTCTAAGAACCTGCGTCACCAAATTTACTCAATCTTTTCACCATCTCATTCCCCACTTGAACAAAATTGATGGTCTTGCAAATTAAAACATCCGTACGTAGTTACAATCATTTATCCTGCGATACTATAACATATATATGCTGTAGCGATTGCCTATCAAACAGAGGCTGACCAGTGGTAGTTCATGGTTTACATTAGTATTAAAAGAGGAATTACGTCGCTTAAACAGCAAGAATGAGAAAAGATTGGGAACGTCAACAATCACTTATAACTTCCTGTACTGAGTCAGACTTTTAATTGCCTCGACACAAGGACACAGAAGCCATGTACTGCAGTGTGCAAATCGATCAGAGAGGTATTTGAATCGATCGGCAAATTTCCGGTTGTAGACGTGAAGTTTGGTCGATAGGGAAGCGATAGGGAGTGACATATATTTCACCTGATTTGCCCGGTATTTCATCTTCTGTCCCCCCAAATGTCTCATGTTGCAAAAAGTGTGTCAATACGCCTATCATATATGTGAGAACATTTGTCGATGATGTTGAATGTATGTTTCACGAACATCACCAGAAGTTGAGCAGTTATTTGATCCCAAAGGTTATATGAATTCATATGATCAGTGGATCAGGTCGGTCAGCTGAGCAGATATTCCCAAATGATATGAATTATATGCGGGCAAGTCAGTGCAATTGGTGGATATGTTGGAAACAATCATACAGTGTATAATTGATTCACTCAAAGAATGTATTCAGGAGTCGCGCACGTGATGATCTAACGCATTAGCGAAAATTACTGCATATTTGAACTATAGGAGAGGTGAGAATGCCATCCACGAATAATGAATCAGCCGGACCAAACATTCCCGTTTGCATCCGCTGCCGATGTAAGAATACCCAACCGACGACCTAAACAATGCCAAAAGTTATCAACATATCATATTTTCTGGCGATCTCCGCCTATATTTAGCAAATATCATGAATGCAGCGTGCGCTTTTTAAGCAACTTAGAGTTGCTCTTGCCTCGAAGTTCCAGGTAAACGTTTCTCAATGACCTTTGCCCTTATATTCTTTACACTATCGCTGTTAGAACTATTGGACAATACGCTTGCAGAACTTTTGATTAAGAATGGCATCTTCATGGTCTTTACGGAAAAAAAGGTAATGGACATTAATCTCCCTGATCAACTTACTTAAACGAACAATCATATAGGTATCTCTTGAAGAAAACGACTTCTCCCATTTCTTCACAGGCCAGCCAAATAATCGCATTGTTGGTATCGGACAGACGATGTTTGGTTACACTATGGGAGTCGATTAAAGCAGACACGCGGCCACAATAACACTACGCACCCTAGATCCTGCAGACGATAATTGGTTATTCGCATTTCTGGTTTCCAGAAACAAAGCCTCGCTATATCACACATGAAAGATGTAAGTTAAGGCTGGTGCTTTAGCTCTAGAATGGTTTGTTTGAATCCAAACCGCAGTTGCCACTGTAATCACCAGCCTTGTTTAATGGACTGACTCCCTAGGTGAGCTTGCCTATTGGGTCTTTCGGTTGGCGTATTCCTCGATGTTGCAAATTAAGGCATGGCCAAATAGCAAAAACAACTATCATCCGTATCAATATATGTCTAGCTCAATTGTAGCTGATATCACCTCTTCATTCCGTGTAGATTTAATGTGTATAGACTAATGGCCCACAATATTCCTCTTGTTAGTACTCACGCAGTGCTTTGGCGTAATTGCACCAGTAAAGGTTGTCTCAATGAGTTTTGTTGGTATGCTTCCTTTGCCTCTTAACGAAAATATAAACCCTGCTATTATATATAGCTAGCATCTATTTTTTATTTAATGTTTACACCCTAGCAGCTAGTAATAATGATTATAGTATTCAAACGATTGGCGGGAGGCCCGGATGCCTAAAGAAGAACTAATCTGGGCGAAGCTGACTGACTGGGTAACATTTCAAAGATGAACGGCTGAGCATCGTTCCAAACGATCATACATCTTATTCTATCTACTCGTACTTTACATGACTTGGGTTGTTCAGTAGTTTGTAACTTCTTCGCAGTAACATAGTGGGGATATCGTCACGCTTTACCAGTACTCAGATAACTGTAATCCGTTAAGCATAGATCACTTATGTAAGAACAAAGACGAAGCATGCCTTTGCTACAATATCGGGCCATGCCGCGAAGATAAACTCGCTAATTCAAGCCAAATGTCATTGTTATTTGATTAGAATCACCGATATTAGGTTGACTGAAAAAAGAATCAGATTTAACAACAAACCTCTTATTGTAGAAGTACGATTTCTAATAAAGGGCTGCTATTCTAAACGGGGGGTTTCACAGTGGTGTTACCAGGGTATACTGTGCTGGTCGATCAGGTAATTACTGGAGCTCTACAATGCATTATTTTGACAGAAATAGTAAGTACGGATGATATGTCAACAGGACAAGGTGTTTCGATGGAATTATATACATGAAAAGAATTAACCACACATGTTTACCAATGTATAAATGTCCGAGGTTGGTTATTGTTTCACATGACCTAGACAAATGGCAACTCCTCTACTGGGCCATTACAGGACCTAGAATGTAAACGTTATAAAAGCAACTTGATTGCGGCCTAACAAACAGAGCATGTGTATTTACCCAGTATGCCATCTCTTTGTATTTTTAATATGGTCTCATGGCATTATCCAGAGCACGGAAGATGAATTAATAACCATCGGTTAATTCCTTATGGCAACGAACTTTCCCTCCTCAGTGAGCATGTAGTAAGATTACTCGACCGGTGTCAATTACCAAGGTAATGCCTAGGTCACATGAGACTTACGAGCTGTCTATAGGCTGACAGCGGGCCCCCTAAGAGGCAACACTCTGCTAGCCCTTTAGAGCCAGCTGAGCATGTCGTGCTTTTCCCCTTACGGGCCCCATAAAGAATTCATGCACAACTTTCAGACACGGGCTCCATACGGATTTAGGCATGTAGGAGAACCGTGAACAGTCGTAGGGGAACCTTGTAGGGCTCATGTGGTGAACACATTGCTTTATGATGGGTGCTCTGAAAGAATTTATTGGCGTTAACATTGTTTTTTACCACATGTTACGCGTGCCTATCAAAATAACAACGTATGTTGCAGGTGTATGCAATAAACGGTGATCAAATTAGGGTATATAGTTTTTCTCCTGTCAATGAAATAAGTATTATATACAAAAAACCGTCTGAGGAAGCTTTAATAAATGAAAACAAACACGGAGTACACAATATTATTATAGATGCGAGTTGCGTCGAAGTTAAAAATGTTTGCCGCTATCGACAAGCATTCTTGAAAGAGGTTGAATTTTACTTATGAGTCTTAATTCATTGTCGTCGGGGGCATACATCATGTGTCATCACAAAACGGGAAACCCCGCCCTAATGTTACCCGAAGTATCCCTCTTTCTAAACCAAGTACCGACAATTTGAGTTTTGGATAGTGTTGATTTCATCTATATTTACACCCAGCTCAAATGTAAATTATGGCAAAGATTGGGACACTGGGGTAAGCTTAGATTGCTTTAGGATGTGAATGAGGTCATTGCCGCAAAGTGAACCGCATCAACCATTTAACATCTAATGTTGAACGTAGACATTTGTATGGAGATGACTGCGCATCGTAACATCAAGTACAAGAATATACCTAGGTTCCACTAGTTTAGCATCGTATATTATTTCTCAGGCACGAATCTAAAAGTAGCTTGAACAGGTGTAATAGCTATTTAGAGCGGATTTCATAGTATTTAGTCTGAGGGACAATTAATTAATGAAGGTGAAAAACATTTCTGTTGCTCCATCGCATATCATATGTCCGTTTGACATTTGGACAAAAGTGTCCCATCAATAGTCGATTTCAAGACGCAGTAATCACATCCTGATTACAATAATTAAAGGTCAACAAAGAATTTTAGTACATATACAAAATGGTGGTTTATAATTAACAGATATGTGGTTAGATCGTAATGTATTTCACGTGTCCGGTATCGGTATCAAAAACATTGATATACCTCAACTAGGGTCCATGCTGTCGCTATGGACATTACAAGCTCACACGTATTCTGATTGTTGAAATGGCGCCTTCTTGCAAAAGCTCCCAAGAACCCCAGTTAAGCGCCACAACGCCATACCTCTTCCAAAACACAAACTTCTATTATATGGAGTCAGTTTCAGGTATTTGTCTGTCATGTTTGTTTATTCAAGGGAATTTAAACAGTATATCCATGCCTGAACGTGCGTGGAATGGTCATTAATCTTAAACATCAGTCACTCGGGCATACGTGAAGTATGATGCCTGACCTAAGATGCTATTAATAACTTAAGTCCCATCTGATGGACGCTAAGTAACCAATGAAGCAGCATTTACCGCATTCATTAAGAATACGTGAGTTGATATCGATGAAGAGCATGAATATCAAATCCAATCTGCCACAAAACCGTCACCGCAGCACCATGTATGGTCAAGGAAAATACTACTGAAGAAACATCCGCTTATCTGTGTCAGATGCAATCAGTGAGCGATGTTAGCAATCTTGGTGTTTGTTGTGTGCTTACGGCAATGGGGGGGGTTAGTTAATTAAATCACCTGATTTAGACAAAACGCAACTTGATTATTAATGCTCGTACGATTGGAAACGCCTACTCTGCTCTTGTCATTGTAATTATAATAGATGGCCTAAAGGGAATAATCACATGACGCACACATGAGGAAAACGATTTGCCATTTGAAACCTACCATGATTGAAAAGAGGGAACTTGGTAAAATTAGATCAAATAAGTTAACGTCAGCATAATTATTTACGGTATGATAGCGGTGGTGAGGCTTTCATATTCGCTAACGCCACAATAGGTTGTACTGGTGGTGTTATCATAGGAATATGCTGTACAATGAGTAGCATTGCATTTCGTGCCTCGCGTTATATTCGCGCTCTTTAAAGCAAATGCTGTCCCTTTCAATAAGTAGGTTAATGCATTTGCATTTGTTGGATATCAATCGAAACATGTTTTATAGTATGCTTAAATTGAGGAAGTTATTACTTGACCTGAATGTTTCAAATGATGCAATTAGTTGTACACAGATTGATTGCAATAACCATTATGAAGATATTGATCGTTACTATGAGGAAATCGTGAATTCGTGGGTCCGAGCAGCTGTTCAATGTATTCCTGGGACTAGGAAACGTAAACATCGGCCTGGCTGGGGTGAAGTCAATCAGCTGAAAGCAAAATCAATATTTTGGTGTCGACTCTGGGTGGAAAATGGGTGCCCCACCTCTGGTGTTCTTAAAGACATCCACTGTAAAGCCAAACGGGATTATAAAAGGGCGTCACGGTACGTGATCAGAAATCAAAATAAGCTTGCGTCTGATAGAATGGCAGTTTATTTGGCTACAAGTGATGGTCGCAATTTCTGGAAAGAATTACGGAAGAAGAATTTCAAAAATAAGTCGATCGTGTCCGTAATGGATGGCGTGCACGGCGACGACGAGATATGCAATGTCTTAAAAGATAAATATGAAATACTTTACAATAATGTGTCTTATAGTAAGTCTGCAATGGATGCCCTTAATGTATCATTGAGTCATGATGTACACTCTAATTGTGCCGGTGGTACATGTGGCTCTTTGCATGCTATCGACATTTCACAAGTCAGGCAAGCAGCTTGTAAGCTTAAACGAAATAAGACAGACGGTGTTTGTGAAATAACTTCTGATCATATACTGAATGGCTGTGATGAGTTATATGCCCACCTATCAAAACTTTTTACTATGATGTTGAATCATGCACATACGCCACGTGGTATGCTAACATCTACGCTTGTTCCTATTCCTAAGAACAGAAAAAAGTCATTGAATACTAGTGATAATTATCGATCAGTAGCTCTTAGTAGTATCATAGGGAAACTTTAGATAATGTGATTATTGACTATCAAAGTGATGTATTGAAATCGGGTAGTTTACAATTTGGATTTAAACCGTCACACTCAACAACACAGTGCACTTTTGTATTAAAGGAAATCATAGATAATTATGTCAGCGAAGACTCACCATGTTATGTCATATTATTGGATGCTTCCAAAGCGTTTGATCGAGTTAATTTTATGAAATTGTTTGGTTTGTTACGAGAGCGTGGTATGTGTGCAGTGACTGCTAAACTCCTTCTTAACATATATACGCATCAAACGTTAAGAGTCAAGTGGAGCAATAGCTTCTCTGACAAGTTTAATTGTGCTAATGGAGTCAAACAAGGCGCGGTTTTGTCACCTATTTTGTTTGGTGTGTATATCGATGAATTATTGTCACGACTCTCAAACAGAGGAATCGGGTGCCATGTTGGTCATCGTTATGCAGGCGCTCTGAGTTATGCTGGCGACGTCGCTCTCATTGCTCCTTCTTTAAATGCGGCCAAATCTATGCTTAAAACTTGCGAAGAGTTTGCCAAGGAATATAATGTTATATTTAACACATCAAAAAGCTTTTTAATTGTCAAAAGCGCGATGTGAATCTACAACTGAACAGTGTTAGATTAATGTAAGTGAACATGCTATCCATCTTTGATCCTATATAGGAAGAAATTCCGAACAATTGAATATTCATGTTGCATGTGGTGATGTTGTGTCGAAAACTAATATGCTGATGTCAAGATTCGGTCACTGTACAGTAAATGTTCGTAATACACTATTTGACAAATATTGCACAAGTTTTTATGGATCCCCAGAATGGACGCTCTCGAGTAATTCATTTAAAAGCTTACGTGTCACAAATGCATCCGCCATATATGGAAATTACACCCTAGAACAAGATCAATGTATATTCCTTTTTTAGCTGGTAGATTACCTCTAAGAGAACAATTAATGTTGCGATGTATGTGATTTTTCTTAAATAGTCTTAATAGCATGAATCATCTTGTATCGGCGGTTAGCCGATTATGTGCCTTTAGTAATTCGAATGTCGCAAATAATATAAGATATATTATGAGTATCGTTAATCTTAATACTGCTACGATTACGACCAGACCATTACTTTTAATGATATTTCAAGCAAGATATGTCTCTCGAACATTGATCAAGAAAGATTGAACTTTGTTAACTCAATACAAGAACGTTGTAGGGCCCGTGAATGTGAATATATTACCGATTTTTTTCAAGACGATATCAATATTCTACTTAATTTTATTTGCACATTATGATGGCACCCCACGCTTCGTTAAATGATTGCACTTGAACTTGATCGTCATAAAATATATGTACCATGAGTGCGAAATAAATGCTATTATTATTATTATTATTAAAGAAGATGAGATTTTGTTAGTTTTAACAAATTATACGCGGAGTCCAATGCGCTAAGAATTTTAATTTCTGGACCCATTTCGTTTAATGCATATCTTGGAAGTCTCATCTGTATTGGCCATTGAATGATATTTGTATATTGCGATGATATCTAAATGATCTTATAAGATGCATCGACAAATATTTCGCTGAGTAGAGCATATTGAAGCTGTGTGCAGGATAGTGGAACGCCTTTTTAGGCAACCGACGTGGGTAAAATGAGCAGTTGCGATTGTTGAAATCCTTTCTTTGTATCAAAATGACCTTATCAATGGCTTCGAAGTAACTGTACATGACAAATAACTCTCATTACACGACCAAATGATCGCTAATCACTTTCAGAACAATTGTTTTTTTCGTCTCTTCTAGTATATAACACAATTGGCAATTAAAAAAGGACGAACTGTCATCTGTGCAATAAATAAGCTGGCCTTTTGTTCTTATTTTCTCCATTCCAATCTATTTTAAAATGGATACTACGTATCATTGCTGATAAATACGGCCGGCTAGATGAGCAAAATAACGTGGTTTGGACTGGTTATTGTAACATAATGCTACTTGAAAGGCACAATGTGTTTACTGTAAGACCACATAGAATGAGCAAGAGCTTTTCCATATTGGGTTTCGTATCCCTGGATAGTTTTGCAGATTAAGAGTCAATTCGCATGCGCCGTTGACAAACAGAGAGGGACCATATCTGCATGTTTTAGACAATGCGCTTAATGGCACTTGTCTGCAATAATAATGCAGATCCTGGCAATAATTGATTCAGGATTGGTATGATAAACAGAAGAGGATGATGTTTACATAACCCAAAGCACTGAGGTAAAGGATGTTTATACACGTGTTCAATAACAAGTACGCGACCATGACAGTTGATGAATTAACGAGATTGAGTTATATCCTCTCCTGTTCTCGGTAACTGAGGATCCTGCATTGCATAGATGCAGCATGCGCAAATGGCACGGAGAAAAAGGCCTCACCCGTATTGGTCTGGTTTGATGTAAAAGTAGCACACGCAAAACATTCGAAGTGCCGTCCATTTGTTGATTCAGTCACTTTCTGCCGCTTAATTTACCTTACCCAAACCAGACAGATGGCTGAAAAATTGATCCCTGTCGTATCAAGCTATTTTCGCCACTAGGAGTTAAGTGGCGGTGGCGGAAGGGAGGGAGGGAGAGGGGGTGAGTGTTGGGGTTTTGTCAACCGCCTGCATACGACATGTGTTACATTTAACGAACGTGAGACACATTATTACTTGCTAAATCCTAGCATGTATTGTGTCCAGATTGATAATTATTTGTGAGTAAACAAAGTTAGCAATAGATAAATTTCGTTAATTTTCATTTTCCTAAAATAAGATGGATTATGCAGTTTGATCATTCAGGGATGGATCTGATCTCTATGGTAGCTTTGTTCATATTCAGAATACCATCAATGAGAGTCCACTACAATTAATACGATTGCGATATACCTGAAAGCGATCTCCACTGAATGGTTCTTTAATAATGACGATATTTAACCAAATCATCTCGTAAACAATAGATTCGATTCCCCCACACTAGAATGCCCTGTCTATTTAACCATGTGTGTATTATATTGAATGTCGCTTCATACAACTTCAATTCAGAATTCGGCTGACCTTAGCTATTCCTTACGGGATGTCGAAACACCTGCAAATATGGTGCCATAGACAGCTGTTTGCGAAATCGCAGATCCTTAGCCCTTGTAGTGATTAACGGCCTGCGTCAGCACGTCGAGATTCACGTGAAAGAAAATCGTTATGGGATTTTCATGTTAGTAAATCAAAATCCCCGACTTTCTGAATCCAACTTCTCAATGATGTCCCTGAGGCAGCCCTGGTGAGTGTAGGCGCCAGCATGGGTGTCTCAGGGTGAATACATATCCTTAGGCTGTTATTTTTAATCGGGAGCATGTGGCGAGTATTGACCCATGGAGCATTCAATTGACCCAAATTATAATTCACCACATAAGCTTTTGTTTTAGTAGATGGTATGGTCAAGCTGAGAAAAGGTTTTATGATGTCTGCTGAGAATATATGTAAGAGGGTGAGCGCGCAACATTCGTGGAGCTCCGATATTATACAAAGCAGTGAAACTCCACGCGGGTTCAACCTGGACTATCGAAAGTTTTATCTTACCTATGGTGCATAAACTATATGCGCATTCTTCTTATGTACACGGGAAAAGTCAGAGCGCATGAATTATCCCTCAATTAGATCAGGGGAGGTTCTGCTTGTAACTATTTTATTATGAGCTTGATACGATCGATGGATTATCTCATTCCTGGGAAGTCAGATAATTTGCATATGCTAATTCCAAATCAACCGAAAGAGGCAAAGTAATTGCAGAAGTTAGCCAGTGAGAACTTCCCTCGACAGCTTTATTGCTCCTTTTTGTTAGAGAGAGACTCTAGCTAGTGTATTTGACGCGTAGTGTTCGCCTTATTGTATAACAGTGCATTACAATCGAACGCATGGAATTGGTGAGGGGTGCATCTACTGCTGACAAATCTTGCTCAGACTACGCCTAGTGCTCTCAATCGATTATATGGACTATTAAGGGTAAATTATGCTAACATTAGCCCCGAAACAACATTTACGAATACTCATCATGTCTGGAACCTATCTTTTAATGACTGGTAGACTAGTACATGACATAGGCGAGGATAATTATGCGTGCAAGAGCATAATCTTTTGCAAAATGTCGTCCATTTTAAATCTCTTTGACTCATTGTCGTCAAACCAACTTTGTTCTCACGGATGCAGAATGTTCACGAGAAAAAGCTCTCTGCCTGTGTTCTCGTTTGCACAAAGCGGCCATTACTGCGATGCAGTTAGCCATTGATTCGATAGATGTGATGCCCCCCCACCTCCTCCCCATAAAGTGTCCTAAGCAACGTGTACTCCGCACAAGGGCGACAGCACATTACATAAGCGAATGCAGTTAAAGTAATTGGCCTTTATGGTCTCTGCTAGGGATGATTTACGGATAGATAGTCCTCTACACATAATATATAATATGCCATTGTCCAGTGTACGTTATTCACCCTTAGATTATTCGCCGACATATGGTTGTGTTACATATGCTAGGGGTTGGGGAAGAATTATGAGGGGAATTTTGATTTGAATTAGTTTGGCTTCAATCAGCAGGTGTAAATTGCACGATTAAATTATCAAGAGGACTGTGGTATATGGATTGGATTAAATTATTCAGTCGACGCTGATGCATATTTCGAAGCTCCTTTGATCTATTGCATGGGTAGGTTTCCTACAACATACAGATGAAGTGCTTGCACATGGCTGATTAAACTGTGAGCAGCAATCGGGAAAGTTACTGCAAGACGATAATTAAAAAGCAATTCATGCTGATGATATCGTCATATATGAGCACCTCCAGAATGTGCGAGCTTAATCAGTAGAACGCCGATGGTGACATCACTGTTCGCCAGATGTATTCAGTTGGACGCTGCACACAAGGAACATTTCATACTATCCTGCTGTGGTACGTTATTGTTGTCTTAACAAATAAATGACTAATATATAGGAACTATTGCATGATCTGTATATGTCGTGCAAATGGTATAACAACTAATGTTGAAGCCTTGCCCATATGCTGCAACGATGCAAATGCTGCTATGGTGCAATTGCTCAACCCCCCCCCCCCCCTCCCCCAGATAAGTTTTGTTAAATAGGCCGGCTTTGCGGCTTCTCGCGCTTGCATTATAGTGTAACTATGAATCTTCAAGTTGCATTGAGAGATGATTATGTGTGATGCGAAACCCTTAGACTTATAATGTGCAGTAATCGACTGAATCGTGTTTACCCACTGAGGGTTTAGTGTCCATCAACTGCCGGTTAGGTGGTCATGTTATGATGGTTGTGTCTGATTACATATAGCTCTTAACGTACATCAAGTGAGGACTGTGTGTATCTCCAATGATCCGCAAGTGGCGAGATCTAGTTTTCCTGTGGAATGTTCAGCATGTTATCACGACCGGGATAGAAAATGCACGGGCCAATTCAGTCTTTTGCATAAAAGCTTTAGCACGCCCGTCGGGGCCCCTTAAGATGCACATTACAGCTTTAATAAGCGAAGTGTGTTTTGTAGCCTACGAGAGGCCTTGAAATACATCGAAGTTAGACACAATGTTTAAACGCATGTGATCTCTGTATTAGGTGGTTTTAAAAACTGATGCCTTACGACAATAAAAGAGGTACGATTATTGCAGAGATCATCCTCAAGTATTCTTGATAGTGTGATAAGTTTGTCCTAATGCTTCAATGTTGACGACGAGCAATTAGGGCACAGTTAAGGTTACATGTGCAGTAAGTGCTACTGGAACTATAATGAGTGGCTAGGAATGACACAAGCGTTATCTATGGGAGCTTAATTGTAAAATGAAATATCTTTCAGTACAATATACGGTTGGCTGTGGTATGCAGCACATTTGCGATCGGTATTATATAGCGCACAAAGGTGCATGCCAGTTACGCATATTGTGGCCACTCTAGTATGTAAACTGCAGCTTGAAACGGGTGCATCATTCTTCTAATCAGGTTTTGCTTGCACCTACAATGGTGATCCTAAGTATTAGTCGCACTCATGCAAGGCACAATACTGTCACATAGAGCAATGTATGTGTAAAAGTCTAAAGACAAATGTTGTGAAAGATTTTTCTTCTTAATCAATAAAGGCTTCCAAGCTGCTGACAGCCGATCGACATGCTGCATCGGATTTTTTTTCTACACCACCCTATGCATCGATTGTTGACGCATTATACCTCTTTTCTATTGCAACCGCATCACTGCATTACATATACAAAAGCTTTGTAATGCCTTTGAAAAAGGACGATCGTATAAGACACGAATATTGGATCATTAACAACTGACTTAATTAGAAGATCGCTACATTGGGATACATTTTAGTACCAGTATAGTAGTCAACATCGACGAAATATGCTGGTGACAACAATTGGGTCATGCTCGCGTGTCAATAGTTAGCAACGGTACTGTGCATTAATCTGTTGAAAAATCCTGTTCTTGCGCGTTGAAGTATCATATTGTCTGTAATATCATCTACCATACGGTGCATTACTGAAACAGCTGGTGGCAGCGTGTGTAATCGCAAGAGCTTAATGTCATCTTAAGGAGAAAAGATTCCAGGCGGAATCGACTATCGATATTTTTGAGAGAGTGAGGTACGGCTTGTAAAGATATTCGTAAGAGTCACATATTTTTACATTAACCATCATACACTCCAAATTTGTGTTGATTATGTTCAAAGACACTTTCCTGTGATAAGCGATCAAGGAAATATATCTGGTTTTAGGGCCCTGATTCGGATAGAAATATACAAGCTCTAGAATTCGACACGTCGACAACCATATAACTTCTTCATCCTGTCACAAGGACGATAAAGTGGTGTAATCCGAAATTGTACGAATCTTGTGTTTCAGTTTGAAGGTCGGTCACTTCCATATAACGACTCTAACGATCATTACATGAAGGAGGACATATGGGTAAATGGGAAATCTCCGAATTGTTAGTTTCGAATATATTGCGCCCCGCAAACATACGTAAGAACAACGTAATGTGGTGGCATGATGCTGCTTTGAGCATACTGAGAAATGCATGTCTATTACTTGTAAAATTTCAACTGCGTTTATTCGTACCTAAGATGACAAGAACATTAGTGGATTATACATAATTAGATGTCTGCCTAAGTCCACTCACAAAACCATCATAGCAGCGATGTCGAAAGACAAATATCAGCATTGGTGACAAGCTCATCATACTAGCCCATACATATGAAGCAATAGGTTCATTATATACCGACTTTATCCTCGATATCCATTTGGAACGGCCTCGAAAAGTGAATCAAAGAGATTGCGCTCCTTTGAGCACTTCCAGTAGCACATTGACCTCATATAATATTACGTACAAAAGGGCCAGCCGAAACGATTCTCTACCATGCCAATTTATCCACCGATGCTGAAATACATGCAGTATCAAAAGCATTAGCTAAACTTTCAAACACCCTTTTTTGATGAGGAAAACAACCTCATGGAAAAGATTTAATACCTTTAATACTTCATTATACAGCCAGACGAAACATGCACTCATCAAACAACCAATGACCTAGCTCGATAGCTGGTGCAGTGGCGTATTACAACTGAATCGAGCTAGAGCCATGACGAGATTTGCGCGGAGAAGAGGTAAAAATCGTTGGCAGAATGAAGAATCTTTTATTTATTACTAACAAAAAGGGTACGTGATGAGCATTAACAAAATTAAGGAGCTGAATCGGAATCCAACAGTCGTTTCATCAATTCCATGCCCAATTTGCTTTCTTGAAAGGCGGTTTGACAGTCAATGACGGATTATCCCGTCTAGTGTGCAAGACAAGACCGTAATATGACATCACTCCATCAGCATTTCCTGCACAATTGTTCTAATACCGAGTATATTGTGCTAGGGTCCATTGCGCCGTGCTTCACAGCAGCATGTTTAATGCGCGTCATATTTATGCAAGCTGTCAAAAAAAACAACTGCAAGCCCATTATGTCTTTGCAACCTAGCAATACATCCCCAACCACGGGTGTTTTTGTGAATACCCAAGATACAATTGGGTTTTTTTTTCAGGATTTCAGTTCCAAATCAACTTTGTTAGTGGTGTGGGTGACTTGTATTTAACTATCATGAGTATGAGATGTCACGCTATCCGCAACTGCACTTTCATATAATATTTGTGGACTGCTTTATTTAAGTTTGATAATTCTGAACAGCCATAATGTGGCTTGACTTAAGTTGCTTTATGGTTCACGCTTTGACGATATGTGTATAATATGTTAATCGTTACAAGGTGACAAAGATTGTGTTTATAGGACATGATATTGCATTTTTACCAACTAATATATAACAGTGAGTAACCAGCAATAAGGTACTTATGCAGTTGTAATGCGAGGCACGCACTAAACAGGCAAGACAAATTATGTAAGAGGGTAATATTTCACCTTTTTATATGTAAGGTATTCTCCACCCCATATACTGGCACGATAACAATTCATAGAAATAATGTTCATGACGGCCGTATTACTAATGTACTGATAAGCCGTGTTTTAGATATCCAGACGTCATCGTCCGATTATTTTCCACACTAACCCTTCAAACCATTGCAAGAGGGTAGAATCCATTAGATTATTATCGAAGGTTCAATCGAGTGGGTTGACATATGTGTTCCATCAATCCATTTATATGCCAGTAGCTGAAAATAGATAGGCAGCTTTTAGGGAGTGAAGAAAGTCACACAGTGTTAAGTTTCGTCATTGTATGTTTTGTCTAAGCAGTCGTGGAAGATTTACTTCATCAACGATGTCACACTGTCTATATAATATCGTCAGCATTGGGACAAAATGATTTGAGTGGTTCCACAGTATGCAGAATCTTACAGCTCCATCGCTGTCGGTGATCATCCTTTGAGCCACACCCAGCATCAGTCGAGACGCACAATGCAAGCGCTAGAGGGCCGTGTGGAGAATTGAAATAAAATATATTATATCCACATTAACTGATTGGCGCGTTTGTTAGCAGATAGTCACCTGAATTAAACACGGCGCTGACGACATGATAAAGATGAAGATTAAATGAGTGCGCGTTAAGCAATACATTCACCGGTGGTATTTATGTCATCCACGTCATAATTGCTATAACATGCTAAGGGCGTTCCAATATCGGGAGATGTATCTGATACATATAAACCATCAAGCTATGTTATTGTGTACTATACCCAACCGTTTATATGCTTATTAAGCTCCAGATCCTAGCTGCTAATAATCTTGCTAAAATCTTGCGCCATTCTGACAATCCATGATTTTACGCGGAGTTTACTGTGTTTCTCTACTTAAGATGCAGTATGCTTGATGGATCCTTTTCAAATGTTTAACATTGTCTGATCCCTGCAGTCAAGAAACTGTGCATGTAGCAAACATGAGATTGACCCCGGTCTCTTACCCAGTCATCACTGTCTGATCCAAGCAAAGCTCAACATAATATGCGATATGACACCATACACATACTATTAAATAATAGAACATACTATAAATTTGCAATGAAACTGAACTCAACCATACCGGTGCGCATCAATTATGGTTATTCAGGGATTATATATGAGTTGCATGCATCATAATCTGCATAATAGACTCTGGTCAATATTAATGACCATGCAGTAGAGGTACTCAGTAATTCTAGCGTCTGATGACATTCGATCATTCTCTTGTATCTCAAATAAGTAGGCAGGGTCGTGTGAGTTCTTGCATCGATCAGACGGCGTCTAATTATTTCCTGCATTCACCCACTGCGGATGTGTCGGGTGATTTCCATTGATAAGGTATGCGCCAAAAGCTCGGCCTAAATAACCATTATATCTCTTTGTCGTTGCATTTGTCGTTGTCATTGGATTCTGAGTAATATGTGACAATGTTGAGAGCTGTTTGAAGTACTGTGTCTGATCACCTTGTCTTGGGCATATGTTCACCATAGATTGTTTGCATTCGTTTTCAGAGTTCAACTCGCTGGTATTAAGCAAGCGTTTATTGAAAGGCATGCTGCATAGCAAATGAGCTTAAATACTGTATGCATCCATTATTTAGTGCGTAATCACTCTTTCAGTTAACATGCATGTGCGCTCATTAGGGGTTATTAGTGTGCTTAATGTAGGTGGTGACATAATTGGTTTAGGAACACAATGAGTGAAATCCGACAGCCCAACCGAATACAGAAGCCCTTTCGATTTTACCGAAAATTAGCATTTTTAAACAGCCAATATAACAATAATAACTATCGTTATAACCAACTTGGTAGGGTCTATCCATGCGTTATAACAATCGAAATTTAATAGTCACTCGCCTATAATTACCCAATAAAGGACCACTTCCGAATGCATTGGCTCTTGACCGACAATGTTACATTTTGTAGCGACATACCAGCTCAATACATCAATACATTAGAAAGGCCTCTGTGCTGATCCCTGCCACGCGGAGGAAGCGTGCATGGTTTGTAAGACATTGAAGTGACATGGGATTTAACAGGCTACCTTTGTTACTGAGCTGCGAGCAGCTCAGTAACAAAGGGCATGTGAGGGCATTAAGTTTCACTCTTTTTTGATTTAATGCAATCGTCATGCATGTAAAATACAACTCTAAGCAGGCACTCTCATTCGTCATGAAGAGATGTACGATTGGTCCATGTTTCAAAAAGCACAAACGAAAGATCGACTGTAATGGCAGATTGAATTTAGTACAATCTGTCCTAGAGATATTGTCTTCAAGTGTCGCCAAACTTCATGAATGGGGTCGTCTCCGATTTGTCACTGCTTCAATATCAGCTGTTACTCACAATAAAAACGATACTCCAGATGTTAGTAAGAGATTAGGGAGGTTAACTACATCATTCGATAATAATCTTTAATCAGACTTAATTTAGGCACATCATCGTTTATTTCTGACCTCATTGAAAATTAGGCAGAATATCTTAGCAATGCATCAAAGTGGCATTATAAGATAATTGCCGTCATTTGCTACAGGATGTGATTAATTGGTGGTTTTTATTTGGCACGTCTGTGTAGCTACATACTTACATTACAGTAATCAGCATTAACTTTTTTTTAAATATCGAACATATGTATTGAGACAAAAACAAATATCAACTGTTAGTGACTCCAGTATTATCCGGAAGTCATGTAGTTGTAAGGTAATTGGGTAATTATGTAGTAGGAAACATATCCAATGAACGACGCCGTATTTCACCATTGCCATGCATGAAGGATAAATATCAGCGTCTTGTTGTTATCCTGCATATCTATGAAATATTTTGATATTTATATTGTTCCGCAATATATCATTTTATTGCGGTGGCAATGGTTGAAATTACAAATAAACACTGGCTTGATACAAATGCAGCAACAGAAGATACTTTGTCGCATTTTGATCACCTTTGTTTCCACCCATGCGTAATTTACAAGTATCCTCTCTGGAAGCGCAGTCAGATTAATGCAGCTTTGATGAATCCATGGCCATATATAACTAAGCTGCAGCATTAGCTATAATCGCGCCATTATTACTGTCGTTATCTGGTCATCATATTGTGTTCATTGACAATGATGAGCTGCGTGAGTATAGAATAAACCACAATCAACCCGACGATGCGGAGTTTTCAAAAGCCCGAATTAAGAGGAAATATACGCCATATTACACAAAGTCTTTCATCATCTTACGCAGCACTGTCATTACTGAGATTATAGTGGTGAGCAGGTTTGGTCTTTTCGCATAACGCCAGGATGTAATTGTGCGTTGATTACTAGGCGCACCCATGATAACTGACACAGAACACGGCTGATCTTTTATCATCTATGAGAGTTTTTAAGACGTTCCGTAGCGCAAAATAAAATCTAAGAACATTCAGTAATACACTAGTAGAGGCGCCGTAGTTAAATGGCTTGACATGTATGTCATGGTGGCTGTTATGCAATCTATAACACATATCAATGAGCCTTACTATCAGTTCAGCATGCGCTAGAGGAACACGACACTCGACTTTTCAATTCATGATGGACTAATCTTTTGCATAAACGATCTTCCCATAAGCAGATTCTTGTTATGTGTAAGGATGTTAAATAACGTAAAGATGTTATCAAGACATCTTGCAGCACAGTATGCGTAACGCAACCATTATGATGTTATTTGAAAATAATATAAATTTACTATTATTTCTTTATATGCAATTTTTCAACAATTCAATAACCTCATCTTCATTGAAATCATGGTTGGTTCACGAGACCGGAAGCACCACTAAACAACGGCAGATAAGACGGAGCAAGCGTTTTGTGTATGTATTGATTAGACTTACCAAGACTGTTGTGGTCTTAAATGGCTGGCACCTTTAGCATCCCAGAATCGCTCAAGGACGCTCAAAGCTTGTATTTTGTAATTACGCACTCTGTAACGTTCAATGGTGAGTAGAATCAACGAGTGAATTGTGGTGCATAGCACCGTTCATCGATCCAGTGTAGTTCTCCTGGAGGTTGAGCTAAACATCCAGCTATTCATTTACAACTTACCTAAACACTTTTGCGAACTGCCGCATATTGTGGACGCACAAGAACTTGTATGTGACCACGTAAGTCTGTAACGAACACGATGAGTTTAAGCATGGATATAGGATTGGATTGCATTTTAAGTAAACGATACCGACCCGCACCTTTGATATTCGAGCATAGACGAGTACAGGCTCACGACATTGATATACGTCCGTTTGTTTGTGCCATTGAACTTCATTAAAACATTTCCTTGTGAAGTCTGATAATTATCTGAGTTCTGCAAGTGCACTTAGTACCCAGGCTGTGCAACGACTTACGTTACGTTCACGACTATAGATATCACCATCCCTATCTAACCTTGAAGATGCATATCTCGACTGTTATCAGCGCTCTTACTACACTACTTTGGTGATATATCGTGATAAATACGGATCTACGTGAGGCTCGTAACAGCTCAGATTCAAGGTTATACGACTGATGAATACTACCGTGACAAGGAGTGATTATTATATGGGATGCAGACGTTGCATCCGATAATGAAGAAGGCTGGTGGATTGTGTTCTTATATATTGGTATGCAATGTTCGAGGCATCAAACAGCTACTCATTTTTTTGTGTGTGTGTGTTAATTGCTGACAACCTAATTAGTTTCTGATGATTGATAATTATGGCTAGCTAATTACGGAAATTACATTATCCGTCGCACGTTTGATTAACGATTCACTTAATAGTTAAACAGGTTCATAAGCAATAGAGTAAATGAGGTCATTGAGGTCCATGTAGGCATCAGCCCCATTAAAATTTTGCATTTTGCAATGATTTGCTGTTGATAACTCTCAATAACTTTATAATCTTATATGTAAGATGATCCCCAATATCATGCTATGCGTTGGCCATCTATTTAATTCTACCTTCCATTACTTCGTAAGGCATTTTTCCTCTGGCGGAAACACAATATGTGCACTTCTCTTTTGTTTGGCAATTTTGCAAGCAATATGGGGTGCCAAGCCTCAATAACAACCGCCTTTTAGAGGTCGCATATGATAAAGATCAAAGACGGACTACCATGTGTAGCATTAACAGCAGACTGTGATTGCAATACCAGGAATGCCCTGGATAGTATTAGCAGTTGAAATATAACATCACCAATACAAGAGTAGGTCTATTGTCACAGATTGACCACTATAATAGAACTGTCACCAATACACATGTACCTTTTTTATGAATAAGATGCTTCTTATTCCTTTTATCGATGTCATATGCAATTAAACAATGCATTTAAAATGATCTATTTTACTACAAGCAACACATCCACACCTGCGTATTTTACTTAATATATCTTCAGGGTTAGGTGCGCCTAGTGTGACATCCCTAATACTGTAAACGCCGGCCAGGTCAGCCACTGACGAGGAAACTCAGTCGGTAATTTGAAGATAAAACAGTACACACTGTGCGTCCTGGTGAACTGAGTGCGGCACTCGCCGCTTATTGTGTGCTGATAAAAGGGTAAGAAAGCTTTGTTATCACCACGATCGAATGTGTCCGTTTAGCGGATGCGATTACTACTATATGATAATATATGCGTATCGTATTGTGACGTAGGTTAAGTTTATTTCAGATTTTCATCTTGTTTAACTCTTCATATTTCACCTTCCCTCGAGCTCAGCCATTGTCTAGAGCGGAGAGGTTGCTCGCAATATACAATCGTATCGGTCTATTTCTTAAGAAATAGCGTGCCATTATCAAAGGAAGATAAATAAAAGTATGTTTATGATAAGATGAGATACAGATTGGCTGGGAGGGAGGGATATGGTTAACACACCATTGTTGTGAGGTACGGATACGCTTAAAATCACTGGTCATCTACATTCACAAACCAAGGGATCATGAAGCTCGCTTTAACGGCCATGATAACGTTAATACACACCTCCTCGATTGTGCATACAAAAGACATAGCATAATTGGGTTATTTATGTATTCATTGACCAAGAGAACTCATCAAATGCAGTGACTTATGGCTGGTTTGTTTGGTCATGTCGCTTTGAACAGCTTCTCCGTGAATCAAAGCAGCAGCAATAATCGTATTTTAGTTAATCAAAGTGATTGTCCACTTATCAGCAAGTAAGATCAAAAGAGGGTCCAATCAATTTACTTGTCACCCGCTGTTATGTGGGCGGGTCTTATATCATTTGCTACGTCCTACTTTGTTTGTTAATAATATCAATCCAATGAGTACTGCCAAAGTGTGGTATGACAGAAGAAATAGTCTGCCAAATCACAAGGAGAATAAAAAACCAGTCCTACAATTAGAGATTTATGGTGAGGAATTGCTCATTAATCAAGCATAAGAAATATGCTATGCAAACATAAACCTATACATAGCAATTCACTGACACGCACGCTAGATAAACTAGTAATAGCGAATATTGCATGGCGTTGAACTGCCGGCCTTGGTGGCTAGGGGTGTCGTACTTTTCACGTAGACAATGCTTAATAGTGTTATTTAGATAAAAGGTATGATATTCTTTCGGGTTCGGAAGCCTCTATAGACACGCAAACATCCCCCCTCTCGTGAGTTTTCTTGTCTGCGCTAATCAGTCTGACATATATAATCTGGTGCCTCAGGGTGATCACGACGGGAGGCCTGAAGAAAATCCCAGCGAAACATACCTTGTTGAAGATATAATCATCATGAGCAGAGCATGAGCGCAAATGAAATGATAACCTCAAACAGTCGTCTTTTATGAGAGGGCGTTAACCCCATAAGATGCGTAAGCAATCTCGAGAATTAAATGTGAATGCCACGACAACAAACCCAAAAAACTATGCAAGTAATGATGTCATTTGCTTACTTGCATATTTTCTAAAGCTATTGTATCGTTAATATGCGACCATTACCATCACTTACTGGGTTGCATGCGATCATGAACGTCATTTGTCGGTGCACATGCGTCATCGATGACATTCATTTACGTCATTCGTCAGGTGGCATGCATTCAATTATGTTATTTGCAGGGATGCATGCATTCAATGAAATTAACACCTCGCGGTAGGCATCACTCCACTAGTGAGTAGCTGCAGTGAATTGATGCCTACCACTTATTCTCACATGCTTATCCTGTCTGATGATTTCAATTATTTCCCCGATACATTCTACCTGCTAATAAATAGCTTCAGGTAAGAAACATGCATCATTTTTACCTTGCGCTGAGGATCCACCTGGGCAATATGTCAGTTCAAGAGAGTGAATTACCTACACGATCAGTCAGTCTGGCATCTATCCGGCGTAGATAGTGTGGATTCTGGCCACAGAGCTTTGATCCTCGGTGTCGGCGCGAGAAGATGAATCATCGGAAAATTCACTATGTGAGATAGTGTAAAGTGAACTTTCAAAGGTTGTGAGCTAGGGGTAGAGATGGTAATAAAAATATATTTCCCTAGCTTGCAGTAACTTAACAGACAAAGTTAATATGATTTCTCAGATTGACCACTACAATAAAATTGCCGCGGCCACAATCAGCGGCAAATGGCGATACATGATCTGCAATTGTAGAGTGCGGAATGCACCAATACAAAGCGACGTCTACAGTAGTACGAGCGTCTACCTCTGTCCACCGTGCCAGGAAGTAGACGATATGAAGGTTGTTTGAAATGGTGTAAGTATAGAGTATGTTGATAGGTATTCTCAGTCACTCATTTCTACTGCCTTGAGGAAAAGTTTATTACACTAACTAAGTGAACACTCTGTTGTTGCCTCGTTATGATGACTTGCATTGCCAATCAGATTCCTCTGTACCTGGCAAAAAGTAAGAGTACTTTAAAAAGAAATTAAATATTATGCTACTGCAGTGTTAATTTTGCAACTAGTAGGTGATAAATTAATGACAACGCGTCGTTTATTTTATTTAAATGACAACATTCGTGCTACTCCATTACAATAATTGAACTCAAGACGCCCGTCTACAGATCTTAGGAGGTTACTGCGACGGTTGTCTGTATTATGTGTCCTTCACAATCATAATCAAATAACACGTGAGCTCAACTTATTACTTCACATCTACACAGAGGAGGGGGGATTTGTTCGTTTCGTTAATGTTGCATGAGAACGTGTATCGAGGTCACCTGTCACAGCAGTACTCACCTGGGGAGGCTTATATTCCTTGAGGGTATTTATAGCTTTACAGCAACGCAACCTTACATGTGCCCTGTTAGCAACATCTGGACCGACATAGTTAATATGATATTGCCAATTGACTGGGATGTAACCCCATTAGTATCGACTTGTGCGTTTGATTAACTCATAGGCCCGAAATAGCTCGGGTTTCCTAAGGACCGGTTTCTATGTACAAGAGCTTGTGAACAGATATCGGGGCTGCTGTTGGGGTATGGGGCGCCGAGTGGTTTTTGGACGGTGCACCCCAAGGGGCACTGTCCTAAGTATGCACAACTGATTTCAAATCAATAAACCAAACTACAGCAATACAGATTTCTGCATTGAAGATAATAGTACAGTTTTTAATACTTTAATACACATGGCAAATTGAATACCCTTCCAAAATTCCAATTAATATGATAAAATATAGTCAAACTTAATCAATTTAGCATATTTTGATAAATGCTGTTTGATGATACAGGATAAATATGATAAAGTATTCATGCGCAAACCGCCGTTCCGCTTGAGTGGTTACAATCTCTACAAACCAAATTACCTAACAGTAAATAGATCTGGTTGCCAGGCGAATAACTCTACTAAATAAAAGATTCCCTTCTGAAAACTTTATGTGCGTGTTACCAAAACAAAAAGAAAATGCGTGTGTATGCTTTTGTTTAAAGGACGTGTGTAAAAAGATACAGGCACTTTTATAGTTTTTAATCAGAGAGCTACACGTTCGAATCGCAATGAAGACCTTGCTAAGTACTACTGACATTTGCGTAATGGCCCTCGCGTCATTGATCCTCACAGCAAAACCAGCTCCCCGTCTTTTATCCCGGCTCAGCCTCAGAAAGTTTATTCTAGCTAGTACTAATTAGTTCCAGTATCGATGTCACATGGTACCAGCGTGCGCGACTTTTGTGTCTCATTGCTCATTGTCCAGAAAAATGGAAGGGGAATCTTAGATTGAGGCTGTGGACGCGTCTGACATGATGATTAAGCACGAAGCTTAAGTTTTCCATGCATAACAGACACGAAGCCCAGTACCGCACGGCGTTGCATAGGTTCCTGACTAAATGCCGACCTTGACACGATTATTCAGCTGGTGTTCGTGCATCGTGCGTTGCCACAAGCATAGCATACTCACAAGAATCAATGGGCGTATATATCCTGGATATTCCAACGTTGATTCATCTTATGAACATGCCACTGTTGTAACTGATGTCCCTCTTTCCACTGTGTATAGCTCTGGTGGTTGATAAGTCGACAATAACGTATGAGCAACAAGCCACGTGGTCTGGCACTTTATGTGTTTTTGGCTGGTCATTTACAAATATATGAGCCATAGCCTCTGTATGTACTATTCTGTTTACGTTAGATTAACGCAAAGTCTTTGAACATTTCAACTGCTCCCCCGTCTATCTGTGTAAGAGCTAGGTGATGCTGGTGTAGAGGGGTGCGTAGGGTAAAGGGAAATATAAAGACTGGTAATTGATTGTGACATTAGTTGATGAGTAGAGTTCTCAAATCAGCTTAATTAGTATACCCTAATAGTCAACCTGTTCTCATGCCTATGAACATAGACTGCAATCACCCAGCCTCCTGTACTCCTTTAATAACAGATGGTAGCCTAGTTTTAAAGCTCGCCGACTCACCATGGTGGACAAAGGATAAATTCGTGATTGCATGACTTGCATAAATACAGACAATGGTGGTTTTAAACCGCCATTCACGAGATAGATTGGCAGCCGAAGAACACAATCAACGAGAAAATTGAATTTTGGGTTTGTGGTTTACATGCGATGGTAGGTCAGACTGGTTTGGGGGTCTGGTTTGAAAATTGGTGCGTTATTCTGATAGGTGCTAACCTTATTTGGTGTTTATTTTCTCTTGCTGCTATTGGAATGGTGTGAGACATATGTGATTGTTAAGGAGAGTGCGTGGTGGGGTGGATTAGGGTAGGTTGGATGAGTTATCGGTGAGTCTGTGGCATAAGAATGGATAGATGCGGAGGATGTGGGCGGTTGAACCAAGATTAAGTAAATGAATTCAGACAAGGTGAATGCGATTGATATGGGTGTAATTGCTTTATAAACCAGGATTTGCTGAATAAGAGTGAGGAAAATTGTAGTATTTCGACTTGACTGTTCTGAAAACCTTCCCATGATTGATATAAATGCACTCTTCAGTCTAGGCATGATTTTATACAATCCTTAACTATTCCAGCGTATCATATGTGATACCGATAAAATATTCCTGCCAGCATCAACTGGTTGCCGGATAAAATAGAATCAGCCTGTCACTAATCAATGAAATATCACTTGGCAAGCATGCGATCAGTATCATTATTATCATTAACGGCGTTGGATAGTTTATATGCGTTCATACGCGTCATTCGATTCGCCACATGGGTGATATAACGCAATGGGATTGCTTGCGCACGCAAACCAATGCAACTTCATTGGTGTGTATGGCTGAATCAAATTAGCATAAATGGCTCACACTAGTTGCTCGAATGCTCCCTTGATTGGCAATCATGTTATTTGATGATTGGGGTTTTTTTTGGGCTGCGCATAACGCCAGATTACTTTTTCTTGTTAATCAGTATCCTCAATGAAGCATATATAGGTCGTCTCCAAGGTATCATGACTTTTACAGGCAATGTAGTACAGCTCATCTACATGGCTTTGTCAGAGTTAATTTTTCATTGCAAGCCCTGAAACTTACATCTAAGCAATTCAGAATAGATTAAAATGTAAAATTCCTGAACATAAACACTCTAGTCGGCTTACATACTTTAAATTCATCGAATATTCGCTGTAAGAGAACAATTATATCCATGGTGGCGGTTTCGGAAACAAACCCGATATGGAAGAAATGCTTTCCATGGGCTTATCGCGTGTTGCTGCGAAAATCAACATAATGATACTCTCGTGCGATTCAACAAACAATGCTGTCAACGTGTGACAAATTGATGTTTCTTCTTTGTTGGTCTCCTTATTGATGACAAACCATTGATGCGTACCCTTGCTGTGCAAACAGAATACGCACCACCTTCCATTTCGTTAAACACAATCTCAAAGTGTTTGTGAATTTGCAAGCAATATGAAGCATCACGGTGGAGTTTTATAGTATGTGTTAGTCCATACGCTTCGCTACGTAGCTTATGATACTAATACAGAAACGGCTTTATTGTTGTTGCCTCAATGATAAATCCAGTCATCAATCTCTTAACGCCATAATCTCCAATTAAAGTCCTCCTGATTGAAGAAAAAGTCTCGCTATTCGTGGTAGGTTGGATGAGTTATTCGTGAAATCGTGGAACAGCCATATTAGTCTATCTAACTCCAGATGACGCCAGGTGATACGAAAGGCATATTGTGCGAAAACAAAAGTTATATCAGGTCATTGTCTATTTTCTGTCCATGAAGTCATCAGTTAACCAAAAGGAGACAGTCTGGTGTCATCATGCTCGGTGCTAAGTATCTGGCTGGTGTCGACCGGTTTCTTAGCGCTTTATCCGCATTGATTTGTAACAACGGCTGCTCGTTGGTAGAGTGTTGATACTTACGTTGCGATGTCTCCCGAGAGAATTGGTGGGGGGTGGTGGCGGGGTGATGAGTTCCTCATTGTTGCAATTGATTGTCACTTGGCCCACCTTTATGTGAACGGCAGCCTGGTAGGCACGGGTAATGTAGGCTCTTTCCTTATTATGGTATATAGGTTCTAGCTCCTGTATCCTTAATCCCATAATAGGTTTATAGAATTCCAACCGTGCAATTGTGTTATAATATCAAATGGCCCGGAGCAATTTTTCCCCATGCGTTTTAGAGCCCGTTGGGGGTAACTTGGTGACTCTCGATCATCTTTTGTAAATGACACCGCAATCTGCGTGTACAATCTCATCACTTAGCCACTTGAAGCTTAAGTGCGTATGAATAGACCCAGTATGAATAGCTTCTGACATCTGTTGTGTATCGACTTGTTTTGTCTCGTAAGTGTACAATATTGATTGACAGCATAAGGGAGAAACAAACATTTTGTCTCATTCTGACAATTTTAATCATGTAGATTGAAGCTGCTAATATCTCTGTCACGGGGATTAGGCCTAATGCATCGATTCTGTGGGCAAGCAGAAAACGAAACCCACGTAGCACGCAAACATCTCATGGAGCACACTGCCCCCCACGGAATACTAAGGTGAATATGCTGATTTAACTGTCATTAGTCAAATAGCATGCAAAACTAGGCTGCCCATGTCCAAAAAGGGAACTCACAACGCATCAAAAAAAATTAGCTGAAACAGACAATCGATAACGCCTATTAGAAATGCTCTTTTACAGGGATTCCCAACTGTATCTTATAACTGTTCCACTTAACAAAACCTTAACGGCCATGGGGCGCATCGGCTCAATAGAACGTCAACCTGATTGACTCGCAGATATGGCCCGTGTTTCACAATTTCCGCAGTGGCATATCAGAGCAGGTACAGTCATGTACGATGCATAGAGCTATCAGACTGCAGGTCAGATTGTTTAAACAGTATAACGATGACAGGAGGAAGTATCCTGTACAACTTACTAATAGAGTAAACATTAACTCGGAGAATAAAGCGGGGAGCCGTCAGAGATCATCAAGCGTGCTATCGACGAGTACTGCAATACTAGCACCTTGGGTAGGTCAGGTGATTACGTGCCATGTGATTTCATATGTTAGTCAACATAGCTCACAATCAGCCACAGCAAACTGCATTATTTCCAATGGTGATATTATAATTATCATTATCAGCAGCAGCATCAACATCATCGATGCATCTTGTTTCTATTATTATAAACTTTGCAGGGACCATTAGTTTATTTAGGTATCTATAGGCTAGGCTAAGAATTGCGGATTGCATCCTTATGAACGTGCCACTCACTACGGCATCAGGCAGAACGCAGCTACTAGTTAAATTGAAAGCCCTAAAGCGCGTTGAATGCACATATATAGCAGTAGTTGATATTATTGCCAGAAATAAAGTGTGTGGACACGTGTGTGCAAATTTGTGTGCGAGCGTGAACGATCGTACTTGTGTGTGTATGTGTGTGTGTGTATTTGTAAGTGTAGCCTAAAGGACATGGCTGCTGTATCTGGACCCAATAGGCATCCCTATAGCGCAGATGTGTGGTGTAATTACGTCATGTTACATCGTCTCGTAGTTTATAAGAAGTCACTCATTGCAGTGGTTGTATATGATTAAGATGATTACAATAACATGAACCTATCAACCGCCAGTATAATTTGAAATTATTTGGCAAAATGTATTTTGGTAGTAATAATAACACACCGACCTAGTCGTCAAAGTCACATGGCTTTAAGTTAAGACATTAGTTGAAGGTATTTATCTTGATACGGATGTTTATGGTGAGAATTATCCAACATTTGCAAATGCAGAGAATCCATCTGCGGTCTATCCAGGGCAAAACAAGCCGAATTCTCTCAATTCGTAATCTATTTGGGTAACAAAATCACTTGCTGTCTTCTGGCTACCACACATTGCCTCTTACAAAGATTTCTTGTAAGCGGGACAGCAATTACATGATACTTAAGTGATGAGGTCATTTTCCCTCCGCGGACAGATTGGCGACATTTAGCCCAAGATTAGTAGTACGTCCATCTAGCTGAGATGAGGTCTGAATGGCCCCAAGCGAGCTTATTAGCAGCAAGTTCAAGATGTATCTTTCCCACGGAAATAATCTACTCGGGACTGTCAAGTAAGCCAGAGTACTTCTGAAGAGTGGTTACCTATCGGTTCGTAGAACGTAACAGAATGGCTTCATCCTCGGTATGGCTGATCAGGTTTGCAATTCTCATCTGCTCTCTGCCAGGTAGACTGCTTTAACGTACGTCCAGCTCCAATAGACGATTTTGTCCGTAGGATTGATAACCCTACGCTGCCTTGCTGGTTTAACAGTTTGTGATTGTCCCTGAGATATAAAGCGTTGTCTGCAGATTATGTATCTACCAAACCGACAATTAGCAGTATGGCTTAGTGATAGCATATAAGGTTATTAAGCACACTTTCTAAAATACTCCCAGTAACTGAAGTAAAATTGTCTTCCCACAATCAGTAACGGTTGTGACGACGCTACTGTTCGGAAAGCGTGAAGCTACAGAAGTAGAGATTCTGCGTCCTCCATGACTCCGTACAGCCTTAAAATCAGTGAATGACAAATGTCTGTATACTTACATCATTTCTGTGTTCCCTCCAGGCGCCCCGTTATATCAATTAGGCTACGAATCGTGTTGCGTAGGTGTTTAGAATAGCAGGTCAGAATTAGATGCATTACCTGGAGATACATTGTACGCATCACACACCCTTTGTTGAACCATTGATTAACATGACATCTTTTCATGTGGTTTGACATGGTAGAATTTTAAAAATACGATCTCATCCACTCTGATTCAGCGTTTATAGCGAAATGCTCTGATTCTCTACAGGTTCCACAAGACACACCTCCTTGAACTTTAATCGATACATTTTTTGTAGATAGTGAACGCAAGCTAAGTATGGCTCGACGCAACCAGTTTGCAAAGCAGTTCAAGGAGTGATATTTATTGGAGTGAAGTTTCCTTAATCTATTGTTACCACAGGCTTCTTACAGCATGGACAATCGCCCGTGATCCGCCTGCTGTTTGTGTATTTTTTCAGGACAAGCGTGTATATTCAATACGATCCGTTGGGTCAAACGACTTGTCAAGCTACTTGTCAAAAGGTGGTTATCACCCCCAACGAGAGTCGGGCTCAAGTATCATGTCATGTCATCACAGTCGACCTATAATAGCCTCATTTCAACATTTACTGCGCCTTAAGTAATAGTGATATGAGATAGCGGTGACATCTGACCTGAATGGTAGCCAGTGACTGTAATCGCAAGGCCAAATGTCATTATGGGATGGATGCAGAAACAAAATCAGTTAATTAACACAAGCTAGTCATCCAACGATCCAATTGGTTATATGTGAGCAGCCGGTTGAAATGTGTTTACTACACGCATTCCAGATTATGTTAGTGAACGCACAAAGGCGAACAAAATCATGCAATATAATCCAATGAGAGCCTATTTGTCCAATTTATGTTGGCAAGCCTGCATGGGAATGATGTTATTTACCACACGCGACCTGGTCATTAATGGTAACATGCGAGCCATTCAATGCTGTTTATGCATGTATGCACTCAAGGCAATGACATTATTGAGCACATAGGTAACACAAGTGTCATGCAAGCTAGTAAGTGTTTTTCATGCATGCATTAAACATAGCCATCACTGAATACACTCAAATCGCAAACCAATTCAGAACTCTTCCAATGACTGTACTAAGCTATACTTTACTAGCTACGCCTTCAGATGTTGGCCTGTCGCATACCATGATGTATCCCCAGCGGTCGCCCATGTAGAGAAGTACATGCGCTGTATATACGTCATCAGAGGATTCGTGGTAATGCGGCTGGGGCTCATACTTCGGTGAAACGTTGGCTTGTCAAAATGTCAGGCGACGTAAATGTCGTAAAATACTATGGGTCTTATGATTGAATATATGGTCTTCTGTGGAGAAGATACACTAGCTGAGAGCCTTGACCTTATATGATGATATCGATATATGTAATTATATCCAACCCAATGAAAGATATATTGCCATTTAAAGGTATTATTTGCTTGAGACAATGAGCATATAATCCAGATCATGCTACCCATTGTGACGTCATTGATCATGTGTGTACTTCAGAAATAGATGTACTGCTTCCATATCTTGAAGGTTGTCATACTCTTTGGCTGCATTAACAGATAATTTTTTGACGATCAGTGATACGACGCCTTTGATATCTAGTAATAGGTAAAGCTATGGTCTCATGACAAAACATAATTCTGGTAATAACTGTATTATTCTATTTATTTCATCAGAGGATATATTGTGAAGGGAGTGGGGTGCCTGGTACTGTAAAGTAATGGCTTCTAAGCACGCTCTCCAGTTCGCATGCGACGTTAATGTTATACAATGACGTAGGCTTATGATGAAACATATCGTCTGCAGTCAAGATGACGCCAGCGAAGTGCCTTGACATTTCGACAACGATGTCGATAGAGCACAAACAGAACATTGGAGGAAGTGAGGTTCTTACCTACCTTGTTGGGTCATCATTCCCGCGTACATAATAGCACATATATCACAATAATCGTTCACATATATCGGATTACCACCAAGCCCTTGAGGTCAATGCTGTAGAAAGGGCGGCATTGGGTAGTGTAAATGCTCATTGCAGTGGCGCACAATGAGGATAGAGCCCAAATATTGAATCTTATTCTCACTAGCTCCTTCCCAAATTAAAACTCGAATGGTCACAAGTCGTAGATCTTCTAAAGTATGTGCATGTCTATCTTCCAGGCCATCCATTAAAAATACAGAGTAGGCGTTAGCAAGTAGACTTTGTCTCGAGCCTCAGTGGTGAAGCATTTATAGCTACGTGCCGTTTGCTCAACTTGATTTAATTATCCAATCCCTCTCTCATTGTCACAGGTACATAACCAACGCGACACTAATATTGCTATTTTCATCGGACACAGAAAAGTGGACCTTCTTTTAATGGTAATTATTCTAACCAAATATCCTGAGGCTACAATGGTTAAATGGTCTGGTCGAGTTTGCTCAGACACTTGAGCGTGATATATTCCTGTAATATTGGATGATGTGTAAACTTCTTGGTTACATACTGCAGCATTTTATAACCAGAGTGTTAGGGCGGGGATTGTTTGGTTGTGACGAAATGCAGCCACAAAGAACTGACCTTGAACTCAAAGTGGGTTTATCCTTCCAATGTGTATTTGTATATTAATAACTTACTACTTTCTTTTTCCCTCCTTTCTGTGCGAGATTCAACTGATGTGTGAGTTCGAGATTGCACGATTGTTACCATGCAGGATTTCCAATATCGACAATGTTAAAATCATCTATAGTTGACCTACCCAATTGATGTTTAAAGACCTAAGGCTCACAATATTTCTGTTGTTAGTACTTATGCAGTGCTTTGGCATAATTGCATCAGTAAAAGTTGTCTAAATGAGTTTTGTTTGTATGCCTATGCCTCTAAACGAAAATAGAAACCCTGAAACAAATAGAAAAATAGATTCTATATAACTGGCATCTATTGCATGTCTTTTATTAAATTTTACACCTCGGCGGCTAGTAATAAAGGTTATAACATTCAAACGATTGACGGAAAATCCGGACTTCCTCCAGAAGAAGTAATCTGCCTCTGTGCAAAGCAGACTGACTGGGCAAGTGCCTTCAGCGGAACATTTCAAAGACAACAGATGATTGTCATAGCGGAATCTTATATGCATGAAACGAGTTATCCAGGCACACATGTGTACCTAGGTCTAAATAACTGAGGTGTGTTATTGTTTCGCGTGACTTAGACAAATAGCATTCCTCTACTAGGGAAATTAAAGGACCTAGAATGTTAAAGTAATAAAAGCAACTTGATTGCGTCCTAACAAACAGAGCATGTGTATTTACCAATTGAGCTCAGCGTCGTTTATTGAAGTAAATAAATAGTTACTTTCTGCAAAGTAGCTATTCTTGTCTGGGTTTTGAAATGATAAATTGAAGCAGTCAAACCAAAACTTGAAAACTCGGTAATTACATGGATCATATTGTAAAGAACTTATTAAGCAATGATGTCACAAAGATTGTACATTGCCTGGAATGGCTTTTGCATCTGAAGTGGACAGCTCAACCTGTGTAACATGTTCACGCTCGGTAACATGCAAGATTTCCTTAACGGTACGAACGACATTTCTTCATCCCGTTCTACTTTTTCGTCTTGTTTATGATAGTTTTTGCAAGTCGGCTAGAGTGATAGATACTGATGCTTATCGGCAATATGTTCTGAGCATTCTCAGATATAGCGATGGGATCTATTGGTGGCAAAAATGAAGAAGTGTACCTATTTTTCTTATTGTTTTCCTTATCAAGAGATCTCATCTGCTAATCTGGAATAGCTTATAGATTGAGTGCGTTGATCCTCAACTACGGAGAATAGAGATACAGATGCAGTAGACAACAGCAAACACATAGATTGAGGAATGTGATTCGAATTTTCAATTTTGCAGTGCATTCAAAGGTAAACAGATGAGGCGACGCCTCCACGTGACATTTTATAAGACCTCCCGAGCTGATTAATTGATGCACCGGCTCCATATTAATGCACTGCGGGTGCTACTACCGCGTTTCTGGTGGCTTGTATGCTGAATAATGTAATGCAGAGAGCTCGCTTCCGAGTCCCATGAGTATTCCATGCAAGAGATTAGAGTGCTGCCTGCCTGGTCGAGCGTAGTATGTCAGATTATGAGTAACGACTAGCTCTCTACGTGTTAGATTATGACCTCAAAGTTCTACAATACACGTCTCATCAAGGCGAAGACATGTAGTGGGCTTTTATATTTTCGTTGATATTCGACCGTTGATGAAATATCACAAGAAACGCCTCTGTTGAATCTGACACTAGTCTGATAGATATGACATAGTTGCAGTAAAAACTATACATTAGTCTTCTTTTGATCATCTATCAAAAGATATTAACAACACAAGCGTAATAATATGTATTCCAACAGCAGGTAAGATACAGAGGGCTTTGTGACGGGATAGTAGGGGATCAGTAATGACTTGATTACCTTGCAACAGCAACCACTTAAGAGTCAACGTCCTTATCTACACAGACTGACACAACGGGTCGTAGTCAAGCCTAAATCCACAGTGTAATGCTGCTCGGGCTATTGAATGCCAGGAGGAGATGGTTTGCAATATTAATTTATCAATTCAACTACGTTATCAATAAATGGCAAATTGTTGAACGGGCTTCGTCATTTGATCAGAAAAAACAATCTGCTAGCTCTGTACGCTATCTGTTACTTAATACATGTATTTATAATCGATCGAGTATAGCGATAGAACATCATGCTTCTTGGAACCGAGGGGATTATATATTGCCGAACTTGAGTGATTCGTTTGTATATCCCGAACTAGAGCAAGCAATATGGTACTTGGCTGGGTTAATAGATTGTGGTAGTAGACAGGATGTTTCCCACTTAATTGGTCCCATTTTCCGTATAGCTTAGTATGATACCAAGTATGCCATCTCCATGTAGTTTGAAATTGGTCTCATGACATAAGCCGGAACCCGGAAGATGAATTATTGACCATCTGCTAATTCGGTATGGTAAAGAACTTTCTCTTCTCAGTGAGCATGTAGCAAGAATACACGACTGGTGGCAATTGATAAGGTAATGCCTAAGTCCTATGTGACTTACGAGCTGTCTGTAGGAGCCAAACCCTGCGAGCCCGTTACAGCCTGCAGAACGTGTCGCGCTGCCTCGTACGATGTTTTGCCCCGTACGGCCCCGGAAACATTAGGTCTACATGCACTACGTTTAGACACGAGTTCATTACGGGTTTAAGCCAGTGAACAGCCGTGAACAGTCGCGCGGGCCTCTTAAAGGGCTCATTTGGTGAACACACTGTTTTCTGATGAGTGCGCTGAAGGTCTTCATTGGTGTTAAAATCGCAATTAACCACATGTTACGTGTGTCTTTTAACGTATGTTGCAGGTGTATGCAATAAACGGTGATTGAATTAGAGTATTTAGTTTTTCTTTTGTTAATGAAATAAGTATTGTATACAAAACCCCGTCTGAGGAAGCTTTAATAAATCAAAACAGCATTGGAGTGCACAATACATGTATTAAAGCAATTCGATAATGATAAGGAATTACAATAACTGAACTGTTGCAACGTTTAAAAATAGGGACATTAGTCTGAATTAATAATATTCTAATATATCTACGAAACTACATAGAGAATATAAACAACCCGCAGACCGCAAGCAATGCATGTCACCGCATCATCGTGCGGGGGAGGATAACTTACTACTACGGGCCTGCAAGGCCGTATGGGGCTCCGAGGTACCTTGAAGTTCTCTTGGGGGCCGTACGGGGCTGTGGCCGGAAGTGAACCTATTAGAAATCACTCCCCGAATGGTGTCGTGGTCACATGCTTTACTATAAGCACAGACGCGTTAATTTCTACGCATATATCTATTATCCTGTTAGATGCACTGTTTCAAAAGTGACCATACTGTCTTTTGTCAAAGCAATCCCATGTACTTTATGTGATATCATCACATTTGGGATATTAAGATGCGAGTTGCGTTGATGATAACAATATTTGCAACCACTGACAAGATTTTTAAAAAGTGGTTGAATTTTACTGAAGAGTCCTAGTTTATAAGAATCGTCGGAATATAGCATATCAACTTAAAACGGGAAACACCACCCTTCTATTTCCTTAAGACGCAAATAACGACAACTGGAGTGTTGGAAAGTGTTGTTTTCACTAATATTTATACCTAGCTCAAATGTAACTTAAGGCGCATATTGTGACGTTGGTGTCAGCTAAGATTGGTGTGGGATGTGAATGAGGTCTCCGTTGATCGTTGCTGCAAAATCGAACCGCATCAACCACCTACCATTTAATGTTGAGCGTAGACATTTGTATGGGGATATACGTGTACAGTAGCACATGCAATATAATAAAATACCCAGGATACTATAAGTTTGGCATCGTTCATGATTCCTCAAGCGCAAGTTTAGACGTAGCTTGAACAGGCGTAAGAACTATTTTGAATGAGTTGTATAGCATTTAGTCTGAGGGACATTAAATGAATGAAAGTAAAACATTTTCTGATGCTCCATCGCACTTAATATCACCATTTAACGAAGCGTGGATGTCAGAGCGAGGAGTCAATACACTTGCCCTTAACCTCTGGATCAAATGGTAGTGGTAATATTGGGGTTTGATGTCTCTTTCAACAACGAGATGATATTCGGACGGTTATGGATGAGGATGATTGTGATGGTCGGATAGCGCCCAATATACACCATTTGCCCCCACAGTAGGGTATACCACTACGCCGCGGAAACCGGCTGCCTTCTAGATCAAATAAAACGCTTGATCAGTGTTTCATCTATAGTCTATTTCAAGACGCAATAATCACATCCTGATTACAATAATTAAAGGTCGACAAAGAATAGCTGTATATATATATACAAAACAAAGTGATTTGTCATTCTCAGATATGTGGTTATATCGTACTGTATTTCATGTGTCCGGTATCGGTATCAGAAGCATTCTTGTACTTGCACTAGGGTCCATTATGTCGCTATGCGCATCACAATTCACAGCATATTGTGCTATAATTAAACGTCGACAAAGAATTGCTGTATGTATACAAAAAAGGTGGATTTTGATTTACTGAGATGTGGTTATATCGTAACGTATATCATGGGTCCGGTATCGGTATCAGTAACAATTATATACCTCCACCAGGGCCCATTCTGACGCTATGCACATCACAAGTTCACACATATACTACTATTTGAAATTGCGCCCTCTGGAATATACAAAATATCCAACCAGTTAGGCGCCAGTACGCCATACCTCTTCTAATACTCAAACTTTAAGGTATTCGTCTATCATGTAACCAATAAAGGGGTATAGACGTATCGCCATGGACGTGGGTGGATTGGTCATTAATCTTAAACAACAGCCACTTGGACATACGTGCAGTATGAAGCCTGACCTTACCGCATAATTTGTGGTAGGCTCAAATGGACTTTATAATGAATACACCCGTGTTCTGAGCAACGTCTCAGCATATTAAATTGATTTAAAATATGAAGCGTATAAAAGAGGCTGCATCTATGTTAACATGCTATTGATAACTACAATCCAAACCAATAGACGCTGAGTAATTAATAAAGCAGCATCTATCGAGGTCATGAAAAATACGTGAATTGATCACGATAAAAAAGGCTGACACCATGTTTGGTCAAGGAAATTACCACTAAAGTACCAACCAATCAGTGAGCGCTGTTAGCAGTCTTGGTATTTGATGTGCTTAAGGCAATGGAGTGGGGATGAGTTAATTAAATTATCTGAATTAGACCAAACGCCACTTGATTATTAATGCTCCTACGCTTGGAAACGCCTACTTTGCTCCTGTCATTGTAATTGTGATAGATCGCCTAAAGGGAATTATCACATGTCGCACACATGAGGAAAACGATTTGCCATTTGAAACCTACCATGATTGAAAAGGGGACTAGAGGGAGCTATGTAGAATTAGATCAAATTTGTTAACGTCAGCCTAATTAATAACGTTACAATTCGGGCTTCCGAATATGATAGCAGGGGTGGAGCTTTATATTCGCTAACGCCAAAATAGGTTGCACTGGTAGTGTTAACATAGGAATATGCTGTATAATGAGCTGTATGTTCATTTCATGCCTCGCGTTATACTCGCGCTCTTTGAAGCAAATGCTGTCCCTTTCAATACGTCGGTTAATGCATTTGCATTTTTTGGTTAACAATCGAAAATCAAATCGAAGGAACATATTTTTATAGTATGCTTAAAGGAGATTGGATTTTGTTAGTTTTGCCAAATTATAAGCGGAGTTCAATGCGCTAAGTGTTTTAATTACAGGACCCATTTCTTCTAATAGCGTAGTATGCTGGCTTGTATCTATTTAACAGCAACATTGACTGTCTCAAACGGGACCAGGAATATCAAAGACCATCTTACGCGTTGCAACAAATGTTTTTGCTTGGTTCACATTTGCTGCCTTGCTTGGGTGCATTGGCCACATTGGCTGTCATTGAGGGGGGTAGGATGCGTTTATGTGCCTCCATGAGATGATTCATATAGGCTCCATTGGCCTATAATTGGCTTGTTTACACAAACGAAAGCAAGCAAGCGGTAATTAATTTCGTTCGTTTCGTAGCTTTCACTCCAAGATGTCGTTTGACGAGTTGCATGCACTTAGAAGGAACTGCAATACGCTTGAAAGGAACTGTTATACGCTTGAAGGAACTGTTATACGCTTAGAAGAAACTGTTATACGCTTAGATGTGTCTTTGTTCGACCTTGTGAGGTTTTGAATAAACGCTCACGTGTCGTCTAATTACATGAAATAGTCACCATTACTCTGTAACAAGAAGCATGCCACAGACGAATTTCGCACCCTTGATAATGTCTCCCAAAGTCAACGATATGTTGGTCACTAGTCGTATGTTGGTAACTGTTTCCATATACACCAATCCTAAAGTTTTGTGGTTTACTTAATTAGGCAGTAAGCATGAAGTCCAATCGGATTGTACCTGCGTGTACTATTGCATCGCCGACCACAGTGCAGAGGAGATGTTTCAAGGAAACACTCGACTCCATGTTTATACGGACACAGTGACATATATGGCAATCGTTGCATCCATCACGTGATAATCAATCAATAACTTCGAAGTGTATGATTTATCACATGCTATATTCAAAATGCCTGCTTAGCACAAACCATGTCCTTATTCATCTAATGGGTCGCCTGCGGGTAACACTGGTATGCTTTATATATACATTTATATGCCAGTAGCTGAAAATAGATAGGCGGCTTTAGGGAGTGCAGAAAGTCACACAGTGTTAAGGTTCGTCATTGTATGTTTTGTCTAAGCAGTCGTGGAAGATTTACTTCATCAACGATGTCACACTGTCCATATAATATCGTCAGCATTGGGACAAAATGATTTGAGTGGTTCCACAGTATGCAAGCAAGCACAATCTTACAGCTCCATCGCTGTCGGTGATTATCCTTTGACCCACACCCAGCATCAGTCGAGACGCACAATGCAAGCGCTAGAGGGCCGTGTGGTGAATTGAAATAAGATATGTTATATCCACCTAATCGGATTGGCGCGTTTGTTAGCAGATATTCACCTGAATTGAACATGCCGCTGATGACATGATAACGATGACAAACAAATGAATGCGCGTTAAGCCATACATTCACTGGCGGCATCCACGTTATAATTGCTATTACATGCTAAGGGCGATGCAATGTCAGGAGATCGTATCTGATACATATAAACCATCAAGCTATGTTATTGTGTTCTATACCCAACCCTCTATAAGCTTATTAAGCTCCAGATCCTAGCTGCTAATAATCTTGCTAATAATCTTGCTAATAATCTTGCTAATAATCTTGCTAATAATCTTGCTTATAATCTTGCTTATAATCTTGCTAATAATCTTGCGCCATTCTGACATTCCAGCCTGCTGTGCTTCTCTACTTAAGATGCAGTATGCTTGATGGTTCCTTTTCAAAGGTTAAGCCTTGTCTGATCTCTGCAGTCAAGAAGCTGTGAATGTAGCAAACATGAGATTGACCCCGGTCTCTTACCCAGTCATCACCGTCTGATGCAAGCAAAGCTAAACATTATATACGATATGACGTCATACACATACGGGCCATTTATGGACACAAAATAATTTCAATTTGCAATGAAAATGAGCTCAATCATACCTGTGCGCATCAATTATGGTTATTCAGGGCTTATATATGGGTTGCATGTATAATCTGCCTAATAGGCTCTGGTCAATATTGATGACCAAGAGGTAGAGGTACTCATGTCTTTAGACGCTGAATATTTCAATCGTCTGTTGGCATTCGATCATTCTCTAATATTTCAAATAGGTAGGCAGGGACGTGAGTGATCTTGCACTGATGCAAGTTTTGGCACAAACCTAAACATTGAGCATTAAAATATGTCCCATGTATCCCGTTTTTTTAATCAGGTTGAAGACCCGAACAGCTGCATACCGATACAACACTGCTTAACCCTCAGCAGTTAAACGCGTAAACAAAGCTTTGACATCATGTTTAGTTTATACGTGAAGTTTAACCCTTGGGAAAACCATTCATGCATAACTTTGAAACATCATCTTTATTTGCCATTGAATGATAGTTGTATATTGCGATTATGTCTAAATAATCGTATAAGATGATTCGATAAATGCTTCATTGAGTAGAGCATATTGACGCTTTGTGCAAGATAGTGGAGCCGCCTTTCTGAGCAACGTACGTAGGAAAAAGGTGAACAGGTGAGATTGTTGAATTCCTTCCTTTGTATCAAAATTACCTTATCAATGGCTTCGAATTAACTAGACATGACACATAACTCTCACTAATTACACGACCTAATGATCGCTATTCATTTTCAGAACCAGCTCTTCCACTTCTCTTCTAACACAAGTTGCAATTAGAAAATGACGAGCCGTCGTCATTGAAATAAATAAGCTAGCCTTTTGTTCTTATTTTCTCCATACCAATCAATTTTAAAATGGATACCACGTTTCGATTGCTGATAAGTACGGCCGCAATACCAGTATTGTGATGTGAGGTTGCATTACTGCGGGAATACTTCATCAAACCTCCAGCCATTGTGCATACATGAAGGATACACTAATGTAGTTGTTCAATTCTGAAACAGCATTTTGGACGAGGTACAATATTGCTGTGGATATCTATGCGCACCAAATCATGCGAGTGGTCTCTTAGGTATAATAGCAACTCATCAGCTGACTAACGAAAAACATCTGCCATGTTGCATGTTTTTTTGCGGAAATATTGGAATTTACAACCAGCAAGTGTTAGCTAACATGCATAGATGCGCAAAATAATGTGGTTTACACTGGTTATTGTAACATAATGCGACTTAAAAGGCACAATGTCCACATGGGATCAACAAGGGCTTTTCCGTATTTGGTTTCATATCCATGGATAGCTTTGCAGTTTACGAGTCGAGTCGCATGCGCCGTTGACAAACAGAGAAGCGCCATCTCTGTTTTGCTTTTGACATTGCGCTCAATGGCACTTGTCTGCACCAATAATGCAGATCCTTGCCATAATTGATTTAAGATTTGTATGATAAGCTGCGTTAGATATAGACACGCAGAATTCAATGATGTATACAGAACCCAAAGCACTGAGGAAAAAGATGTTCATACCCGTGTTCAATAACAAATAAGCGACCATGATAGTTGATGAATCAACGAAATTGAATAACATCATTTCCTATTCTCTGTTTCTAAGGGTGCTGTATTGCATTGATGCAGCATGCGCAAATGACACTGGGCAAATTGCCCGGCCCAAATTGGTCTGGTTTGATGTATGAGTAGCATACGCAAAACATCCGAAACGCCGTCCATTCATTGCTTCAGTCACTTTCTGCAACATTATTTACTACACGAAAACCAGACAAATGGCTTAAAAATTGATCCCTGTCACATAAAGCTTTCTCCGCCAATATGAGGTGGGTGGTGGTGGTGGGAGGGAGGGAGGGTGTGTGTGGGTGTGTGTGTGTGTGGGGGGGGGGGGGGGTCATATGAGTTTGGGTTTTTTGTTAACCGCCCTTCATACGACAAGTATTAAATTTAACGAACCTGAGACTCATTGTTACTTGTTAAATCCTAGTATGTATTGTTTGCAGATTGATAAATATTTGTGAGTAAACAAAGGTTGCAATTGAGTATTTTTTTCATTGTTTTTTATTTTCGTAAAATAAGATGGATTATGCAGTTTGAACATTCAGAGATTGATATGATCTCTATAGTAGCTATCATCAAATTCAGAATACCATCAACATGAATGTCAGTTACAATTATTACGATTGCGATCATTCTGAAAGCGATCTCCACTAACTGGTTCTTTAATCATGAGGATATTTAACCATATAATCTAGGAAGCAATGGAGCCTATTCCCACACACTAGAATGTCCCGTCTATTAAACCATGTGTTTATGTTATTAAATATCGCTTCATGCAACCCGAATTGAGAATTCCGTTGACCTTAGTAATTCCCTACGGGATGTCGCAACACCTGCAAATATGGTGCCATAGACAGCTGATCCTTGGGACTTGTAATGATGAGTTTCACATGAAAGAGAATCGTTCATGTTAGTAAATCATAATCCCCGACTTCCTGAAACAAACGTCTCAAGGATGTCACTTCGACAACCCTGGTGGGGGTAGGCGACAATATCGGTGTCTCAGGGGGAATATATGCTATGGCGAGCATTGCAACATGGGGCGATCAATTGACCCTGATTATCATTCACCCCTTAAGTTTTAGTAGATGGTATGGTCGGGCTGCGAAAGGGTTTCATGATGCCTGCTGAGAATATATTTAAGAAGATGAACGAGCAAAATTCCTTGAGTTCCGAAACTATACAACGCCCTGAAACTCCGCAACTATATACGCTCTTATGATACACGGGAAGAGACTTGTGACTTAATACCCAATGGTCGAACGATGGATTTCCTCATTCCGATAATTTCCATATTTCCAAATCAACAGAAAGAGACAAAACAATTGCAGTAGCCATCCTGCGGGAACATCCCTCGTCAGCTTTATTGTCTTTTTTTGTTAGGGAGAGTCTCTAGCTAGTGTATTTGACGCGTAGTGTTCGCCATATTGTATAACAGTGCATTACATGAGAACGCATAGAAGTGGTGAGGGGAACATCTACTGCTGACAAATACATTTCGGGCTTAGCCCAGTGCTCTCAATCAATTGTATGGACTATTACGGATAACGTGTGCTAACATTAGCCCCAAAACAACATTTACGTGCACTCATCATGTCTTGAACCTATCTATCTGGTAGACTAGTACATAACAGAGGCGAGGATAATTATGAAAGAGCATGATCTGTTGCGATATGTCGTCCATTTAAACTGGTTAATGGAGAAAATCTCTTTGTCTCATTGTCTCCAAAGCCACTTTGTTCTCACTGATGCAGATTGTTCACGAGAAAACTCTTTCTGTCTGTGCTCTCACATGCATTAACAGGCCATTAACACGATGCAGTTAGCCATTCATACGATAGAAGTACCCCCCTCATAAAGTCTCCATGCAAAGTCTACCATGCACACTGACATAGTCAACATCGACAAATTATGTAGGTGACAACAATAGGGTAATGCTCATGTGGCAAAAGCTAGCAACGAACTGTTCATTTATTGGTTACAAAATTATGTAGTGGCTCGTTGAAGTACCATGTTGTCTGTTATATCATCTACCGTACGGTGCATTGCTGGAACAGCTGGTGGCAGCTTGTGTAATTGCAAGAGCTTTATGTAATCTAAACAAGAAAAGATTTCAGGAGGAATCGACTATCACTATATTTGAGAGGTATGGCTGGCAAAGATACTCGTAAGAGGCACGTATTTTAACATTAGCTTCGAATATATTGCGCCCCGCAAACATGCGTAATAACAACGTAATGTGGTGGCATGATGCTACTTTGAGCATTCTGAGAAATGCCTGTCTATTACTTGTAAAATTCTAACCTCGTCCATTCGTACCTTAGATTACAAGTAGATTAGTGGATTATACATAATAAGTTGTCTGCCTATGTCCACTCACAAAACCACATTAGCAAAGATGCAAAGTCGAAAGACAAATATTAGCATTGGTGACAAGCTCATCATACTAGCCCATACATATGAAGCAATAGGTCCATTAGATATCCTCACTATCCATTTGGAATGGCCTCGAAAAGTGAATTAAAGAGATGGCTCTCCTTTGAGTACTTCCAGTAATACATTGACCTCATTGTAGGAGGATAATATTACGTACAAAAGGGCCAGCCGAAAGGAGTCTCTGCCATGCCAATTTATCCACCGATGCTGAGGTACAAGCAGAAGAAGAAGAAGAAGAATTTATTTGTCTCCCGACAATAAATATATATGTACATACTTATGTTGAATTCACAACTCAAATATACTGTCAGGAGACGGGCGTGGTTTAGCCACAGATGGCTATCTTCCAACCACCCCGATGATCTCTAAATAATGCAATACTACATGAGGTACATCTAGAAATCAAAATAGGTCAACCAATTTGTTCTAATAAAATAGTCTATGGCAAAATCCCAAATATTGACAAAAGCATAAATTAACTTAGATCATTCTGCATTAAATTACAATCAACACAATGGCGGTTTGAACAATTAATGGTACTGTGGTAATTACTTATGAATGTATACATCAAATATTGTTTTACTTGGGATAACACTGAAAGTGAGGAGAGTATTTTTTGCCATTTGTTCCAAGTGTTAGGGAATGTATATAGAGGTAACTTTTTCACAAATTCGGTATTCGGGATAGGTGTGACCATTAAATGGGAATTACGCGTGTTATAAAAATGGTTGATATTGCATTGTTGATGGAATGCATTGATGAATGATGATGGCAACATGTTATTATTGTAATGGTACATAAATAAGGCTACATTATACTCATAGAGATCCTTTAATTTTAATATATTGCTACGTTTGAAAAGGGGTTCTGTATGAGCGTTATACGATGATTTGTTAATATATCTCAGAGCACGTTTTTGTAGTATTTCAGTACGCTATAAATTGTTTTTGCCAGCATTTCCCCATGCAAGTATACCATAGGATAAATGTGAGTGAACAAGAGCAAAATATAGACTGCGTAATGCTGATTTAGGTAGAAAGTCTTTTACTTGTTTGAGCATAAAAAGGCCATGAGATATATTTTTATTGACATGATTTATATGTGTTTTCCAGGATAGTTTTTCGTCTATAAATATGCCCAAAAATTTGTTGTTTGTGTCTATCCTGTTGATTACTTTATCATCTATTTTTATCTCACAATTATTTATATCTATTTTCTTATTGTGTCTTCTTATTACCATATAACTTGTTTTACTAGTGTTTAATACAAGACCATTTGTTAATAGCCATGTTTTTAAGTTGTTAACTGCAATGTTAGCCTTTTGAAAAGCTGTTTTGATATTTGAGGATGAAATTAGTAGTGTTGTGTCATCAGCAAAGGAGAGAACTGTTTCATTACAGGCATTGGAAATGTCATTAACGTAAAGTAAAAACAACAGAGGCCCTAAAATGGATCCCTGAGGGACTCCTGTAGCTACATCGGATACAGGTGATTTAATGTTTTGTTTGTGTATATTGTTTACGAAGTCGTAAATAACTTGAAAACCATTTATGTGCGAGACCTCTTATTCCAAGCGAATACATTTTAGTTAGAAGTGTTTCATGGTTTATTATATCGAAAGCTTTCGAGAGGTCGCAAAATATTGGGAGTACATATTCATTGGGTGATTTATTATTTGCGTCTGCGCAGTAACTGAGAAAATGCAATATTGGATGAATAGTTTTGTTATTTTTTTGGAATCCATATTGGTGCTTATATAGAAGTTTAAATTTAATCAGGAAGGACATGGTTCTGTTATACATAATTTTTTCAATTACTTTCGAAAAACTTGGAAGCAAACTAATAGGACGATAGTTATTAAAAACGCAGTCGTCACCGGATTTATATACGGGTATAATTTTTGATATTTTTAGTTGGTCGGGGAAGATTCCTGTTTTCATCGATACATTACATATATGTGATAGGAGTCAATATTATTGGAAGGGTTGATTTTATAGTTTTAGTACTGATTTCGTCGTGGCCATAACTTGTTTTCGGTTTTAGGTTATTTACTACAGTTGCAACTTCATTTTCAGTTACTTCTTCTAGGTACATCGAGTGTGGCAGTTGATTTGGCAAATAGGAAGTGAAGTGTTCATTAGGTAAGGGTAAGCTTTCAGATATTGTTTTACATGTATTGGTAAAGTAATTGTTGAACTTATTGGCAATTATACTTTTATCTGATATTTGTTCACCATCAATTTTAAAACTATTGGGCATTTTTTGTTTGCTTTTTGCATTTCCTATTGTTTTGTTTAGTACTGACCACAAAGACTTAGTGTTCGTTTGTATTTTTCTATCATTTCAGAATAGTAATTACACTTGAGCTTACGTTTAACCTTGTTAAGAAGGCTATTGTATATTTTGTATTTCTGTGTATTGCGCTGTGACGGGTTTTGTTTGTATTTCCTATATAATTTTAATTTAGTTTTGGTTGAAGCTATCAAACCAGGAGTCATCCATGGTTGATGCATAATATTTTTGCGATTTTTCTTTTGCCCTAGAACCGGAAATGCTTGATCAAATGCACATTTGTATTTATTTATGAACACATCATACGCCTGATTAGGACATTCATGCTATGAGACATTCGAAAAATCGGTTATTTCCAAATAATTAATGAAACTGTTGAAATTGTTTGGGGAGAAATTGCGTCGAAGCGTAGGATCTTCACACGTGCTGTCAGAGTGCTCTGTTTGTGTCATATAAAATGTGCCGAAATGGTCTGAAATGTCGGTGATGATTTTTCCAGATGAAGCTTGTGTTAGGTCATTTGTAAATATGTGGTCAATGAGTGTAGCTGATGTAGGTGTCACCCTTGTAGGTCTCGTAATCATTGGAACAAACCCATTCACAAAAAAATTCTCAAGATAATTGTCAGTTTTCACATGCATTTTGAACTTTAAAAGATCAAGATTCATATCTCCCATTATACAACATTTTGTTTTCTCACTGCTAATCTTGTTTATAATATCTAAGATAGTGGTAGAAAATACGTCGGTATCGGCAAGAGGTGCCGTGTTTGGTCTATAAACTATTCCAACTATACATTTGAATTTAGAGCTGTTTTCATATTCTATAAACAATGTTTCGATAACATGAGGTATGAAGATCGATAAATCATCTCTTCTACAAAATCCAATATGATCTTTGATAAAAAGGCCAACGCCACCTCTTGCGTTATCATTACGTGTATTTGCAATGAATTGGTGATAGTTAGAAAGGTTTAAGAAACTTTCGCATTGAACTTTAAAAACTTCGGTTAAACCAATAAAGTCGAATGAAAATACATCAGAATACAGACTGCTTACCAGTTCTGTGAACTGTTCCCAATGTGATACTAGTCCTCGGCAGTTTAAATTAAAGAATGATGTTCCATTTTTGTGTGTTTCAGTTTGTTTCACAAAATCATCTGGTTCATAATACGTGCAATTAGAATGCGGAAGGTGTTCATGCAAAAATTCCAGTTCACCACTAGCTCCAAACTGGTTGACAGATGAGTTTGCTAAGTCCACCATTTGTAGCTGATGATGTACCTCATGTTTTTGTGCGTTTCGTTGACGGTCATGTTGTCGAGATCCTCTAGTAGTGTTTTACAGGCGAGGCTAGCTCGCAGAGCTGGTGACGATGATTTTGTCATACTGAGGTTAATATCCCCTTGCAGGGGCACTGGTTGTGTTCAAGATATTGTCTATTTCAGCTGGTCAATTTCGTCAGGAGATGAAATCTTCTTGATTGAGCTGTTCTTAAGTTTCACAAAGATATTTCCTTCTCGAACCCAAGTGTCATTTATTCTTTTTTCCTTTTTAAGAGATCTACAGCTTTGGGCCATTTCGTTTCGTTTCTTGGTTAAATCGTCGTTGATGTAAATGCCTGTTCCTTTCAGACGATATCTGTTTTTCATTATGGATGACTTGATGATGTAGCTTGTGAATTTGACCAATATCTGTCTCTTTCGTCCATCCGATTGAATTTTCCCAACTGGGTGAAATCTGTCAATGTTGTTGGTGGTGTCGACATCGAACTTGTCTTTTATGAAAGAACAGACATCTGCGTCTTCTTCCAGACCCGTTATTCGAACACTATTGCGTCTTCCGTACTGCTCATGGTCGTCAAGCCTGTTTTCAAGGTTGTTAACTTGGTCTTTAAGTTGTTTAATTTCGACGTCCTTTTCATTTAAAAGGTCAAAGAAATGTTTCTTCAGCGAAGCGTTTTGAGCCTTAAACAATGTTATTAATAGCTCAGCTGTGACCGATGAACCAGTTAAATTCTTCAGGGCTTCGTCCAGCGGGTCAGCCGATGACGCAGCTTGCTGACTGGGCGTGGCCTGCCCTTTCTGGTTCCCCTTTCCTTTGACCATCTTTAAACTGAGATCCTATTCCTCTCCAGATCCTCTTTTTAATCCGTGCTTGATTTGTCGTACGTATGGCCCCAGAATGTTTATGAATCTTGTTGACCACTTTCTTGCCTATTTCGAGTGCCCCATACAGGGGATATTATCGCTTTTTACGAGAGACAAAAAACTGCCTTCTCCATTCAGACGAGACGTTATGATGGTATCAAACGCATTAGCTAAACTTTCAAACACCCTGGTTGATGAGTAAGACAACCTCATGGAAAAATGTAATACCCTTAATCCTTCGTTATACAGCCTGACGAAACATGCACTCATCAAACAACTAATGACCTAGCTCGATAGCTGGTGCAGTGGCGTATTACAACTGAATCCAGCTAGAGCCATGACGAGATTTACGCGGAGAAAAGGTGAAAATCGTTGGCAGAATGATGAATCTTTTATTTATTACTAACAAAAAGGGTACGTGATGAGCATTAGCAATATCAAGGAGCTAATCGGAATCCAACAGTCGTTTCATCAATTCCATTCCAAATTTGCTTTCTTGAAAGGCGGTTTGACAGTCAATGACGGATTATCCCGTCTAGTGTGCAAGACAAGACCGTAACATGACATCACTCCATCAGCATTTCCTGCACATTAGTTCTAATACCGAGTAGATTTTGCTAGGGTCTATAGCGCCGTGCTTCACAGCAGCATGTTTAATGCGCGTCATATTTATGCAGGCTGTCTAAAAACACAACTGCAAGCCCATTATGTCTTTGCAACATCGCAATACATACCCAACCACGGGTGAAAAATAGTTTTTGTGAATACTCAAGATACAATTGGTTTTTTTTCAGGATTTCAGTTCCAAATCAACTTTGTTAGTGGTGTGGGTGATTTGTATTTAACTATCATGTGTATGAGATGTCACGCTATCCGCAACTGCACTTTCATACTTATTTGTGGACTGTTTCATTTAAGTTTGATAATTCTGAACAGCCATAATGTGGTTTGACTTAAGTTGCTTTATGGTTCACGCTTTGACAATAAGTGTATAATATGTTAATCGTTACAAGGTGACAAAGATTGTATATATATGACATGATATTGCATTTTTACCTACTAATATATAACAGTGAGTAACCAGCAATAAGGTACTTATGCTGTTGGAATGCGAGGCACGCACTACACAGGCAAGACAAATTATGTAAGAGGATAATATTTCACCTTTTTATATGTAAGGTATTCTCCACCCCACATACTGGCACGATAACAATTCATAGAAATAATGTTCATGGCGGCCGTATTACTAATGTACTGATAAGCCGTGTTTTAGATATCCAGACGTCATCGTCTGATTATTTTCCAGACTAACCCTTCAAATCCATTGGATTATTATCGAAGGTTCAATCGAGTAGGTTGACATATGTGTTCCATCCATCCATTTATATGCCAGTAGCTGAAAATAGATAGGCGGCTTTAGGTAGTTCAGAAAGTCACACAGTGTTAAGGTTCGTCATTGTATGTTTTGTCTAAGCAGTCGTGGAAGATTTACTTCATCAACGATGTCACACTGTCTATATAATATAGTCAGCATTGGGACAAAATGATTTGAGTGGTTCCACAGTATGCAGAATCTTACAGCTCCATCGCTGGCGGTGATCATCCTTTGACCCACACCCAGCATCAGTCGAGACGCACAATGCAAGCGCTAGAGGGCCGTATGGTGAATTGAACTAAAATATGTTATATCCACCTAATCTGATTGGCGCGTTTGTTAGCAGATAGTCACCTGAATTGAACATGGCGCTGACGACACGATAAAGATGAACATTTAATGAGTACGCGTTAAGCAATACATTCACCGGTGGTATTTATGTCATCCACGTCATAATTGCTATAACATGCTAAGGGCGATCCAATATCGGGAGATGTATCTGATACATATAAACCATCAAGCTATGTTATTGTGTACTATACCCAACCCTTTATATGCTTATTAAGCTCCAGATCCTAGCTGCTAATAATATTGCTAATAATCTTGCGCCATTCTGACAATCCATGATTTTACGCGGAGTTTACTGTGTTTCTCTACTTAAGATGCAGTATGCTTGATGGATCCTTTTCAAATGTTTAACATTGTCTGACCCCTGCAGTCAAGAAACTGTGCATGTAGCAAACATGAGATTGACCCCGGTCTCTTACCCAGTCATCACTGTCTGATCCAAGCAAAGCTCAACATAATATGCGATATGACACCATGCACATACTATTAATTAATAGAACATACTATAAATTTGTAATAAAACTGAACTCAACCATACCGGTGCGCATCAATTATGGTTATTCAGGGATTATATATGAGTTGCATGCATCATAATCTGCATAATAGACTCTGGTCAATATTAATGACCATGCAGTAGAGGTACTCAGTAATTCTATCGTGTTATGACATTCGATCAATCTCTTGTATCTCAAATAAGTAGGCAGGGTCGTGTGAGTTCTTGCATCGATCAGACGGCGTCTAATTATTTCCTGCATTCATCCACTGCGGATGTGTCGGGTGATTTCCATTGATAAGGTATGCGCCAAAAGCTCGGCCTAAATAACCAATATCTCTTTGTCGTTGCATTTGTCGTTGTCATTGGATTCTGAGTAATATGTGACAATGTTGAGAGCTGTCTGAAGTACTGTGTCTGATCACCTTGTCTTGGGCATATGTTCACCATAAATTGTTTGCATTCGTTTTCAGAGTTCAACTCGCTGGTTAGAACCATCATAACGCTCGAACACGTCCCCGTTTGCACTCCCTCATCTCCTGTAGAATTAACCTATTGAAAAATACTATGCGCAAGATAGGTCGTTCTGCATTAAGCAAGCATTTATTGAAAGGCATGCTGCATAGCAAATGAGCTTAAATACTGTATGCATCCATTATTTAGTGCGTAATCACTCTTTCAGTTAACATGCATGTGCGCTCATCAGGGGTTATTTGTGTGCTTAATCTAGGTGGTGACATAATTGATTTAGGAACACAATGAGTGAAATCCGACAGCTCAACCGAATGCAGAAGCACTTTCGATTTTACCGACAATTAGCATTTTTAAACAGCCAATATAACAATAATAACTATCGTTATAACCACCTTGGTAGGGTCTATCCATGCGTTATAACAATCGAAATTTAATAGTCACTCGCTTATAATTACCCAATAAATGACCACTTCCGAATGCATTGGCTCTTGACCGACAATGTTACATTTTGTAGCGACATACCAGCACAATACATCAATACATTAGAAAGGCCTCTGTGCTGATTCCCTGCCACGCGGAGGAAGCGTGCGTGATTTGTAAGACATTGAAGTGACAGGGGATTTAACAGGCTACCTTTGTTACTGAGCTGCGAGCACAGCAAACATACTGTGTAGTAGCTCTGAATACAATTTTGTGAGGGCATTAAGTTTCACTCTTTTTTGATTTAATGCAATCGTCATGCATGTAAAATACAACTTTACGCAGGCACTCTCATTCGTCATGAAGAGATGTACGATTGGTCCATGTTTCAAAAAGAACAAACGAGAGATCGACTGTAATGGCATTGAATTTAATACAATCTGTCCTAGAGATATTGGCTTCAAGTGTCGCCAAACATCATGAATGGGGTCGTCTCCGATTTGTCACTGCTTCAATATCAGCTGTTACTCACAATAAAAACGATACTCCAGATGTTAGTAAGAGATTAGGGAGGTTAACTACATCATTCAATAATAATCTTTAATCAGACTTAATTTTGGCACATCATCGTTTATTTATGACCTCATTGAAAATTAGGCAGAATATCTTAGAAATGCATCAAAGTGGCATTATAAGATAATTGCTACAGGATGTGATTAATTGGTGGTTTTTATTTGGCACATCTGTGTAGCTACATACTTACCTTACAGTAATCAGCATTAACTTTTTTTAAATATCGAACATATGTATTGAGACAAAAACAAATATCAACTGTAAGTGACTCCAGTATTATCCGAAAGTCATGTAGTTGTAAGGTAATTGAGCAATTATGTAGCAGGAAACATATCCAATGAACGACGCCGTATTTCACCATTGCCATGCATGAAAGATAATTATCAGCGTCTTGTTGTTATCCTGCATATCTATGAAATATTTTGACATTTATATTGTTCCTCAATATATCATTTTATTGCGATCGCAATGGTTGAAATTACAAATAAACACTGGCTTGATACGAATGCAGCAACAGAAGATACTTTGTCGCATTTTGATCACATTTGTTTCCACCCATGCGTAATTTACAAGAATCCTCTCTGGAAGCGCAGTCAGATTAATACAGCTTTGATGAATCCATGGCCATATATAACTAAGCTGCAGCATTAGCTATAATCGCGCCATTATTACTGTCGTTATCTGGTCATCATATTGTGTTCATTGACAATGATGAGCTGCGTGAGTATAGAAAAAACCACAATCAACCCGACGATGCGGAGCTTTCTAAAGCCCGAATTAAGAAGAAATATACGCCATATTACACAAAGCCTTTCATCATCTTACGCAGCACTGTCATTACTGAGATTATAGTGGTGAGCAGGTGTGGTCTTTTCGCATAACGCCAGGATGTAATTGTTCGTTGATTACTAGGCTGGAGGTTGAGCTCAGCATCAGAAAGTTTATTCTAGCTAGGAATAGTTAGTTCCAGTACCGATGTCACATGCATTCTGCGTGCGCGACTTTTGTTTACCGTTGCTCATTTTCAAGAATAATCGGTTTGGGAATCCAAGGAGAAGGCTATTCACGCGTCTGACCTGATGGTTAAGAACAAAGTTTTCTATGCACGACAGACATGTAGCTCAACATCGCGCGGCGTTGTATAGGTTCTTGACCAGGGCCGACATGCAGGCCCGTAGCCGGGGGGGGGGGGAGGGGGGTTCGAGGGGTTCGAACCGCCCAAATTGCCCAGAAAGGTGTGTCTTGCTCTAGCGCATTCATGTATATATAGATATATTGCGTGTCGATGGTGCCCTTAATTATGGTTTTATAGCCGCATCAGTATGAGCTAGGAGAAAGGTCCACAAACGAGGGGAAAAGATCCCCCCCCCTTCCCCAGTCAAAATCCTGGCTACGAGCCTGCCTTGACACGATTTCTCAGCTGATGTACTTGCAGCGTTTGTTGCGACAAACATAGCATGCTCACAAGAATCCATAGGCGTATATATCCTGGACATTCCAACGTTGATGCATGTTAGGAACATGCCACTGTTGTAACTGCTGACCCTCTTCACCATGTGTATAGTTCTGGTGATTGATAGGTCGAGTACCAGAAGCGGTTGAATAGCGTATGAGCAACAAGCCATGTGGCCTGGCACTGTGGGTTGGTTTGATGTGTTTAGGCTGGTCATTTCCAAATATATGTGCAATTGCCTGTGTGTTTACTATTATGTTTACGTAAGATTAACTGGTGTATAGGGGGGGTGTAGAGTAAAGGGTAATACAAAGACGGGCGATTGGTTGTGACATTAGCTGATGAGTAGGGCTGTCAAATCAGCGTATTTATTATACCCTAATATTCATCCTGTAATCATGCCTTTGAACACAGACTGCAGTCATCCATTGGACGTAGGATGATTTCGTGATTGCAGGACTTGCATAAATACAGACAATGGTGGTTTAAAACCGCCATTGAAGAGATTGTTGGTGCGCTTTTGTGCTTGATGTTAACATCATATGGTGTTTATTTCGCATGCTGCTATTGAAATGGTGTGAGACATATGTGATTGTTAAGAAGAGAGCGTGTTGGGGCGGACTAGGGAAGGATGGATGAGTTATCGGTGAGTTTGTGACATAAGCTTGAATAGATGAAGAGAGGATATGGGCGGTTGAACCACCGACCACGGGTATATACTATGACATTTACTTGACTTGTTTGCAAAAAATTTACCGACAAAGTTAATCTAATATCGCAGTGAGTCGCACCTGATTCAGTATAAAATTCTTATCCACTAATAGGGCATGGGTACCAATAAAGCCACCGGGAAGGATTTGAAGGATCAATCTTCTGGCATACCCTCAGATATGTTAACAA
>CM067349.1:49031200-49390847 GCA_034190875.2 Urechis unicinctus | reverse complement strand
TTTACCTAGATATCTAATCCACGACGTAAGTCGATGAATGAAGGCATGATAAATGAAAGCATCGTGGACTTTTTCGAACGCATGCAAATTATCCGCAAGTTAGTTTAAGATTCTTGAGGACCTTCTGTATAACCATGACCGTCACTTTCTAATGCCGAAATCAGATGACGTTTTTTTCGTATACTGCACCCGATATTGTAACACTCCAACAAAGGATGTTTGTTTACATAAACGAATATGTCTCGAAACAAGATGCATTACATTAAAGAGTCTGAGCAAACTCGGACCAGACCATTAAACCATTGTAGCGCAGCATACTTTTGGCCAAATAAATTACCACTTAACTCAAAGGTCTACTTTTCTGCGTCGATAAAAGTAGCAGATTACGTGTCTCTTTGGTTTGTGCCCGTGACAACGAGAGAGGGATTTGATCAGCAAATCATCTAAAGTTGAGCAAATGGTACGTAGCTATTTATACTCCACCAGTGACACTCGAGACAAAGTCTACTTGCAAACGCCCACTCTGCTTTGTAATGGATCGCATAGGAGATAGTCATGCACATGCTAAAAAACATCTACGACTTTTGGCCAATCGAGATTTGACTGTAGAAGGAACTAGTGATAATACGATTCAACATTCGGGCGCTATCTTTACTGTTGATATGTTAATAACGGTTGTTGCAGTAGGTTAACTAGGTAATGTTTTGATAATAGCCCACTGCAATGAGCATTTACACAACCGTCTTTCAACAGTATTGACTATCTCAAGGGCTTGGCGGTAATCATATTTGTGTGAACGATTATTATGACATATGTGCTTTCATGAACGCGGGAACGATCATCCAACCAGGTAGGTAAGAACCTCATTTCCTCTCCATGTTCTGTATGTTTCTCTTTTGATATCGTTGTCGAAATGTCAAGGTGCTTTGCCAGCGTCTTCTCGACTGCAGACGATATGCTTCATCATTAGAACCACGTCATTGTTTGACATTAACGTCACATGTGAACTTGATAGCGTGCTAAGAAGCCAGTACCTTACAGAACTGGGAACCCCATCCCCTTTCAAATATTACCACCGATGAAATAAATAAAATAATATAGTTATTACCAGAATAATGTTTTGTCGTGAGACCATAGCTTGGCTTATTACTAGATACCAATTGCATCGTATCTTTGATCCACTGAAATGTATCTGCTAAGGCAGCCAAAAAGTATGAGAACCTTTAAGATACGGAAGCAGTAGATCTATGTCTGAAGTACACGCATGATCATTGACGTCACAATGGGTAAGATGATCTGAAATGCATGCTAATTGTCTCAAGCAAATGATTCTTTTAAATGGCAATATCGCTTTCGTTGGATCGGATATAATGAGGTTTATCGCTATCATTATATAGAGTCAGGTAAAGTCAGCTTGTGTATGTTCTCCACAGAGACCATATATTCAATCATAAGACCAATAACATTGTACGACATTAATATCGCCTGACCGCTTGATGGCGAGCTAACAAACCAACGGTTCACCGAAATATGAGCCCCAATCACATTACCATGAATCCTGTGATGACGTATATACAGCTAATGTACTTCGGAGAATCTCTTTATGGGAGACCGCTGTGGATACATCATGGTCGGCGACAATCCTACTTCTGAAGGCATGGCTAGTAAAGTATAGTTTAGTACAATTATTGGAAGAGTTCTGAATAAGTTTGCGGTTCCGAATATATTCAGTGATGCCTATGTTTTATGTATGCATGAACAACACTTACTAGCTTGCATGACACTTGTGTGAACTAGGGTGGTCAATAATGTCATAAGCCTTGAGTGCATTTATGCTTTAACACCATTGAATGGCTAACATATGATCATTAATGACGCGAGTTTCGTTGGCTGCTTTCCCGTAGAGTCACTGTATTTGGCTCAGTCCCATGACAGATCCATTAGCAGCTTCAATCTACATGATTAAGTTTGTCAGAATGAGACAAGATGTTCGTTTACTCCTCCGCTGTCGATCATTGTTGAACACTTAAGACACGAAACAAGTCGACAAACTACAAATGTCATGTGCCATTCTAACTGGGACTATTCATACGCACTTGATTTTAGCTTCAACTGGCTTAGTTATGAGATTGTGGGCTTGACGGCTGATAAGTCTCAGGGGTAAGTGACACGGACAACGGTGTCATTTGCTAATTCATCTTAGACTCTGTGAAATTAAAGAAGAACTAAGTGTAAAAAACCAAATGAGAAAAAATAAGGAAACCTTCTACCCTTTCCCCCCAAATCCCTAACCCATCCACCAGTAGGTGTTACTGACCAATACAGGCCAACTTTCCTGCAATGCAGTATCTGGGATCATATGTATTCTAGCTCCCTTGGTGAAATATCAGTCACCCTTTAGTAAACTGATGACTCTATGGACAGAAATATAGAAATGGCCTGATTTAACTTTTGTTTTGGCACAATATTCCTCTCGTGTCAACTGGCGTCATCTGAAGTTAGATAGACTAATATGGCCTGTACCACATAACACGAATACGAGACTTTTTCTTCCACCATGAAGGACTTTAAATTAGAGATAGAGGGCGATACTCAGAGGATTGTACAATTGAAGCAGCAACAATAAAGCTGCATGCGTGTTCATCATGCGAAGTGTAGTCACGTCCATATATTCCCCATGACTCTCTGGGGAATGTGCATAATATCACCGGTTCTCATGAATTTGCAATACCTTTCTTCAAGTTAGTTGTAGGCAGGTTTATCTTTTGTTAGTTGACTGCACAATCGAATAGTCCTGTGGAGGATAGAAGGGAATGGATGCCAAAATGCCAAAATGCAAGTTCCCACAGCGTTTAGGTGGATAAATAATCACAGAAAAAACCATCAAAGCCCGTTCTCATGTTTACGGAAACTTCCGGTTAGGGGTGGAATTAGAGTTAAGTTAAATGACTGTGAGATTGAGCTACAGGTTTTACATCATACGAAAACAAGGGATGTGTTAATGCAGATATCATCAATGGATCAATTTAAACCCACGGAATACAAGGTACGGCTTTAGTACAAAGCACTGGGACGTTTATCTGGCAAATTCACATTACAGATTTGGTCCAAGATTTGGTTAACAATCTGAGGGTATGCCAGAAGATTTGATCTTCCAAATACTGCCAGGTGGCTGTAGTGGTACCCATGCTATTGGGATAAGGATGTATACTGAATAGGTGCGACGCACTGGATATATAACTTTGTCGGTACATTTGTTGCAAACAAGTCAATTGTTTGGATGCGTGGCTTTTTTTTTTTGTGAAGGGGTAAGACCTAAGAAATATCAAGCAACTTCAGGAGAGAACAGCCGTGGCAGGGAATTCGAAAGTACGAAACGCACCTTGACCACAATATGGGATCCTATTCCACCTTCATGTGTTCTATAGCTCTATATGTGGTCGATATCAATGTAAAATACTATTCTAATTTGTATGCGGGAGGGTGTCGCCGCTTATCTTCTTTCTCCGCACTGCGGCGGTGACACTTAGTTTTAATAATCCATTCCTCTCTCTCTACGATCTGAGGTATTAACCGCCCGAGTCTCCCACTCGTTAGCAATGAAGTGGAAGGACTGATTATTCAATTCATTAGAACCTGTCTTGAGCTGACTTACCGAGGAAGTGCATCATCAGCACAATATATTACTGGTTCTCTGCTTGTTGCTCCAAGAAGCTCACAACTATGATATGGCCAACTTTCTAATATGGGGGTATGCAATGTAGAGTATTATCTGTACCATTCCACGAGCTGCAGCAAAATGTCACTTCAAAGACGCTCCTGCGTCGGTAAGTTGTCCATCAGTAAATGGGTTCATGTATATCCCCGTGGGTCGGTGGTTCAACCGCCCATATCATCTCCTCTTCATCTATTCAAGCTTATGTCACAAACTCACCGGTAACTCATCCATCCTTCCCTAGTCCGCCCCAACACGCTCTCTTCTTAACAATCACATATGTCTCACACCATTCAATAGCAGCATGCGAAATAAACACCACAAAATGTTAACATCCAGCACAAAAGGCCACCAACATTCAACACAGACCCCCAAACTAGTCTGACCTTGTATTGCATGTAATCCACAAAACCCTAAATTCAATTTTTCCCTCGGGGGTTGTGTTCTTCGGCTGCCAATCTATCTCTTCAATGGCGGTTTTATACCACCATGTCTGTATTTATGCATGTCCTGCAATCACGAAATCATCCTACGTCCAATGGATGACTGCAGTCTGTGTTCAAAGGCATGATTAACAGGTTGAATATTAGGGTATAATAAATAAGCTGATTTGACAGCCCTACTCATCAGCTAATGTCACAACCAATCACCCCGTCTTTGTATTACCCTTTACTCTACACCCCAAGATCTGTGAGGACTCTTCTGTATAACCAGGAACGTCACTTTCTTAAGGCCAGAAATCAGATGACGTTTTAGTATACCTGCACACGATATTGTAACACTCCAAAAAGATGTTTTTGTTACCATAAACGAATGATGTCTCGAAACAAGAATGCATTACAGTAAAGAGTCTGAGCAAACTCGACCAGACCATTAAACCATTGTAGCGCAGCATATTTGGCCAAAATAAATACCATTAACCAAAGGTCTACTTTTCTGCGTCCGATAAAAGTAGCAGATTACGTGTCTCTTTGGGTTTGTGCCCGTGACAACGAGAGAGGGATTTGATCAGCAAATCATCTAAAGTTGAGCAAATGGTACGTAGCTATTTATACTCCACCAGTGACACTCGAGACAAAGTCTACTTGCAAACGCCCACTCTGCTTTTGTAATGGATCGCATAGGAGATAGTCATGCACATGCTAAAAAACATCTACGACTTTTGGCCAATCGAGATTTGACTGTAGAAGGAACTAGTGATAATACGATTCAACATTCGGGCGCTATCTTTACTGTTGATATGTTAATAACGGTTGTTGCAGTAGGTTAACTAGGTAATGTTTTGATAATAGCCCACTGCAATGAGCATTTACACAACCGTCTTTCAACAGTATTGACTATCTCAAGGGCTTGGCGGTAATCATATTTGTGTGAACGATTATTATGACATATGTGCTTTCATGAACGCGGGAACGATCATCCAACCAGGTAGGTAAGAACCTCATTTCCTCTCATGTTCTGTATGTTCTCTTTTGATATCGTTGTCGAAATGTCAAGGTGCTTTGCCAGCGTCTTCTCGACTGCAGACGATATGCTTCATCATTAGAACCACGTCATTGTTTGACATTAACGTCACATGTGAACTTGATAGCGTGCTAAGAAGCCAGTACCTTACAGAACTGGGAACCCCATCCCCTTTCAAATATACCAACCGATGAAATAAATAAAATAATATAGTTATTACCAGAATAATGTTTTGTCGTGAGACCATAGCTTGGCTTATTACTAGATACCAATTGCATCGTATCTTTGATCCACTGAAATGTATCTGCTAAGGCAGCCAAAAAGTATGAGAACCTTTAAGATACGGAAGCAGTAGATCTATTGCTGAAGTACACGCATGATCATTGACGTCACAATGGGTAAGATGATCTGAAATGCATGCTAATTGTCTCAAGCAAATGATTCTTTTAAATGGCAATATCGCTTTCGTTGGATCGGATATAATGAGGTTTATCGCTATCATTATATAGAGTCAGGTAAAGTCAGCTTGTGTATGTTCTCCACAGAAGACCATATATTCAATCATAAGACCAATAACATTGTACGACATTAATATCGCCTGACCGCTTGATGGCGAGCTAACAAACCAACGGTTCACCGAAATATGAGCCCCAATCACATTACCATGAATCCTGTGATGACGTATATACAGCTAATGTACTTCGGAGAATCTCTTTATGGGAGACCGCTGTGGATACATCATGGTCGGCGACAATCCTACTTCTGAAGGCATGGCTAGTAAAGTATAGTTTAGTACAATTATTGGAAGAGTTCTGAATAAGTTTGCGGTTCCGAATATATTCAGTGATGCCTATGTTTTATGTATGCATGAACAACACTTACTAGCTTGCATGACACTTGTGTGAACTATGTGGTCAATAATGTCATAGCCTTGAGTGCATTTATGCTTTAACACCATTGAATGGCTAACATATGATCATTAATGACGCGAGTTTCGTTGGCTGCTTTCCCGTAGAGTCCATGTATTTGGCTCAGTCCCCATGACAGATCCATTAGCAGCTTCAATCTACATGATTAAGTTTGTCAGAATGAGACAAGATGTTCGTTTACTCCTCCGCTGTCGATCATTGTTGAACACTTAAGACACGAAACAAGTCGACAAACTACAAATGTCATGTGCCATTCTAACTGGGACTATTCATACGCACTTGACTTTAGCTTCAACTGGCTTAGTTATGAGATTGTGGGCTTGACGGCTGATAAGTCTCAGTGTAAGTGACACGGACAACGGTGTCATTTGCTAATTCATCTTAGACTCTGTGAAATTAAAGAAGAACTAAGTGTAAGAACCAAATGAGAAAAAATAAGGCACCTTCTACCCTTTCCCCCCAAATCCCTAACCCATCCACCCAGTAGGTGTTACTGACCAATACAGGCACTTTCCTGCAATTGCAGTATCTGGGATCATATGTATTCTAGCTCCCTTGGTGAAATATCAGTCACCCTTTAGTAAACTGATGACTCTATGGACAGAAATATAGACAATGGCCTGATTTAACTTTTGTTTTGGCACAATATTCCTCTCGTGTCAACTGGCGTCATCTGAAGTTAGATAGACTTATATGCCTGTACCACGATAACACGAATAGCGAGACTTTTTCTTCTACCATGAGGACTTTAAATTAGAGATAAGGGCGATAAGAGGATTTACAATTGAAGCAACAACAAAGCTGCATGTTGTAATCAATCGAAGGTGTAGTCACGTCATATATTCCCAGTGACTCTCTGGGGAATGTGCAATATATCACTGTTTACTCATGAATGTGCAGATACCTAGCCTCAAGTTAGTTGGAGGCAGGTTATCTTATTTTAATTTACTTCACATATCTAATAGTCTGTGGATTGAGAGAAGTGATGGATGCCAAAATGCCAAAATGCAATTTGCCCAAAGTGTTAGGTGGATAAATAATCCACATGAAAAAACACATCAAATCCCGTTATTGATGTTTACTGAAAGCTTATCCTGTTGAGGTCGAATTAGAGTTAAGTTTAAATGACAAGGTGAGATTGTAGCTACAGTTTTACATCAATACGAAAAGCAGGGATGTGTTAATGCAGATATGCATCAATGGATCAATTGAAACCCACTGAATACAGGTACGGCTTAGGTAGCATAGCACCATAGGACGTTTATCTGCAAAGTACAACATTACAAGGATATTGGTCAAAGATTTGTTAACATATCTGAGGGTATGCCAGAAGATCGATCCTTCAAATCCTCCCGGAGGCTTTATTGGTACCCATGCCTTATTAGTGGATAAGGATTTTATACTGAATCAGGTGCGACTCACTGCGATATTAGATTAACTTTGTCGGTACATTTGTTGCAAACAAGTCAATTGTTTGATTGCGTGGCTGTGAAGGCGTAAGTACCCTCAAGAAATATCAGCAACTTCAGGAGAGAACAGCCGTGACAGGTGAATTCGGAAAGTACGAACCGCACTTGACCACAATATAGGTATCCTATTCCACCTTCATTGTGTTCTATAGCTCTATATGCTGGTAGATATCAATGTAAATTATTACTCTATTTGTCTGCGGGAGTTTGTCGACGATTCTACTTCTTCTCCGCACTGCGGCGGTACACAGTTAGTTAATCCATTCTCTCGTACGATCTGGGCAATAACGCACGAGGCTCCACTCTTAGCAATGAAGGGGAAGGACTGATTATTAAATTCATTAGAACCTGTCTTGATTTGACTTACCGATGAAGTGCATCATCAGCACAATATATTACTGGTGCTCCGCTGTGCTCCAAGAGCTAACAACTATGATATGGCCAACTTCTATATGTGGGTATGCCAATGTAGAGTAGTATTTAGCCATTCCACTAGCTGCAGGCAAAAATATTCACATTCAAAGACTCTCCATGCTTCTGTGAAGTTTTCTGTCAAGTAAATGTCATAGTATATACCCGTGGTGGGTGGTTCAACCGCCCATATCCTCTCCTCTTCATCTATTCAAGCTTATGTCACAAACTCACCGGTAACTCATCCATCCTTCCCTAGTCCGCCCCAACACGCTCTCTTCTTAACAATCACATATGTCTCACACCATTCAAATAGCAGCATGCGAAATAAACACCACATAATGTTAACATCCAGCACAAAAGCGCACCAACATTCAACACAGACCCCCAAACTAGTCTGACCTTGTATTGCATGTAATCCACAAACCCTAAATTCAATTTTCTCGTGGGTTGTGTTCTTCGGCTGCCAATCTATCTCTTCAATGGCGGTTTTATACCACCATTGTCTGTATTTATGCATGTCCTGCAATCACGAAATCATCCTACGTCCAATGGATGACTGCAGTCTGTGTTCAAAGGCATGATTACAGGTTGAATATTAGGGTATAATAAATAAGCTGATTTGACAGCCCTACTCATCAGCTAATGTCACAACCAATCACCCGTCTTTGTATTACCCTTTACTCTACACCCCCCTATACACCAGTTAATCTTACGTAAACATAATAGTAAACACACAGGCAATGACACATATATTTGGAAATGACCAGCCAAATTACATCAAACCAACCCACAGTGCCAGGCCACATGGCTTGTTGCTCATACGCTATTCAACCGCTTCTGGTACTCGACCTATCAATCACCGGAACTATACACATGGTGAAGAGGGTCAGCAGTTACATCAGTGGCATGTTCCTAAGATGCATCAACGTTGGAATATCCAGGATATATACGTCTATGGATTCTTGTGAGCATGTTATGTTTGTCGCAACAAACGCTGCAAGTACATCAGCTGAGTAATCGTGTCAAGGAAGGCCCGTAGCCGGGATTTTTAGTGGGGGGGGGGTTATTTTCCTCTCGATTGTGGACCTTTCTCCTGGCTCATACTGATGCGGCTATAAAACCATAATTAAGGGCTCCATCGACACGCGATATGTCTATATATACATAATTGCGCTAGAGCAAGACACACCTTTCTGGTCAATTTGGGCGGTTCGTTCGAACCCCTCGAACCCCCCCCCCCACCCCGGCTACGGGCCTGCAAGGTCGGCCCTGGTCAAGAACCTATACAACGCCACGCGATGTTGTGCTACGTGTCTGTCGTGCACAGAAAGCTTTGTTCTCAGCCATCAAGTCAGACGCGTGCATAGCCTTCTCCTTAGATTCCCAAACCAATTTTTCTTGAAAATGAGCAATGGAACACAAAAGTCGCGCACGCAGAATGCATGTGACATCGGTACTGGAACTAACTATTCCTAGCTAGAATAAACTTTCTGATGCTGAGCTCAACCTCCAGGAGGACTACACGGGATCGATGAACGGTGCTATGCACCACAATTCACTCGTTGATTCTACTCACCATAGAATGTTACCGAGTGCGTAATAACAATCTACATGCTTTGAGCGTTCTTTAGCGATTCTGGGATACTAAAGGTACCAGCCATTTAGGACCACAACAGTCTTGGTAAGTCTAATCAATATATACACAAAACGCCTGCTCCGACTTATCTGCCGTTGTTCTGTGATGCTTCCGGTCTCGTGAACCAATCATGCTTTCATTGAAGATGAGGTTATTGAATTGTTGAAAGATAGCATATAAAGAAATAATCCTTAATTTATATTATTTTCAAATAGCATCATAATGGTCGCGTTATGCATACTGTGCTGCAAGATGTCGTGATAACATTTTTACGTTATTTAACATCCTTACACATAACAAGAATCTGCTTATGGGAAGATCGTTTATGCAAAAGATTAGTCAATCATGAACTGAAAAGTCGACTGTCGTGTTCCTCTAGCGCATGCTGAACCGATAGTAAGGCTCATTGTTATGTGTAATAGATTACATAACAGCCGCCATGACATACATGTCAAGCCATTTAACTACGGCGCCTCTACTAGTGTATTACTGAATGTTCTTAGATTTGATTTTGCGCTACGGGACGTCTTCGAAACTCTCATAGATGATGAAAGATCAGCCGTGTTCTGTGTCAGTTATCATGGGTGCGCCTAGTAATCAACGAACAATTACATCCTGGCGTTATGCGAAAAGACCACACCTGCTCACCGCTATAATCTCAGTAATGACAGTGCTGCGTAAGATGATGAAAGGCTTTGTGAAATATGGCGTATATTTCCTCTTAATTCGGGCTTTTGAAAGCTCCGCATCGTCGGGTTGATTGTGGTTTTTTCTATACTCACGCAGCTCATCATTGTCAATGAACACAATATGATGACCAGATAACGACAGTAATAATGGCGCGATTATAGCTAATGCTGCAGCTTAGTTATATATGGCCATGGATTCATCAAAGCTGCATTAATCTGACTGCGCTTCCAGAGAGGATGCTTGTAAATTACGCATGGGTAGAAACAAAGGTGATCAAAATGCGACAAAGTATCTTCTGTTGCTGCATTCGTATCAAGCCAGTGTTTATTTGTAATTTCATCCATTGCAATCGCAATAAAATGATATATTGAGGAACAATATAAATGTCAAAATATTTCATAGATATGCAGGATAACAACAAGACGCTGATAATTATCTTTCATGCATGGGAATGGTGAAATACGGCGTCGTTCATTGGATATGTTTCCTACAACATAATTGCCCAATTACCTTACAACTACATGACTTTCGGATAATACTGGAGTCACTAACAGTTGATATTTGTTTTTGTCTCTACTAAATCCAATCCGCCATTACAGTCGATCTTTAGTTTGTGCTTTTTGAAAAATAGACCAATCGTACATCTCTTTATGACGAATGAGATAGAGGAGTGCCGTCGTAAAGTTGCATTTTACATGAATGACGATGGCATTCAATCAGAAAAGAGTGAAAGTTAATGTCCTCACAAAATGGTATTCAGAGCTACTGCACAGTATGTTTGCTGTGATTGCAGCTCGGTAACACAGGGAGCCTGTAAACTCAAATGTCACTTCAATGTTTTACAAATCATGCACGTTTCCTCTGCCTGGCAGAGAATTAGCAAAGAGGCAGAACTAAAATGTGCAGACGTTAGCAACTTTCTAAGAACCGAATGCGCCAATTCAAGTCACTAAAATCTATTCATTTACCGCTGTGGCTTATTACACCCATATAAGCTTAGAACCGGTTTGAAAAAGTAGATTAACACTACGAAAATCGACCCATTTAAGTCTAAAAGAACAATATCTAAGCTTTGCAAGACATTGGGGCTTGAACATAATGCCTTACGTGCCACTTGATACCTACATGGTCCCCGTACCGTGTCGCAGAAACCCCGATATGGACGGTAACTTTCAGAAATGGAACCGCCACATTATGTGATGATTCGAGACATCGGGTACGCGCAGTCATCAACGTATTTAATTTAGGAGTTATTTTCATGACACTAGCATGGCCTCACACATATCTCGCCTGCAACAGGTCTAGATTTTGGCACATAAAACAATGGTATACAGCTACTATATGAACTAAATATGATTAGCGATTTAATGATTGTGTAAGTAATCACTCAATTTATTTCGACCCAAATATATCGTTACCTTTTGTAAGACCAACATCCTAAATTGTTTACAGTGCGTGAATGAAAAAAGGTAGAGGCATTACGCAATGTTTGGAGCATTTGGCTCGGCACCCATATTATTCATTGCAGCACACACCAAGCTTTTTCGCAATCAGACAGATCATGTTGCTGCACGTGAGAAAACTAAAATTCAAATGCTAAGGAGCAATATCATTTGATAAACTAATTGTTAAATGTCTTAAGTAAGATTACGCGAATGACAACCTGAAATGGCAGTACATCTGCAACTAAGATGTTGACGAATAATAGTATTTATTGCCTACATAATATTAATTTAAAGATTACGCACCTGTTTGAATAGCATATGTAACTTCACAATCCACCATACTCAACATCTAATTATTTATTTTTATCGTGACGTTTGTGTTTACGCCCGGCTTAGCGACTGCACTCGGACTAAATTTTGTCGATGCAAGACGCTTTTTAGCGGCATTAAGCCATTCGATGCCGGTCTCTGTGGCCCATATTCCTAACTTGTAGCTGTCAGAAAAAGAGACGGTGGGCACGTGACCAAACTAGAAATACATAGTCCAAAAGGGTTGACACATAAGATGCATAGAATTATTCATCAAGTAGCACTTTTATTTAGTTCGTGAGATATGACCACAACATATGGAAACTTATATCAGAGAGCAATTAAACTCAGAATCTCGAACAAGGGTGCAAAAGATTAAACGATTCGCCTGTTGCGCGTGATAATGTATTTCCATCCAGTTAATACACAGATTATATGACATGCATTCTGCATAGCCTGTCAGGTGGCACATACTGACCCCGAGAAGACCCATAAAGGGGCAAAGTTTCTAAGGAGTTTGTATTAATTTGGTCCTATTAAGTTCAGAAAATCAGATCGACAGGACATTCCAACAAAATCATCGCTATCTTCACAATGCTGTAAGTCTGCATTTTGTTTGTTTGACATGAAATATAGTCACTCAACATGCTCCCCTCACCCCAAACACGACACTAAGGGGAAACTCTGATTCACACGAGAAACCACATTATAGAACCACAGTTTAATCTACAGGCAAGGTTAGGAAATGCATGTCAAAGTGGCCGGTATACATTTAAAATCATTATAAACAGAAATGCATATCACACAACCGAGAATCGTTTGTGATGACAAAATTTGCTATAAACTAGAGTAATTAGCGCACCTAGATTGGTAACCATGGTACCATGACAAGAAGCATTGATCCTAAAATTGGATAAATCAAATATAAGCCCGCAAAAGCCTATCTTATATATGATGTGCTACTGGGGATTGATGGTAACGTTGATTGGCTGTCAGATTACGGAGTAGAATGCTGCGTTTGCTGTGTTTTACGAACCTACTAGGTAGATTAGGGGAAGCGGACCACTGTGCTAGCCACAAATCCATTAACGTTGACACAACAAAATTTGTAATGAAATTTTCAATCGCATTCGCGAGGATATACTAGATAATTAATTTGTTTCACGCAATTATTTACCGCAGCTAGTGGTTTTGTTTTCAATAGCAGCCAGCCATACGAGAACAGTAAACATTCAAACGCATCTAACCATGAATAGCTTCACAGTATTTGTACTAGATTTAATGAGCAATGAATGTAACTTCACATTATTTTACAACGTTAATTTGAGTGATCTGCTATACAATCGCGGTTTTACAGCCACGTATGGTTCCATATTTGATTTCTTAAAACTGTACGGAAAGGAACATCGCTGTTTGTCAAAGTCTCTATCTAGATGCCTGCGCTGCTTCCACCCGCTGAATAGCGCCGGCCTAACGTGACATTAATGGTTATCACGAAATAAACGCCAACTAAGATTTGTCGAATGGCACGAAAGATATTCGATAGTTAGCATATGTGGGATAGTTAAATGCTCCTACAAATATTTCGCGTAATTTCCCGTTATGGCGGCAGATTCAACTTGACCTCTGATGTCTGTTTTTAGGGTGTGATTGATGTTTTACTGTCATGTTTGGCCGCGATCATTTATTAGCGCATTTCAGAATAGAAAACATAACACTTTGGTAGTTGACCTTGACTATCAAACTAACGTAGGTGGCTTATGGTGACCACGTGCTTCCCTGACACTTTAATATAGTAGAATACTTAACGCAGCTAAATGCGCCGCTGTTAACAAACGTTGCCAAACCATTTATGGTATTATGATGTTGAAATTCCTCACTTAATTATCAGTACACGCCTACTTCACTGTAGCAAACGTAATCTTAGAATATTTACATCATACTTACGGTCTTCTTTAATGCAAATGAATACATGTAATATATTTTATCCAGATCATAGATATAAGCCGCCCAATCTGCACTAAATAGTAGTGGCGTGATCAGCGTTGGACTGTGAAGAAAACTAAACAGAATTCTGATTCGTGCAGCTCAGTGTGTTCCTCCGGAAGTGATACGTGATGCAAAAGGAATGCAATGTACAGTGTGTAATCAGGTTTTATTGGTGATTTACATTCGACCATCTCCTTCTCGCATTAGATCATGAAGAACCCGGGATTACAATTTATTTGGAGATCTGAATATGTTACAGTGTGATGCTTTGATACTAAACTTTGGTTGAACAAAATTCCTGAGCATCGAGAGACCCAAGTAATAATCTTTGCGTCAATGTAAAAACTGAAATATAATCAACCACTGGTCCAAATCTGCCCTTACCCTAGACCGCCTCTTTTTTGGCTTGACCTAAAACTGGAAGATTCGCCGTCTCTGAGAGAGCATCAATCAGGCCAGAATTCAATAAGATCATATGAATGCCCCATGACACTCGTGAGGATATAATTTATCCACTTATCCTCAGAAATTTCCCACATTCTAACCTTTGCATCAACCTTACCATCATCCCCACCTCACCTAATCGCACATTCGACTTCATCTGTAACATCCATTCTTACTTCCTCTCGTCACATCTCAGCTTCTGTGACGTATATGATGACAGATTCGAGTTTACATATAACATTTCGTTTCCGTTATCATGATGAATTATAATGATTGCTTTCTCAGGTCGATGTCTGACGGGTAAGTGGCATAGCGACGGATATCTGTTGCATTGCCTCTCTGTCAATTATATGTGCGTCTAAGCTACCGGATTGGCAGTTTAGCTTGCAGATGTCTAGTTCATAAAGTTCATTAGGGCATAGTATTATTGCCAAAGTGATAAAAATATATTTTGTATGTTGTAAGGTTTGCAGCGACATAACTATTGAGAAGGTAGAACAATGAACTTGCACATAAGCAGATAAAAAAATCATGGCCTGCTTAGAGAAGTGATCTCAATCGATTTTGCGGGTTATAATGTGTAAATACAACAAACGTTGGGCCAAGATCAATAATATATCGACTTTACTAGCACTTACCTACTCTAGAAGCTATGGTGTTATTGTTCGTGGGTAAACAATAGCACTTGGCAGTCAGAGCTAATTTGCCCACAACTCGATGCTCATTACAGACTTCTATTTGAAGCTAGATTGATCGTCTGATTGCAATGTGTGTCGCTAAAGATGCATTTTCTGGGACGTGGGATCATCAGATGCATCTATATTGATTTTTGATGCTGCACCAACTCTTACTTTTGGCACACAGCTTACAATGAACGGAGAATATAGATGTACTGAAGGGGCACATCATTTGCATGCACCGAGCCGCATCAAGGCTGCTCAGGTATCTACTTACAGGTAGACGCTATATGTTCACTGCTTCTTCGCAGGCGTAATGTGTTGTAATCAGTGTGATGCATGTGTCCAATGCCTCATTGTCAATTTACTTCGCGGAGCAATAAGCAATGGACTTAGGGTATATTTGCATCCTAATTAGTGATTCGTTTGTAATAGCAGTGATGGATGTAATACCACACATAGATTAGTCGAGGAAACATTTTGGTATATGTCAATGTAAATTTCAAGCAGCTGTTGTTAGTCCCGACGTTGCACACATGCGAGCACATGTACAAAATAAGAACAAGTTCGAAATAAAATAAACCGTTCGTCCATGCAGTCAGGAAATTATAATAGTAAGAAATGAACTATTTGCAACCTCGATGGCCATAATTAAGGCAGCAATTTTCAATAATAATCTCTATAATGGAACCGACATTATAAGATTGAATTTGGCTGTCAATAGGCCAATGGTCTTCTCCAATATCTAAATGGTGCGGCAGAGATGGCCTGTTTGCAAGCAATTGAATAAGAGTGATCGATCCCTAACGTTATTCTACTCGCTTGTCCGACATCTCGCTATAATGGCCTTACTTGTTCGCGTTGGTAGATTGATCTCTCGTTTGATTGGAGCAGATATTTCTACATGTGTTAACTCCTACCTTAACTGCAATATTACTTACTTGCTTCATGGAGGTAAAAGAAGCTCTGTCTGTGTGGAATAACACAAGGTACCGCGTCACATCATGTGATGAAGCTTTATGGCTAGTTGGAGTAATTATAAAAATCTGAAAGTCGTTCTCATCAAATTTTTCGTTAATCATAAGCTTTTCCACAGGGCCGCTTCGAAAACGCCGGGAATGCCTTTTATCCTAAAGGGCACTCATTTTGTATTCTAATATCATTTCATCTGCTGTGGTTAACAAATCAGAAGTCGTGTAACACTGATCCATGCGTATGTCTGCCACATACGTGAATTTATCAGTTATACAGGGGCAGCTTAATCATGATCGATGAACTTGGACGCGGTAAGCTGATTGTCCGCCAATGCAATCAATGTGAACGACACGCATGAGGTCAAATATATATTGTGATGGCTCAATGGATCACCCAACTAATCTCTTATGCAGTGTTTTATCACAGCACGCATAGAAACAAAAGAGGCTGATTTAGCAATTTTTTGCGTAGAAGCTTAAGCTCTATATTTCGTTCATGACCTAGCCGCGCCAAATTCTGGCCGTACCCCTTAAATATGTCATTGATATCTTGTATTCACCTGTTGGAACTGTGTTGCTTACGTGTCGCTTTGTAACACACCAAATACACATTGTTCGTGCATGTATGAGCTTGTTTTTTAGTGTGTCTATAGAACAAATTGCCTTCTCCATGCTGATCCCCTCAGGAAATATTTTCGCATGCGAAAGTAATATTACTGGCTCAACGCATTGAGCAATTGATGCAGACAAATGCTTGTCGGAATGACTTTTTACCTCCACCCCATTATTTACCCAGGCCGGATGTCCATTTGCTGTTGCATTCTAGCATTACAGCAATAAGAGCTTCGTAAAGCCAATGTAAACGGCTGATCGGAATTAAAGGCTTCCGCTGCGACGCTGATTTTATTATGCACTGATAACATTGTAAAAGTACAGCCAATTAACTTATCAATCAATTGATGTGCAATAGTGAAATAGTCAACGTTGAAGATTGATATAATTGACAACAATTGTGAACTACTGTTCGATTCAGGCGACTGTATCAGGTATAACCAACGAAAATGTGCGGAACATTGATAGTTTATTTATATGTATAATACTTTGAGAGTGTTGACGTACCATTTCCTCTGTAATACTACCTGCCGTCAAGTTCATTACCATAGCAGCTTAGGGAATTGTGTAACAGCAAGTGCTTTATGTCAGCTAAAGTAGTAACAATTGTTCTGCAATAAAGAGGCGGAAACGACTCATAGAATGTGGAGTGAATATTGCCTTGCACAAAAAATCTCATATTTCCGTAACGTCAGATAAGACTGAATCCGCGCCAAACCTTTATTAGTTATTCCTAGCAAATGGCCGGGTAGGCCGGAGAACCTAACGATCATTTTTTTGCAGACGAACAATCCAATGCTCCATACATTAATATATAGATCGTATTATATTACATATGGCAGCTATATGGGAACATTATAGCTACGTTATTATCAATTCCGCAAAAGACGTCTTAACATCATCTTGCACACAAGCGAACGCATGTCGTTCAATACACTTTTCCGCACTCTGGTGATCGGCCCAGATTTCATTCAATGGAACGTGTTGTTGAGCCACCATTTCGCCTTCAAATACATCAGAGATATATGTGATTTTCACGCATGGTGAAATTTTGTATCCAGTGAAAGACTTACACCAGGCCATACACTTTGCCGGGTAAGTAGCCGGCTCATCCCCCTAACAGCCACGTCTATTAACTTCGTCACCGCGTGTGCTTCCAACTTGGAGAGTTAGTGATTGAGTATTGGCTTCTTCCAAGATGACACAAATTCAAATCGCCAGCGTTAATTTGCTTGCTTATCCGGATGTATTGAAAGCCTAAATGATCAACAGGTTCAGACACAAAAACAATGAATATTGCAAACCTTATAGGTGACAGACGCAATTGAAATGGTTACAGTTTCACAGCGTTACAATGTTGCACATGTACAGGTGGTGCGTACCGATAGTCACTGGGGCGAAGAATATCTACGTTTGATTATACGAGGCAAAAGAAGCGTTAATGCTACGATAGAAAAAAACGTAGAATCTGCAAGACTGTGGGTGGTATTGTGAGACCTTCACTTCTTAAAAGTCCAAACTAAACTGAATAGTGTTGCTATGTCTTCAGTTGCTTTATATACATACCCTTCACCATTTCATAACGCTGTAAACTGGTTTCATATTCGACCACTTTTAGTCTTCAGTCCGGGGCAACAATTGCACTTAGAGTACTGTCAGGATCTCGATCCAGTATAGTTGCGGTGAAAAGTGTGGTAGCAGAAAATGCCCTTCTCTCTGCTCCTTCTACATACGGCTACAAGTTTTCTTCTGCTTGATGAATATGCAACCCCCAGTGCGTTCGGGGATAAATTCGGGCCACAGTATTTTCCTACGTGTCGTAAGAGGTGATTAATTGGGGGCAACCTGCTGGCGTGTGCACCCTTCTGAGCTGTTTTCCTATTTTGTATTTTGTGGGGTATAAAAGACAAGATTATCGCAAATGTACATCCCAATAATAGAGCATATGCGGCAGCGTACATATACATCAAAAGAATACCCTAATTAAGTTAAATTCTACTCATGATATCGAATCCCATTTGTTACCGGATGAAATAGCTAATGAGTGTCCGGCGGGCTGCCGGTTACCCCATTATGATGCCATACAAATGTACTGCGTTGGAAATTGGCACAAAATTAATATACTTTAGGATTGTTGTGCTGATTGATTAAGACATCAATGCTTTTACTGCTAGCAAATGTTAAGAACTAAATGGCGATAGAATGCTTTGTTAACCCAATTGAATATGCTGCTTGCCGATAGGAAAGATATTTGCATGAAAATGTTCTTACCATAACTGTGTTGGGTGGATGGAACACATATGTCAACCCACTCGATTGAACCTTCGATAATAATCTAATGGATTCTACCCTCTTGCAATGGTTTGAAGGGTTAGTCTGGAAAATAATCAGACGATGACGTCTGGATATCTGCAACGCGGCTTATCAGTACATTAGTAATACGGCCGTCATGAACATTATTTCTATGAATTGTTATCGTGCCAGTATGTGGGGTGGAGAATATCTTACATATAAAAAGGTGAAATATTACCCTCTTACATAAATTGTCTTGTCTGTTTAGTGCGTGCCTCGCATTCCAACAGCATAAGTACCTTATTGCTGATTACTCATTGTTATATATTAGTAGGTAAAAATGCAATATCATCTCATATATATACAATCTTTGTCACCTTGTAACGATTAACATATTATACACTTATCGTCAAAGCGTGAACCATAAAGCAACTTAAGTCAAACCACATTATGGCTGTTCAGAATTATCAAACTTAAATAAAACAGTTCACAAATAAGTATGAAAGTGCAGTTGCGGATAGCATGACATCTCATACACATGATAGTTAAATACAAATCATCCACACCATTAACAAAGTTGATTTCTGAAATCCATTAAAAAAACAATTGTAGCATGAGTATTCACAAAAACAAATTTTCACCCGTGGTTGGGTATGTATTGCGATGTTGCAGAGACATAATGGGCTTGCAGTTGTGCTTTTAGACAGCCTGCATAAATATGACGCGCATTAAACATGCTGCTGTGAAGCACGGCGCGATAGAACCTAGCATGATATACTCGGTATTAAAACTAATGTGCCGGAAATGCTGATGGAGTGATGTCATGTTAAGGTCTTGTTTTGCACACTAGATGGGATAATCCGTCATTGACTGTTGATGAAACGACTGTTGGATTCCGATTCAGCTCCTTAATTTTGTTAATGCTCATCACGTACCCTTTTTGTTAGTAATAAATAAAAGATTCCTCATTCTGCCAACGATTTTTACCTCTTCTCCGCGCAAATCTCGTCATGGCTCTAGCTCGATTCAGTTGTAATACGCCACTGCACCAGCTATCGAGCTAGGTCATTAGTTGATTGATGAGTGCATGTTTCGTCAGGCTGTATAATGAAGTATTAAAGGTATTAAATCTTTTCCATGAGGTTGTTTTCCTCATCAACCAGGGCGTTTGAAAGTTCAGCTAATGCTTTTAATACTGCTTGTATTTCAGCATCGGTGGATAAATTGGCATGGCTGGCCCTTTTTTAAGTAATATTATCCTCCTACAGTGAGGTCAATGTTCTACTAGAAGTGCTCAAAGGAGATAAATCTTTTTAATTCACTTTTCGAGGCCGTTCCAAATGGATATCGAGGATAAAGTTGGTATGTAATGAACCTATTGCTTCATATGTATGGGCTTGTATGATGAGCTTGTCACCAATGCTGATATTTGTCTTTCGACTTAGCATCTTTGCTATGGTGGTTTTGTGAGTGGACTTAGGCAGACAACTAATTATGCATAATCCACTAATGTACTTGTCATCTTAGGTACGAATAAACGCAGTTAGAATTTTACAAGTAATAGACAGGCATTTCTCAGTATGCTCAAAGTAGCATCATGCCCCCACATTACGTTGTTCTTACGCATGCTTGCGGGACGAAATATATTCGAAACTAATAATTCGGACATTTCCCATATACTCATATGTCCTCCTTCATGTAATGATCGTTAGAGTCGGTATATGGAAGTGACCGACCTTCAAACTGAAACACAAGATTAGTACATTTTCGGCTTACACCATTTTATCGTCCTTGTGACAGGATAAGAAGTTATATTGTTGTCGACGTGTCGAACTCCGAAGCTCGTATATTTTTATCCGAATAAGGGCCCTCAAACCAGATATATTTCCTTGATCGCCCATCAAAGGGAATTGTCGTTGAACATAATCAACACAAATTTGGCGTGTATGATGGCTTATGTTGAAATACGTGCAATATATCGAAGGAGTAACGAAATATGCATCAGCGTCGACTGAATAATTCAATCCAATCCCTATACCACAGCCCTCTTGATAATTTAACGTGCAATTTACACCTGCTGATTGAAGCCAAAATAACTGAAATCAATCATTACCTAAGTGTAAAATAGCATAAAGCCACCATATTGTCGAGAACCGTCGTCGCGCTCTCGTGACACATTTAGCCCACCGTAAAACACACCAACAGTACGGTCCATCCCCTCAAAATTCTTCCCCAACCCCTAGCAAATGTAACATAACCATATGTCTGCGAATAATCTAAGAGTAAATAACGTACACTGGACAATGGCATATTATATATTATGTGTAGCGGAGTTACATATCCGTAAATTTTCCCTAGCAGAGACCATAAGGCCAATTACTTAAATTGCATTCGCTTATGCAATGTGCTGTCGCCCCTGTGCGGAGTACACGTTGCTTAGGACACTTTAAGAGGAGGAGGGGGGGGGAGGCATCACATCTATCGAATAAATGGCTAACTGCATCGCAGTAATGGCCGATAAATGCAAGCGAGAACACAGGCAGAGAGCTTTTCCTCGTGAACAATCTGCATCAGCGAGAACAAAGTGGGTTTGAAGACAATGAGTCAAAGAGATTTGCTCCATTTACCAGTTTAAATGGACGAAATTTTGCAACAGACTGTGCTCTTGCACGCATAATTATCCTCGCCTTTGTCATGTACTAGTCTACCAGTCATTAAAAGATAGGTTCCAGACATGATGAGTATTCGTAAATGTTATTTCGGGGCTAATATTAGCATAATTTACCCGTAATAGTCCATAGAATTGATTGAGAGCACTGGGCGTAGTCTGAGCAAGATTTGTGAGCAGTAGATGCACCCCTCACCACTTCCATGCGTTCGATTGTAATGCACTGTTATACAATATGGCGAACACCACGCGCCAAATACACTAGCTAGAGACTCTCTCTAACAAAAAGGAGCAATAAAGCTGTCGAGGGAAGTTCTCACTGGCTGACTTCTGCAATTAATTTGCCTCTTTCGGTTGATTTGGAATTAGCATATGCAAATTATCTGACTTCCCAGGAATGAGATAATCCATCGATCGTATCAAGCTCATAATAATATAGTTACAAGCAGAACCTCCCCTGATCTAATTGAGGGCTTATTCATGCGCTCTGACTCTTCCCGTGTACATAAGAAGAATGCGCATATAGTTTATGCACCATAGGTAAGATGAAACTTTCGACAGTCCAGGTTGAACCCGCGTGGAGTTTCACTGCTTTGTATAATATCGGAGCTCCACGAATGTTGCGCGCTCACCTTCTTACATATATTCTCAGCAGACATCATAAAACCTTTTCCCAGCTTGACCATACCATCTACTAAAACAAAAGCTTATGTGGTGAATTATAATTTGGGTCAATTAAATGCTCCATGGGTCAATACTCGCCACATGCTCCCAATTATACATAGCAGCCGAAGGATATACCCACATCATATATTCACCCTGAGACACCCATGCTGGCGCCTACACTCACCAGGGCTGCCTCAGGGACATCATTGAGAAGTTGGATTCAGAAAGTCGGGGATTTAGATTTACTAACATGAAAATCTCATAACGATTTTCTTTCACGTGAATCTCGACATCCTGACGCAAGCCGTTAATCACTACAAGGGCTAAGGATCTGCGATTTCGCAAACAGCTGTCTATGGCACCATATTTGCAGGTGTTTCGACATCCCGTAAGGAATAGCTAAGGTCAGCCGAATTCTGAATTGAAGTTGTATGAAGCGACATTTAATATAATAAACACATGGTTAAATAGACAGGGCATTCTAGTGTGGGGGAATCGAATCTATTGTTTACAAGATGATTTGGTTAAATATCGTCATGATTAAAGAACCATTCAGTGGAGATCGCTTTCAGGTATATCGCAATCGTATTAATTGTAGTGGACTCTCATTGATGGTATTCTGAATATGAACAAAGCTACCATAGAGATCAGATCCATCCCTGAATGATCAAACTGCATAATCCATCTTATTTTAGGAAAATGAAAATTAACGAAATTTATCTATTGCTAACTTTGTTTACTCACAAATAATTATCAATCTGGACACAATACATGCTAGGGTTTAGCAAGTAATAATGTGTCTCACGTTCGTTAAATGTAACACATGTCGTATGCAGGCGGTTGACAAAACCCCAACACTCACCCCCTCTCCCTCCCTCCCTTCCGCCACCGCCACTTAACTCCTAGTGGCGAAAATAGCTTGATACGACAGGGATCAATTTTTCAGCCATCTGTCTGGTTTGCGTAAGGTAAATTAAGTGGCAGAAAGTGACTGAATCAACAAATGGACGGCACTTCGAATGTTTTGCGTGTGCTACTTTTACATCAAACCAGACCAATACGGGTGAGGCCTTTTTTCCCGTGCCATTTGCGCATGCTACATCTATGCAATGCAGGATCCTCAGTTACCGAGAACAGGAGAGGATATAACTCAATCTCGTTAATTCATCAACTGTCATGGTCGCTTACTTGTTATTGAACACGTGTATAAACATCCTTTACCTCAGTGCTTTGGGTTATTTAAACATCATCCTCTTCTGTTTATCATACCAATTCTTAATCAATTATTGCCAGGATCTGCATTATTAATGCAGACAAGTGCCATTAAGCGCATTGTCTAAAACATGCAGATATGGTCCCTCTCTGTTTGTCAACGGCGCATGCGAATTGACTCTTAATCTGCGAAACTATCCAGGGATACGAAACCCAATATGGAAAAGCTCTTGCTCATTCTATGTGGTCTTACACCAAACACATTGTGCCTTTCAAGTAGCATTTTGTTACAATAACCAGTCCAAACCACATTATTTTGCTCATCTAGCCGGCCGTATTTATCAGCAATCGATACGTGGTATCCATTTTAAAATAGATTGGAATGGAGAAAATAAGAACAAAAGGCCAGCTTATTTATTGCACAGATGACAATTCGTCCTTTTCTAATTGCCAATTGTGTTATATACTAGAAGAGACGAAAAAAACCGATTGTTCTGAAAGTGATTAGCGATCATTTGGTCGTGTAATGAGAGTTATTTGTCATGTACAGTTACTTCGAAGCCATTGATAAGGTCATTTTGATACAAAGAAAGGATTTCAACAATCGCAACTGCTCATTTTACCCACGTCGGTTGCCTAAAAAGGCGTTCCACTATCCTGCACACAGCGTCAATATGCTCTACTCAGCGAAATATTTGTCGATGCATCTTATAAGATCATTTAGATATCATCGCAATATACAAATATCATTCAATGGCCAATACAGATGAGACTTCCAAGATATGCATGAATGGTTTTCCCAAGGGTTTAACTTCACGAATACACTAAACATGATGTCAAATCTATGTTGACTTGCTAAACTGCTGAAGTGTAAGTGTTGTATTCGTATGCAGCTGTTGGTTTAGCACCTCTTGCGTCAACCTGATTGAAATTAGCGGGATACATAGGAGGTATTTTGATGCTCAATGTTTGAATTCGTACGAGAACTTTTAATTTTATGGCAATACCCAAACCTAAATCTGAACGGCCACTTAACTATATGAGTCAAATGTTCCGATGGACGAAGATGCCATCATGACTCCACCTGACCATCTCAGGGCTGCTGCTGCATTCCCTAATGAAATAACTCCAATTCATTATGATTAGAATTGTAAAATTAAGGGATTTCATTCACAATGATAACAGCTGGGTACTTTTTAAAATGTATAGCGATTGTGAACGAATATTTGTCTTGTTCATCATGAAGAAGCAAGCAAGAATTGTCAAGGACTCGATTGGAAATAAGTGGGCGTTCTTACAAACGTCCTGTTCGAGACAGTCAATGTTTCTGTTAAATGGATGAAGGACAGGAAACTACGTTATTAAACGAAATGGGTCCAGATATTAAAATTCTTAGCGCATTAAAACTAACAAAATCTCATCTTCTTTAATAATAATAATAATAAAAGCATTTATTTCGCACTCATGGTACATATATTTTATGACGATCAAGTTCAAGTGCAATCATTTAACGAAGCGTGGGGTGCCATCATAATGTGCAAATAAAATTAAGTAGAACATTGATATCGTCTTGAAAAAAATCGGTAATATATTCACATTCACGGGCCCTACAAAGTTCTTGTATTGAGTTAACAAAGTTCAATCTTTCTTGATCAATGTTCGAGAGACAAATCTTGCTTGAAATATCATTAAAAGTAATGGTCTGGTCGTAATCGTAGCAGTATTAAGATTAACGATACTCATAATATATCTTATATTATTTGCGACATTCGAATTACTAAAGGCACATAATCGGCTAACCGCCGATACAAGATGATTCATGCTATTAAGACTATCTAAGAAAAATCTCATACATCGCAACATTAATTGTTCTCTTAGAGGTAATCTACCAGCTAAAAAAGGAGTATACATTGATCTTGTTCTAGGGTGTAATTTCCATATATGGCGGATGCATTTGCGCCAAGTGACACGTAAGCTTTTAAATGAATTACTCGAGAGCGTCCATTCTGGGGATCCATAAAAACTTGTGCAATATTTGTCAAATAGTGTATTACGAACATTTACTGTACAGTGACCGAATCTTGACATCAGCATATTAGTTTTCGACACAACATCACCACATGCAGCATGAATATTCAATTGTTCGGAATTTCTTCCTATATAGGATCCAAGATGGATAGCATGTTCACTTACATTTAATCTAACACTGTTCAGTTGTAGATTCACATCGCGCTTTTGACAATTAAAAAGCAACAAATTGCTTTTTGATGTGTTAAATATAACATTATATTCCTTGGCAAACTCTTCGCAAGTTTTAAGCATAGATTTGGCCGCATTTAAAGAAGGAGCAATGAGAGCGACGTCGTCAGCATAACTCAGTGCGCCTGCATAACGGTGACCAACATGGCACCCGATTCCTCTGTTTGAGAGTCGTGACAATAATTCATCGATATACACACCAAACAAAATAGGTGACAAAACCGCGCCTTGTTTGACTCCATTAGCACAATTAAACTTGTCAGAGAAGCTATTGCTCCACTTGACTCTTAACGTTTGATGCGTATATATGTTAAGAAGGAGTTTAGCAGTCATTGCACACATACCACGCTCCAAACAATTTCATAAAATTAACTCGATCAAACGCTTTGGAAGCATCCAATAATATGACATAACATGGTGAGTCTTCGCTGACATAATTATCTATGATTTCCTTTAATACAAAAGTACACTGTGTTGTTGAGTGTGACGGTTTAAATCCAAATTGTAAACTACCCGATTTCAATACATCACTTTGATAGTCAATAATCACATTATCTAACAGTTTCCCTATGATACTACTAAGAGCTACTGATCGATAATTATCACTACTATTCAATGACTTTTTTTCTGTTCTTAGGAATAGAAACAAGAGTAGATGTTAGCATACCACGTGGCGTATGTGCATGATTCAACATCATAGTAAAAAGTTTTGATAGGTGGGCATATAACTCATCACAGCCATTCAGTATATGATCAGAAGTTATTTCACAAACACCGTCTGTCTTATTTCGTTTATGCTTACAAGCTGCTTGCCTAACTTGTGAAATGTCGATAGCATGCAAAGAGCCACATGTACCACCGGCACAATTAGAGTGTACATCATGACTCAATGATACATTAAGGGCATCCATTGCAGACTTACTATAAGACACATTATTGTAAAGTATTTCATATTTATCTTTTAAGACATTGCATATCTCGTCGTCGCCGTGCACGCCATCCATTACGGACACGATCGACTTATTTTTGAAATGCTTCTTCCGTAATTCTTTCCAGAAATTGCGACCATCACTTGTAGCCAAAGAAACTGCCATTCTATCAGTCGCAAGCTTATTTTGATTTCTGATCACGTACCGTGACGCCCTTTTATAATCCCGTTTGGCTTTACAGTGGATGTCTTTAAGAACACCAGAGGTGGGGCACCCATTTTCCACCCAGAGTCGACACCAAAATATTGATTTTGCTTTCAGCTGATTGACTTCATCCCAGCCAGGCCGATGTTTACGTTTCCTAGTCCCAGGAATACACTGAACAGCTGCTCGGACACACGAATTCACGATTTCCTCATAGTAACGATCAATATCTTCATAATGGTTATTGCAATCAATCTGTGTACAACTAATTGCATCATTTGAAACATTCAGGTCAAGTAATAACTTCCTCAATTTAAGCATACAATAAAACATGTTTCGATTGATATCCAACAAATGCAAATGCATTAACCTACTTATTGAAAGGGACAGCATTTGCTTTAAAGAGCGCGAATATAACGCGAGGCACGAAATGCAATGCTACTCATTGTACAGCATATTCCTATGATAACACCACCAGTACAACCTATTGTGGCGTTAGCGAATATGAAAGCCTCACCACCGCTATCATATCGTAAATAATTATGCTGACGTTAACTTATTTCATCTAATTTTACCAAGTTCCCTCTAGTTTTCAATCATGGTAGGTTTCAAATGGCAAATCGTTTTCTTCATGTGTGCGTCATGTGATAATTCCCTTTAGGCCATCTATTATAATTACAATGACAAGAGCAGAGTAGGCGTTTCCAATCGTATGAGCATTAATAATCAAGTTGCGTTTGGTCTAATTCAGGTGATTTAATCAACTAATCCCCCCCCCCATTGCCGTAAGCACACAACAAACACCAAGACTGCTAACATCGCTCACTGATTGCATCTGACACAGATAAGCGGATGTCTCTTCAGTAGTAATTTCCTTGACCAAACATGGTGTGACAGTTTTGTGGCAGATTGGATTTGATAATCATGCTCTTCATCGTAAATGCTGCTTCATTGGTTACTTAGCGTCCATCGGATGGGACTTTAGCTATTAATATCATCTTAGGTCAGGCATCATACTTCACGAATGCCCGAGTGATTGATGTTTAAGATTGATGACCATTCCACCCACGTTCAGCCATGGAGATACTGTTTAAATTCCCCTTTATTAACAAACATGACAGACAAATACCTGAAACTGACTCCATATAATGAAAGTTTGTGTTTTGGAAGAAGTATAGCGTTGTTGCGCTTAAATGGGGTTTTCGGAGCTTTTGCAAGAAGGCGCCATTTCAACAATCAGAATACGTGTGAGCTTGTAATGTCCATAGCGACAGCATGGACCCTAGTTGAGGTATATCAATGTTTTTGATACCGATACCGGACACGTGAAATACATTACGATATAACCACATATCTGTTAATTATAAACCACCATTATGTATATATACTGCAATTCTTTGTTGACCTTTAATTATTGTAACCAGGATGTGATTACTGCGTCTTGAAATCGACTATTGATGGGACACTTTTGTCCAAATGTCAAACGGACATATGATATGCGATGGAGCAACAGAAATGTTTTTCACTTTCATTAATTAATTGTCCCTCAGACTAAATACTATGAAATGAAATCGCTATTACACCTGTTCAAGCTACTTATAGATTCGTGCCTGAGAAATAAAATACGATGCTAAACTAGTGGAACCTAGATATATTCTTGTACTTGAATGTGTTACGATGCGCAGTCATCTCCATACGAATGTCTACGTTCAACATTAGATGTTAAATGGTTGATGCGGCTCACTTTGCGGCAATGACCTCATTCACATCCTAAAGCAATCTAAGCTTACCACAGTGTCCCAATCTTTGCCATAAGTAACATTTGAGCTGGGTGTAAATATAGATGAAAACAACACTATCCAAAACTCAAATTGTCGGTACTTGGTTTAGAAAGAGGGATACTTCGGGTAACATTAGGGCGGGGTTTCCCGTTTTGTGATGACACATGATGTATGCCCCCGACGACAATCAATTAAGACTGATAAGTAAAATTCAACCTCTTTCAAGAATGCTTGTCGATAGCGGCAAACATTTTTAACTTTGACGCAACTCGCATCTATAATAATATTGTGTACTCCGTGTTTGTTTTCATTTATTAAAGCTTCCTCCGACGGTTTTTTGTATATAATACTTATTTCATTAACAGGAGAAAAACTATATACCCTAATTTGATCACCGTTTATTGCAAACACCTGCAACATACGTTGTTATGTTGATAGGCACGCGTAGCATGTGGTAAAAAACAATGTTAACGCCAATAAATTCCTTCAGAGCACCCATCATAAAACAATGTGTTCACCACATGGGCCCTACAAGGTATCCCTACGACTGTTCACGGTTCTCCTACATGCCTAAATCCGTATGGAGCCCGTGTCTGAAAGTTGTGCATGATTTCTTTAAGGGGCCCGTAAGGAGAAAAGCACGACATGCTCAGCTAGCTTTAAAGGGCTAGCAGAGTGTTGCCTCTTAGGGGGCCCGCTGTCAGCCTATAGACAGCTCGTAAGTCTCATGTGACCTAGGCATTACCTTGGTAATTGACACCGGTCGAGTAATCTTACTACATGCTCACTGAGGAGGGAAAGTTCGTTGCCATAAGGAATTAACCGATGGTTATTAATTCATCTTCCGTGCTCTGGATAATGCCATGAGACCATATTAAAAATACAAAGAGATGGCATACTGGGTAAATACACATGCTCTGTTTGTTAGGCCGCAATCAAGTTGCTTTTATAACGTTTACATTCTAGGTCCTGTAATGGCCCAGTAGAGGAGTTGCCATTTGTCTAGGTCATGTGAAACAATAACCAACCTCGGACATTTATACATTGGTAAACATGTGTGTGGTTAATTCTTTTCATGTATATAATTCCATCGAAACACCTTGTCCTGTTGACATATCATCCGTACTTACTATTTCTGTCAAAATAATGCATTGTAGAGCTCCAGTAATTACCTGATCGACCAGCACAGTATACCCTGGTAACACCACTGTGAAACCCCCCGTTTAGAATAGCAGCCCTTTATTAGAAATCGTACTTCTACAATAAGAGGTTTGTTGTTAAATCTGATTCTTTTTTCAGTCAACCTAATATCGGTGATTCTAATCAAATAACAATGACATTTGGCTTGAATTAGCGAGTTTATCTTCGCGGCATGGCCCGACATTGTAGCAAAGGCATGCTTCGTCATTGTTCTTACATAAGTGATCTATGCTTAACGGATTACAGTTATCTGAGTACTGGTAAAGCGTGACGATATCCCCACTATGTTACTGCGAAGAAGTTACAAACTACTGAACAACCCCAAGTCATGTAAAGTACGAGTAGATAGAATAAGATGTATGATCGTTTGGAACGATGCTCAGCCGTTCATCTTTGAAATGTTACCCAGTCAGTCAGCTTCGCCCAGATTAGTTCTTCTTTAGGCATCCGGGCCTCCCGCCAATCGTTTGAATACTATAATCATTATTACTAGCTGCTAGGGTGTAAACATTAAATAAAAAATAGATGCTAGCTATATATAATAGCAGGGTTTATATTTTCGTTAAGAGGCAAAGGAAGCATACCAACAAAACTCATTGAGACAACCTTTACTGGTGCAATTACGCCAAAGCACTGCGTGAGTACTAACAAGAGGAATATTGTGGGCCATTAGTCTATACACATTAAATCTTCACGGAATTTAGAGGTGATATCAGCTACAACTGAGCTAGACATATATTGATACGGATGATAGTTGTTTTTGCTATTTGGCCATGCCTTAATTTGCAACATCGAGGAATACGCCAACCGAAAGACCCAATAGGCAAGCTCACCTAGGGAGTCAGTCCATTAAACAAGGCTGGTGATTACAGTGGCAACTGCGGTTTGGATTCAAACAAACCATTCTAGAGCTAAAGCACCAGCCTTAACTTAAATCTTTCATGTGTGATATAGCGAGGCTTTGTTTCTGGAAACCAGAAATGCGAATAACCAATTATCGTCTGCAGGATCTAGGGTGCGTAGTGTTATTGTGGGCGCGTGTCTGCTTTAATCGACTCCCATAGTGTAATCAAACATCGTCTGCCCGATACCAACAATGCGATTATTTGGCTGGCCTGTGAAGAAATGGGAGAAGTCGTTTTCTTCAAGAGATACCTATATGATTGTTCGTTTAAGTAAGTTGATCAGGGAGATTAATGTCCATTACCTTGGCAGAATAACCTCACGACATCTTTTTTTCCGTAAAGACCATGAAGATGCCATTCTTAATCGAAAGTTCTGCAAGCGTATTGTCCAATAGTACTAACAGCGATAGTGTAAAGAATTTAAGGGCAAAGGTCATTGAGAAACGTTTACCTGGAACTTCGAGACAAGAGCAACTCTAAGTTGCTTAAAAAGCGCACGTTGCATTCATGATATTTGCTAAATATAGGCGTCGCCAGAAAATATGATATGTTGATAACTTTTGGCATTGTTTAGGTGTTTGATTTGACGTCGGTTGGGTATTCATACATCGGCAGCGGATGCAAACGCAAATGTTTGGTCCGGCTGATTCATTATTCGTGGATGGCATTCTCACCTCCCTATAGTTCAAATATGCAGTAATTTTCGCTAATGCGTTAGATCATCACGTGCGCGACTCCTGGATACATTCTTTGAGTGAATCAATTATACACTGTATGATTGTTTCCAACATATCCACCAATTGCACTGACTTGCCCGCATATAATTCATATCATTTGGGAATATCTGCTCAGCTGACCGACCTGATCCACTGACACATCATATAAAACCTATTGAAACAAACGCTCAACTTCTGGTGATGTTCGTGAAACATACATTCAACATCATCGACAAAGGCTGTTCTCACATATATGATAGGCGTATTGACACACTTTTTGCAACATGAGACATTTGGGGGGACAGAAGATGAAATACCGGGCAAATCAGGTGAAATATAATTATGTCACTCCCTATCCCTTACCTATCGACCAAACTTCACGTCTACAACCGGAAATTTGCCGATCGATTCAAATACCTCTCTGATCGATTTGCACACTGCAGTACATGGCTTCTGTGTCCTTGTGTCGAGGCAATTAAAAGTCTCACTCAGTACAGGAATTTCTAAGTGATTGTTGACGTTCCCAATCTTTTCTCATTCTTGCTGTTTAAGCGACGTAATTCCTCTTTTAATACTAATGTAAACCATGAACTACCACTGGTCAGCCTCTGTTTGATAGGCAATCGCTACAGCATATATATGTTATAGTATCGCAGGATAAATGATTGTAACTACGTACGGATGTTTTAATTTGCAAGACCATCAATTTTGTTCAAGTGGGGAATGAGATGGTGAAAAGATTGAGTAAATTTGGTGACGCAGGTTCTTAGACGCGGGTCCGTAACTCGCGCGTCATATACGCAGCTGTTTTACTGCAAGGCGAAGTTGCTACTCCCCCTCGCCGTGCTCTCTTATCATAGGGGCAAAATGCCTAAATCAAACATGTGAAAATTATCATCACTTCAAGTATCCTTAATGTTTGGTTCATGGAGAATTCGTGTTTAGTCTATTGGTGGCATAGATAGGGTAAGCCAGTTTAAAGCGATGATTAACTGTGGCACACGCTACAGTTTCACTGCTTATCCTATGATACCTAATCCACGACGTTGGTCGATGAATGAAGGCATGATAATGAAAGCATTCCGTGACTTTATCGAACGCATTGCAAATTACACCAGGAACGTCACTTTCTTAAGGCAAGAAATCAGATGACGTTTTAATATTCCTGAACACGATATTGCTCATCGATTTCAAAAAGATGTTTTTGTTATCTTAAACGAATGATGTCTCAAAACAAGAATGCATTACAGTCAAGTGTCTGAGCAAACTCGACCAGACCATTAATCCATTGTAGCGCAGCATATTTGGCCAGAATAAATACCATTAAACGAAGGTCCATTTTTCTGCGTCCGATGAAAGTAGCAGTATAAGTGTCTCTTTGGGTTTGTGCCCGTGACAATGAGAGAGATTTGATCAGCAAATCATCTTAAGCAAATAGCACGTAGCTATTTATACTCCATCAGTGACACTCGAGACAAAGTCTACTTGCAATCGCCCAATCTGCTTTTGTAATGGATCGCATAGGAGATAGGCATGCACATGCATAAAAACATCTACGACTTTTGGCCAATCGTGATTTAACTTGAGAAGGAACTAGTGATAATACGATTCAACATTTGTTGAATCTTAGATATGTTAATAACTGTCGTTGCAGTAGGTTAACTAGGTAATGTTTTGATAATAGCCTGTGGCACTGCAATGAGTATTTACACAACCCTTTCAAAAGTATTGACTATCTCAAGGGCTTGGCGGTAATCATATTTGTGTGAACGATTATTGTGATATATGTGCTGTCATGAACGCGGGAACGATCATCCAACCAGGTAGGTAAGAACCTCATTTCCTCTCATGTTCTGTTTGTTCTCTTTTGACATCGTTGTCGAAATGTCAAGCTACTTTGCCAGCGTGTTCTCGACTGCAGACGATATGTTTCATCATTAGACCCACGTCATTGTTTGACATCAACGTCACATGTGAACTGGATAGCGTGCTCAGAAGCCAGTACCTTACCCCATCCCCTTTAAAATGTACCAACCGGTGCAATAAACAGAATACTACAGTTATTACAAGAATAATGTTTTGTCATGAGACCATAGCTTGGCTTATAACTAGATATCAATGGCATCTTATCACTGATCCACTGAAATGTATCTGTTAATGCAGCCAAAAAGTATGAGAACCGTTAAGATACGGAAGCAGTTGATCTATTGCTGAAGTACACGCATGATCATTGACGTCACAATGGGTAAGATGATCTGAAATGTATGCTAATTGTCTCAAGCAAATGATTCTTTTAAATGGCAATATCTCTTTCGTTGGGTCGGATATAATTAGGTATATCGATATCATTATATAAAGTCAGCTTGTGTATCTTCTCCACAGAAGTCCATATATTCAATTATAAGGCCAATAACATTGTACTACAATAATATCGCCTGACCGCTTTATGGCGAGCTAACTAGCCAACATTTTAACGAAATTTGAGCTCCAATCGCATTACCACGAATTTTCTGATGACGTATATACATCTCATGTACTTCTGAGAATCTCTATATGGGAGACCGCCGTGGATACATCATGGTAGGCGACATGCTTACTTCTAAAGGCACGGCTAGTAAAGTATAGTTTAGTACAATTATTGGAAAAGTTCTGAATAAGTTTGCGGTTTCGAATATATTCAGTGATGTCTATGTATTATGTATGCATGAACAACACTGACTAGCACCCAGGACACTTGTGCAGCATACATGCATCAACAGCATTGAATGGCTCGTATGTGATCATTAATGACCAGGTCGCGTGTGGTGAATACATCATACCTATGCAGACTTGCCAACATATATCGGAAAAATAGGCTCTCGTTGCATCATATTGCATGCGTTGTTTTGCCTTTATACGTTCACGTATATAACATGAAATGCATGTAGTAAACAAATGTCACCGGCTAGCTTACATATAATCAATCGGATCATCGGATGACTGGCTTGTGTTAATTTAAATAACGAATTGTTTGAAAAATGCTTGTTTTTCCCTTGATAGACCACATGTTGATTGTCTGCATTTGTAAATGTTGGATTGTTCACACCATAAACAACTGTTTATTCCCTGGACTTATTTATTTGCTTGAGGTCAAGTGGCTTAGCCAACTAGGTCTGTGTTTTATTGACTATCAAAATATGTTTTGCCAACTAATGTCAATCCATACTGGCTCAGTCGTATTTTGACATGTTACTGTTACTGTAATAATCTTAATCATATACAGCCACTGCATTGAGTGACTTCTTATATTCTGTTGCGTGATATGTGCACTATTCGGCACGAAAACCCCTGAGACGCTCCAGCCCAAGACCTATTCCCATATTTGATATGCTAAGTGACCACTGATCCATCTCTAGCCAAATAACGACAAGTATCAATTCCCACCTTGCAACACTAAGCATATCATACATAACCCAGCCGCCCAGAAGCCTAATCGTGTGATCGACGTAATCCTAAGCTTGAACTAAGTACGTGCACTACTTTTGGCTGACAACAACCCAGACACTTTGATAAGAGAATTATGATCCAAGCTGCCTGCCCGAATCATCAGTTTTAAAAATAAAGGTGGGTATATAACATGACGAGGCTACACCTCACATCTGCGCTATAGGGATGCCTATTGTGTCCAGGTACAGCAGCTCTGACATCCAGGAAGATGCATCCTATGACTAGTGAACGAGCGATTTTAAGGATAAAGACCATGACACACACACATGCATGCACACACACGCAGACACCTACACGCACGCACACGCACGCACATACGCACACATGCGCACATGCACAAATACACATATAAGGGTATACATATATAAACATACGTGTATATTTATTTATTTGTATATGAATATTTATATGAACTGGTTGTGACCTGGATAGTGCATTTAGACGCGTAGGAGGTACAAGACACACGTAGTCCATATTAGAGGCTTTGTGACTTTCCCATTCCTCATTCATGGATTCATTTTATTTCTTGCAATAACATCAACGACAGCTAGGAATGTGTATGCGACGCGCTTTAGGGCTTCTCATTTACCTAGCATCAGCGTTTTGCCTGATGCCACAATTAACCAAGCCATATCGTCGTTAATTGTGGTTGAACGCAGTGAGTGACACGTATAGTTGGCTGTGATCAGCAATTCCTAGCCAAGTCAATAGATACCTACATTAACTCATACGGCTCACGTATCCAACATTGTCCCTGCAAACCTTATAATAGCACAAACAAGGTGCATCGATAAAGTTGATACTGATGCTACTGCTGCTGATAGTGATAATAATGATGATGATGACGATGATGATGATGATGATGATGATGATGATGATGATGATGATGATGATGATGATGATGATGATGATGATGATGATGATGATGATGATGATGATGATTGATGATGATAACCATGGAAACCACGCTTGATGATATTATACTACTTCCTGTCTTTATTCTCCGGATCAATGTTTGCACAATTAGCAAGTAGTACAGGAGATTTCCTCCTCTCATCGCTAATCCATTCTGAAACAATCTGACCTACACGCTGATTAATCAATACCGGGTACAAGACGGATCCGTGGTTCCTGCTCTGATATGGCACTAAGGAACTTGTTAAACATAGGCCATATAAGCGAGTCAATTAGGTTGACGTTCTATTAAGCTGATGCGCCCCATGGCCGTTAAGGTTTTGTTTAGCGGGGAAGTTATAAGCTACAGTTTGAAATCCTTGTAAAGAGCATGTGGTAATAACCCTTGTCGATTGCCTGTTCCTGTTTATTTGTTTTGATGAGTTGTGAGTTACCTTTTTCAACATGGGCAGCCTAGTTGGCATGCTACTTAGCTAATGGCAGCTAAATTCCGTGGGGTGCAGTGTGTTCTGTGAGATGTAGCATGTTACGCAAGTTTCGTTGGCTGCTTTCCCGTAGAGTCGATGTATTAGGCTCAGTCCCCATGACAGATCCATTAGCAGCTTCAATATACATGATTAAGTTTGTCAGAATGAGACAAGATGTTCGTTTACTCCTCCGCTGTCGATCAATGTTGAACACTTAAGACACGAAACAAGTCGACAAACTACAAATGTCATGTGCCATTCTAACTGGGACTATTCATACGCACTTGACTTTAGCTTCAACTGGCTTAGTTATGAGATTGTGGGCTTGGCGGCTCATAAGTCTCAGTGTAAGTGACACGGACAACGGTGTCATTTGCTAATTCCTCTAAGACTCTGTGAAATTAAAGAAGAACTGCGTGAATCTGTGTCGCTACATACTCTGTCATCTGGGAACGGATCCTTAGTGTAAGAACAAAATGAGAAAAATTAAGGCACCTTCTACCCTTTTCCCCCAAATCCCTAACCCATCCACCAAGTAGGTGTTATTGACCAATACAGGCACTTTCCTGCAATTGCAGTATCTGGGATCATATGTATTCTAGCTCCGTTGGTGAAATATCAGTCGTCACCCGGAATAAAAGATGGTCGAAAGTCACCAAGTTACCACCAATGGGCGAACTAAAAACATAGGGAATTGTTTCTCCGAGCAAGTTGTTTTTTCATCACCATCTCGCAGGTTCGGTCCCATCAACCTATTTTTGGATTAAGGAGGTAGGAGCTAGATCCTATATCCTATTATAAAGAAAGAGTCGACATTTCCCATGCCTACCATGCTTCCGTTCACATAAATGTGGGCCAAGTGACAATCAATTGTAGCAATAAGGTTGTCATCTCACGCCACACAACCCTTCCCCCCCCCCCACACCCCAACCCCCAGTTCTCCCGGGTGACATCGCCACGTAAGTATCAACTCACTACCAATGAGCAGCCGCTGTTACAAATCTATGTGGATAAAGAGCTAAAGTCATCTACTTAGCACTGAGCATGGTGACACCGGACTGTCACCCTTTGGTAAACTGATGACTCTATGGACAGAAATATAGACAATGGCCTGATTTAACTTTTGTTTTGGCACAATATTCCTCTAGTGTCAACTGGCGTCATCTGAAGTTAGATAGACTAATATGCCTGTACCACGATAACACGAATAGCGAGACTTTTTCTTCCACCATGAGGACTTTAAATTAGAGATAAGGGCGATAAGAGGATTTACAATTGAAGCAGCAACAACAAAGCTGCATGCTGTAATCAATCGAAGGTGTAGTCACGTCATATATTCCCAGTGACTCTCTGGGGAATGTGCAATATATCACTGTTTACTCATGAATGTGCAGATACCTAGCCTCAAGTTAGTTGGAGGCAGGTTATCTTATTTTAGTTGACTTCACATATCTAATAGTCTGTGGATTGAGAGAAGTGATGGATGCCAAAATGCCAAAATGCAATTTGCCCAAAGTGTTAGGTGGATAAATAATCCATATGAAAAAACACATCAAATCCCCGTTATTAATGTTTACTGAAAGCTTATCCTGTTGAGGTCGAATTAGAGTTAAGTTTAAATGACAAGGTGAGATTGTAGCTACAGTTTTACATCAATACGAAAAGCAGGGATGTGTTAATGCAGATATGCATCAATGGATCAATTGAAACCCACTGAATACAGGTACGGCTTAGGTAGCAAAGCACCATAGGACGTTTATCTGCAAATTACAACATTACAAGGATATGGGTCAAAGATTTGTTAACATATCTGAGGGTATGCCAGAAGATCGATCCTTCAAATCCTTCCCGGTGGCTTTATTGGTACCCATGCCCTATTAGTGGATAAGGATTTTATACTGAATCAGGTGCGACTCACTGCGATATTAGATTAACTTTGTCGGTACATTTGTTGCAAACAAGTCAATTGTTTGATTGCGTGGCTGTGAAGGCGTAAGTACCCTCAAGAAATATCAGCAACTTCAGGAGAGAACAGCCGTGACAGGTGAATTCGGAAAGTACGAACCGCACTTGACCACAATATAGGTATCCTATTCCACCTTCATTGTGTTCTATAGCTCTATAAGTGTTAGATATATGACTCTATATGCTGGTAGATATCAATGTAAATTAAAATTACTCTATTTGTCTGCGGGAGTTTGTCGACGATTCTACTTCTTCTCCGCACTGCGGCGGTACACACAGTTAGTTAATCCATTCTCTCGTACGATCTGGGCAATAACGCACGAGGCTCCACTCTTAGCAATGAAGGGGAAGGACTGATTATTAAATTCATTAGAACCTGTCTTGATCTGACTTACCGATGAAGTGCATCATCAGCACAATATATTACTGGTGCTCTGCTGTGCTCCAAGAGCTAACAACTATGATATGGCCAACTTCTATATGTGGGTATGCCAATGTAGAGTAGTATTTAGCCATTCCACTAGCTGCAGGCAAAAATATTCACATTCAAAGACTCTCCATGCTTCTGTGAAGTTTTCAGTCAAGTAAATGTCATAGTATATATACCCGTGGTCGGTGGTTCAACCGCCCATATCCTCTCCTCTTCATCTATTCAAGCTTATGTCACAAACTCACCGATAACTCATCCACCCTTCCCTTAGTCCGCCCCAACACGCTCTCTTCTTAACAATCACATATGTCTCACACCATTTCAATAGCAGCATGCGAAATAAACACCATATGATGTTAACATCCAGCACAAAAGCGCACCAACATTCAACACAGACCCCCAAACTAGTCTGACCTTGCATTGCATGTAATCCACAAACCCTAAATTCAATTTTCTCGTGGGTTGTGTTCTTCGGCTGCCAATCTATCTCTTCAATGGCGGTTTTAAACCACCATTGTCTGTATTTATGCAAGTCCTGCAATCACGAAATCATCCTACGTCCAATGGATGACTGCAGACTGTGTTCAAAGGCATGATTACAGGTTGAATATTAGGGTATAATAAATACGCTGATTTGACAGCCCTACTCATCAGCTAATGTCACAACCAATCACCCGTCTTTGTATTACCCTTTACTCTACACCCCCCTATACACCAGTTAATCTTACGTAAACATAATAGTAAACACACAGGCAATGGCACATATATTTGGAAATGACAAGCCAAAAACACATCAAACCAACCCACAGTGCCAGGCCACATGGCTTGTTGCTCATACGCTATTCAACCGCTTCTGGTTGTCGACCTATCAATCACCGAAACTATACACATGGTGAAGAGGGTCAGCAGTTACAACAGTGGCATGTTCCTAAGATGCATCAACGTTGGAATATCCAGGATATATACGTCTATGGATTCTTGTGAGCACGTTTGTCGCAACAAACGCTGCAAGTACATCAGCTGAGTAATCGTGTCAAGGCAGGCCCGTAGCCAGGATTTTAACTGGGGGGTGGGGGTTATTTTCCTCTCGATTGTGGACCTTTCTCCTGGCTCATACTGATGCGGCTATAAAACCATAATTAAGGGCTCCATCGACACGCGATATGTCTATATATACATAATTGCGCTAGAGCAAGACACACCTTTCTGGTCAATTTGGGCGGTTCGTTCGAACCCCTCGAACCCCCCCCCCCCCCCCCCCCCGCTACGGGCCTGCAAGGTCGGCCCTGGTCAAGAACCTATACAACGCCGCGAGATGTTGAGCTACGTGTCTGTCGTGCACAGAAAGCTTTGTTCTTAACCATCAAGTCAGACGCGTGCACAGCCTTCTCCTTAGATTCCCAAACCGATTTTTCTTGAAAATGAGCAATGGAACACAAAAGTCGCGCACGCAGAATGCATGTGACATCGGTACTGGAACTAACTATTCCTAGCTAGAATAAACTTTCTGATGCTGAGCTCAACCTCCAGGAGGACTACACGGGATCGATGAACGGTGCTATGCACCACAATTCACTCGTTGATTCTACTCACCATAGAATGTTACCGAGTGCGTAATAACAATCTACAAGCTTTGAGCGTTCTTGAGCGATTCTGGGATACGTAAGGTACCAGCCATTTAAGGCCACAAGAGTCTTGGAAAGTCTAATCAATACATACACAAAACGCTTGCTCCGACCTATCTGCCGTTGTTCAGTGGTGCTTCCGGTCTCGTGAACCAATCATGCTTTCAATGAAGATGAGGTTATTGAATTGTTGAAAGATAGCATATAAAGAAATAATAGTAATTTATATTATTATTTTCAAATAACATCATAATGGTCGCGTTACGCATACTGTGCTGCAAGATGTCTTGATAACATTTTTACGTTATTTAACATCCTTACACATAACAAGAATCTGCTTATGGGAAGATCGTTTATGCAAAAGATTAGTCAATCATGAACTGAAAAGTCGACTGTCGTGTTCCTCTAGCGCATGCTGAACTGATAGTAAGGCTCATTGTTATGTGTTATAGATTGCATAACAGCCGCCATGACATACATGTCAAGCCATTTAACTACGGCGCCTCTACTAGTGTATTACTGAATGTTCTTTGATTTGATTTTCGCCACGGGACGTCTTCGAAACTCTCATAGATGATAAAAGATCAGCCGTGTTCTGTGTCAGTTATCATGGGTGCGCCTAGTAATCAACGAACAATTACATCCTGGCGTTATGCGAAACGACCAAACCTGCTCACCACTATAATCTCAGTAATGACAGTGCTGCGTAAGATGATGAAAGGCTTTGTGTAATATGGCGTATATTTCCTCTTAATTCGGGCTTTTGAAAGCTCCGCATCGTCGGGTTGATTGTGGTTTTTTTCTATACTCACGCAGCTCATCATTGTCAATGAACACAATATGATGACCAGATAACGACAGTAATAATGGCGCGATTATAGCTAATGCTGCAGCTTAGTTATATATGGCCATGGATTCATCAAAGCTGCATTAATCTGACTGCGCTTCCAGAGAGGATGCTTGTAAATTACGCATGGGTGGAAACAAAGGTGATCAAAATGCGACAAAGTATCTTCTGTTGCTGCATTCGTATCAAGCCAGTGTTTATTTGCAATTTCAACCATTGCAACCGCAATAAAATGATATATTGAGGAACAATATAAATGTCAAAATATTTCATAGATATGCAGGATAACAACAAGACGCTGATAATTATCTTTCATGCATGGCAATGGTGAAATACGGCGTCGTTCATTGGATATGTTTCCTACTACATAATTGCCCAATTACCTTACAACTACATGACTTTCGGATAATACTGGAGTCACTAAACAGTTGATATTTGTTTTTGTCTCAATACATATGTTCGATATTTAAAAAAAAGTTAATGCTGATTACTGTAAGGTAAGTATGTAGCTACACAGACGTGCCAAATAAAAACCACCAATTAATCACATCCTGTAGCAAATGACGCCAATTATCTTATAATGCCACTTTGATGCATTGCTAAGATATTCTGCCTAATTTTCAATGAGGTCAGAAATAAACGATGATGTGCCTAAATTAAGTCTGATTAAAGATTATTATCGAATGATGTAGTTAACCTCCCTAATCTCTTACTAACACCTGGAGTATCGTTTTTATTGTGAGTAACAGCTGATATTGAAGCAGTGACAAATCGGAGACGACCCCATTCATGAAGTTTGGCGACACTTGAAGCCAATATCTCTAGGACAGATTGTACTAAATTCAATCTGCCATTACAGTCGATCTTTCGTTTGTGCTTTTTGAAACATGGACCAATCGTACATCTCTTCATGACGAATGAGAGTGCCTGCGTAAAGTTGTATTTTACATGCATGACGATTGCATTAAATCAAAAAAGAGTGAAACTTAATGCCCTCACAAAATTGTATTCAGAGCTACTACACAGTATGTTTGCTGTGCTCGCAGCTCAGTAACAAAGGTAGCCTGTTAAATCCCCTGTCACTTCAATGTCTTACAAATCATGCACGCTTCCTCCGCGTGGCAGGGAATCAGCACAGAGGCCTTTCTAATGTATTGATGTATTGAGCTGGTATGTCGCTACAAAATGTAACATTGTCGGTCAAGAGCCAATGCATTCGGAAGTGGTCATTTATTGGGTAATTATAAGCGAGTGACTATTAAATTTCGATTGTTATAACGCATGGATAGACCCTACCAAGGTGGTTATAACGATAGTTATTATTGTTATATTGGCTGTTTCAAAAAATGCTAATTTTCGGTAAAATCGAAAGGGCTTCTGTATTCGGTTGAGCTGCTGTCGGATTTCACTCATTGTGTTCCTAAACCAATTATGTCACCACCTACATTAAGCACACAAATAACGCCTGATGAGCGCACATGCATGTTAACTGAAATAGTGATTACGCACTAAATAATGGATGCATACAGTATTTAAGCTCATTTGCTATGCAGCATGCCTTTCAATGAACGCTTGCTTAATGCAGAACGACCGATCTTGCGCATAGTATTTTTCAATAGGTTAATTCTACAGGAGATGAGGGATTGCAAAAGGGGACGTGTTCGAACGTTATGATGGTTCTAACCAGCGAGTTGAACTCTGAAAACGAATGCAAACAATCTATGGTGAACATATGCCCAAGACAAGGTAATCAGACACAGTACTTCAAACAGCTCTCAACATTGTCACATATTACTCAGAATCCAATGACAACGACAAATGCAACGTCAAAGAGATATTGGTTATTTAGGCCGAGCTTTTGGCGCATACCTTATCAATGGAAATCACCAGACACATCCGCAGTGGATGAATGCAGGAAATAATTAGACGCCGTCTGATCGATGCAATAACTCACACGACCCTGCCTACTTATTTGAGATACAAGAGAATGATCGAATGTCATCAGACGCTAGAATTACTGAGTACCTCTACTGCATGGTCATTAATATTGACCAGAGTCTATTATGCAGATTATGATGCATGCAACTCATATATAATCCCTGAAATAACCATAATTGATGCGCACCGGTATGGTTGAGTTCAGTTTCATTACAAATTTATAGTATGTTCTATTAATTAATAGTATGTGCATGGTGTCATATCGCATATTATGTTGAGCTTTGCTTGGATCAGACAGTGATGACTGGGTAAGAAGAGACCGGGGCCAATCTCATGTTTGCTACATGCACAGTTTCTTGACTGCAGGGGTCAGACAATGTTAAACATTTGAAAAGGATCCATCAAGCATACTGCATCTTAAGTAGAGAAACACAGTAAACTCCGCGTAAAATCATGGATTGTCAGAATGGCGCAAGATTTTAGCAAGATTATTAGCAGCTAGGATCTTGAGCTTAATAAGCATATAAAGGGTTGGGTATAGTACACAATAACATAGCTTGATGGTTTATATGTATCAGATACATCTCCCGATATTGGATCGCCCTTAGCATGTTATAGCAATTATGACGTGGATGACATAAATACCACCGGTGAATGTATTGCTTAACGCGTACTCATTTAATGTTCATCTTTATCATGTCGTCAGCGCCGTGTTCAATTCAGGTGACTATCTGCTAACAAACGCGCCAATCAGATTAGGTGGATATAACATATTTTATTTCAATTCACCACACGGCCCTCTAGCGCTTGCATTGTGCGTCTCGACTGATGCTGGGTGTGGGTCAAAGGATGATCACCGACAGCGATGGAGCTGTAAGATTCTGCATACTGTGGAAACCACTCAAATCATTTTGTCCCAATGCTGACGATATTATATAGACAGTGTGACATCGTTGATGAAGTAAATCTTCCACGACTGCTTAGACAAAACATACAATGACGAACCTTAACACTGTGTGACTTTCTTCACTCCCTAAAGCCGCCTATCTATTTTCAGCTACTGGCATATAAATGGATGGATGGAACACATATGTCAACCCACTCGATTGAACCTTCGATAATAATCTAATGGATTCTACCCTCTTGCAATGGTTTGAAGGGTTAGTCTGGAAAATAATCAGACGATGACGTCTGGATATCTGAAACACGGCTTATCAGTACATTATTTCTATGAATTGTTATCGTGCCAGTATGTGGGGTGGAGAATACCTTACATATAAAATGGTGAAATATTATCCTCTTACATAATTTGTCTTGCCTGTTTAGTGCGTGCTTCGCATTCCAATAGCTTAAGTACCTTATGAATGATTACTCACTGTTATATATTAGTAGGTAAAAATGCAATATCATGTCCTATAAACACAATCTTTGTCACCTTGTAACGATTAACATATTATACACTAATCGTCAAAGCGTGAACCATAAAGCAACTTAAGTCAAACCACATTATGGCTGTTCAGAATTATCAAACTTAAATAAAGCAGTCCACAAATAAGTATGAAAGTGCAGTTGCGGATAGCGTGACATCTCATACACATGATAGTTAAATACAAATCACCCACACCACTAACAAAGTTGATTTGGAACTGAAATCCTGAAAAAAAAAACAATTGTAGCTTGAGTATTCACAAAAACAAATTTTCACCCGTGGTTGGGGATGTATTATTATGTTGCAAAGACATAATGGGCTTGCAGTTGTGTTTTTTGACAGCCTGCATAAATATGACGCGCATTAAACATGCTGCTGTGAAGCACGGTGCGATAGACCTTAGCAAAATATACTTGGTATTAAAACTAATGTGCAGGAAATGCTGATGGAGTAATGTCATGTTACGGTCTGGTCTTGCAAACTAGACGGGATAATCCGTCACTGACTGTCAAAACCGCCTTTCAAGAAAGCAAATTGGGCATGGAATTGATGAAACGACTGTTGGATTTCGATTCAGCTCCTTAATTTTGTTAATGCTCATCACGTACCCTTTTTGTTAGTAATAAATAAAAGATTCCTCATTCTGCCAACGATTTTTACCTCTTCTCCGCGTAAATCTCGTCATGGCTCTAGCTCGATTCAGTTGTAATACGCCACTGCACCAGCTATCGAGCTAGGTCATTAGTTGTTTGATGAGTGCATGTTTCGTCAGGCTGTATAATGAAGGATTAAAGGTATTACATTTTTCCATGAGGTTGTCTTACTCATCAACCAGGGCGTTTGAAATTTTAGCTAATGCTTTGATACTGCTTGTATTTCAGCATCGGTGGATAAATTGGCATGGTAGAGATTCTTTTCGGCTGGCCCCCTTGTACGTAATATTATCCTCCTACAGTGAGGTCAATGTACTACTGGAAGTGCTCAAAGGAGATCAATCTCTTTGATTCACTTTTCGAGGCCGTTCCAAATGGATATCGAGGATAAAGTCGGTATGTATTGAAACTTTTGCTTCATATGTAGGGGCTAGTATGATGAGCTTGTCACCAATGCTGATATTTGTCTTTCGACTTAGCATCTTTGATATGATGGTTTAGTGAGTGGACTTAGGCAGACAACTAATTATTTATAATCCACTAATGTACTTGTCATCTTAGGTACGGATAAACGCAGTTGGAATATTGCTAGTAATAGACATGCATTTCTCAGTATGCTCAAAGTAGCATCATGCCACCACATTACGTTGTTTTTACGTATGTTTGCGGGGCGCAATATATTCGAAACTAACAATTCGGACATTTCCCATATACTCATATGTCCTCCTTCATGTAATGATCGTTAGAGTCGGTATATGGAAGTGACCGACCTTCAAACTGAAACACAAGATTCGTACACTTTATCGTCCTTGTGACAGGATGAAGAAGTTATACTGTTGTCGACGAATTCCAGAGCTTGTATATTTCTATCCGAATCAGGGCCCTAAAACCAGATATATTTCCTTGATTGCTCATCAAAGGAAAGTGTCGTTGAACATAATCACAAATTTGGCGTGTATGATGGCTAATGTTGAAATACGTGACTCTTACGAATATCTTAACAAGCCGTACCTCACTCTCTCAAAAATATCGATAGTCGATTCCGCCTGGAATCTTTTCTCCTTAAGATGACATAAAGCTCTTGCGATTACACACGCTGCCAGCAGCTGTGTAATGCACCGTACGGTAGATGATATAACAGACAACATGACACTTCAACGCGCAAGAACAGGATTTTTCAACAGATCAATGCACAGTACCGTTGCTAACTATTGAAACGCGAGCATGACCCAATTGTTGTCACCTGCATATTTCGTCAATGTTAACTACTATACTGGTACTAAAATGGATCCCAATGTAGCGATCTTCTAATTAAGTTAATTATCCAATATTCGTGTCTTATACGATCGTCCTTTTTCAAAGGTATTACAAAGCTTTTGTATATGTAATGCAGTGATGCGGTTGCAATAGAAAAGAGGTATAATGCGTCAACAATCGATGCATAGGGTGGTGTAGAAAAAAAAACCGATGCGGCATGTCGATCGGCTGTCAGCAGCTTGGAAGCCTTTATTGATTAAGAAGAAAAATCTTTCACAACATTTGTCTTCAGACTTTTACACATACATTGCTCCATGTGACAGTATTGTGCCTTGCATGAGTGCGACTTATACTTAGGATCACCATTGTAGGTGCAAGCAAAACCTGATTAGAAGATTGATGCACCCGTTTCAAGTTGCAGTTTACATACTAGAGTGGCCACAATATGCGTAACTGGCATGCACCTTTGTGCGCCATATAATACCGATCGCAAATGTGCTGCATACCACAGCCAACCGTATATTGTACTGAAAGATATTTCATTTTACAATTAAGCTCCCATAGATAACGCTTGTGTCATTCCTAGCCACTCATTATAGTTCCAGTAGCACTTACTGCACATGTAACCTTAACTGTGCCCTAATTGCTCGTCGTCAACATTGAAGCATTAGGACAAACTTATCACACTATCAAGAATACTTGAGGATGATCTCTGCAATAATCGTACCTCTTTTATTGTCGTAAGGCATCAGTTTTTAAAACCACCTAATACAGAGATCACATGCGTTTAAACATTGTGTCTAACTTCGATGTATTTCAAGGCCTCTCGTAGGCTACAAAACACACTTCGCTTATTAAAGCTGTAATGTGCATCTTAAGGGGCCCCGACGGGCGTGCTAAAGCTTTTATGCAAAAGACTGAATTGGCCCGTGCATTTTCTATCCCGGTCGTGATAACATGCTGAACATTCCACAGGAAAACTAGATCTCGCCACTTGCGGATCATTGGAGATACACACAGTCCTCACTTGATGTACGTTCAGAGCTATATGTAATCAGACACAACCATCATAACATGAGCACCTAACTGGCAGTGGATGGACACTAAACCCTCAGTGGGCGAACACGATTCAGTCGATTACTGCACATTATAAGTCTAAGGGTTTCGCATCACACTTAATCATCTCTCAATGCAACTTGAAGATTCATAGTTACACTATAATGCAAGCGCGAGAAGCCGCAAAGCCGGCCTATTTCACAAAACTTATCTGGGGGGGGGGGGGGGGGGGGGGAGCAATTGCACCATAGCAGCATTTGCATCGTTGCAGCATATGGGCAAGGCTTCATCACTAGTTGTTATACCATTTGCACGACCTATACAGATCATGCAATAGTTCCTATATATTAGTCATTTATTTGTTAAGACAACAATAACGTACCACAGCAGGATAGTATGAAATGTTCCTTGTGTGCAGCGTCCAACTGAATACATCTGGCGAACAGTGATGTCACCATCGGCGTTCTACTGATTAAGCTCGCGCATTCTGGAGGTGCTCATATATGACGATATCATCAGCATGGATTGCTTTTTAATTATCGTCTTGCAGAAACTTCCCGATTGCTGCTCACAGTTTAATCAGCCGTGTGCAAGCACTTCAACTGTATGTTGTAGGAAACCTACCCATGCATTAGATCAAAGGAGCTTCGAAATATGCATCAGCGTCGACTGAATAATTCAGTCTAATCCCTATACCACAGTCCTCTTGAGAATTTAATCGTGCAATTTACACCTGCTGATTGAAGCCAAACTAATTCAAATCAAAATTCCCCTCAAAATTCTTCCCCAACCCCTAGCAAATGTAACACAACCATATGTCGGCGAATAATCTAAGGGTGAATGACGTACACTGTACAATGGCATATTATATATTATGTGTAGAGGACTTAACACTTTTGATAATGTACGCATCTATCTGTAAATGATCCATAGCAGAGACCATAAAGGCCAATTACTATAATTGCATCCGCTTATGTAATGTGCTGTCGCCCTTGTGCGGAGTACACGTTGCTTAGGACACTTTATGGGGAGGAGGGGGGGGGGCATCACATCTATCGAATAAATGGCCGTAATGGCCGCTTAATGCAAGCGAGAACACAGGCAGAGAGCTTTTCCTCGTGAACAATCTGCATCAATGAGAACAAAGTTGGTTTGAAGACAATGAGTCAAAGAAATTTGCTCCATTTACCAGTTTAAATGGACGAAATTTTGCAACAGACTGTGTTCTTGCACGCATAATTATCCTAGCCTCTGTCATGTACTAGTCTACCAGTCATTAAAAGATAGGTTCCAGACATGATGAGTATTCGTAAATGTTGTTTCGGGGCTAATGTTAGCATAATTTACCCGTAATAGTCCATAGAAGCGATTGAGAGCACTAGGCGTAGTCTGAGCAAGATTTATCAGTAGTAGATGCACCCCCTCACCACTTCTATGCGTTCGATTGTAATGCACTGTTATACAATATGGTGAACACTACGCGTCAAATACACTAGTTAGAGACTCTCCCTGACAAAAAGGGGCAATAAAGCTGTCGAGGGAAGTTCTCACTGGCTGACTTCTGCAATTACTTTGCCTCTTTCGGTTGATTTGGAATTAGCATATGCAAATTATCTAACTTCCCAGGAATGAGATAATCAATCGATCGTATCAAGCTCATAATAGAGTTACAAGCAGAACCTCCCCTGATCTAATTGAGGGCTAATTCATGCGCTCTGACTCTTCCTGTGTACATAAGAAGAATGCGCATATAGTTTATGCACCATAGGTAAGATGAAACTTTCGATAGTCCAGGTTGAACCCGCGTGGAGTTTCACTGCTTTGTATAATATCGGAACTCTACGAATGTTGCACGCTCACCTTCTTACATATATTCTCAGCAGACATCATAAAAACCTTTCTCAGCCCGACCATACCATCTACTAAAACAAAAGCTAATGCGGTGAATTATTATTTGGGTCAATTGAATGCTCCATGTTTCAATACTCGCCACATGCTCCCAATTAAAAATAGAAGCCTAAGGATATACCCACATCATATATTCACCCTGAGACACCCATGCTGGCGCCTACACTCACCAGGGCTGCCTCAGGGACATCCTTGAGAAGTTGGATTCAGAAAGTCGGGGATTTTGATTTACTAACATGAAAATCCCATAACGATTTTCTTTCACGTGAATCTCGACTTCCTGACGCAGGACGTTAATCACTACAAGGGCTAAGGATCTGCGATTTCGCAATCAGCTGTCCATGGCACCATATTTGCAGGTGTTTCGACATCCCGTAAGGAATAGCTAAGGTCAGCCGAATTCTGAATTGAGGTTGTATGAAGCGACATTCAATATAATAAACACATGGTTAAATAGACAGGACATTCTAGTGTGGGGGAATCGAATCTATTATTTACAAGATGATTTGGTTAAATATCGTCCTGATTAAAGAACCATTCAGTGGAGATCGCTCTCAGGTATATCGCAATCGTATTAATTGTAGTGGACTCTCATTGATGGTATTCGGAATATGAACATAGCTACCATAGAGATCAGATCCATCCCTGAATGATCAAACTGCATAATCCATCTTCTTTTAGGAAAATGAAAATTAACGAAATTTATCTATTGCAAACTTTGTTAACTCACAAATAATTATCAATCTGGAAACAATTGCTAGGATTTAGCAAGTATCAATGTGTCTCATTTTCGTTAAATCTAACACATGTCGTATGCAGGCGGTTGACAAAACCCTTACACTCACCCCCACTCCCTCTCTCCCTTCTGCCACCGCCACTTAACTCCTAGTGGCGAAAAAAGCTTGATGCGACAGGGATCAATTTTGGAGCCATCTGTCTGGTTTGCGTATGATAGATAAAGTGGCAGAAAGTGACTGAATCAACAAATGGACGGCGTTTCGAATGTTTTGCGTGTGCTGCTTTTACATCAAACCAGACTAATACGGGTGAGGCCTTGTTCCACGTGCCATTTGCGCATGCTGCATCTATGCAATGCAGGATCCTCAGTTACCGAGAACTGGAAAGAATGGAACTCAATTTCGTTAATTCATCAACTGTCATGGTCGCTTACTTGTTATTGAACACGCGTATAAACATCCTTTACCTCAGTGCTTTGGGTTATGTAAACATCATCATCTTCTGTTTATCATACCAATTCTTAATCAATTATTGCCAGGATCTGCATTATTATTGCAGACAAGTGCCATTAAGCGCATTGTCTAAAACATACAGATATGGTCCCTCTCTGTTTGTCAACGGCGCATGCGAATTGACCCTTAATCTGCACAACTATCCAGGGATGCGAAACCCAATATGGAAAAGCTCTTGCTCATTCTATGTGGTCTTACAGTAAACACATTGTGCCTTTCAAGTAGCATTATGTTACAATAACCAGTCCAAACCACATTAATTTGCTAATCTAGCCGGCCGTATTTATCAGCAATCGATACGTGGTATCCATTTTAAAATAGATTGGAATGGAGAAAATAAAAACAAAAGGCCAGATTCGTCCTTTTCTAATTGCCAATTGTGTTATATACTAGAAGAGAGGAAAAAACGATTGTTCTGAAAGTGACTAGCGATCATTTTGTCGTGTAATAAGTGGCAGTTTTTTGTCTTGTCCGGTTACTTCGAAGCCATTGATAAGGTCATTTTGATACAAAGAAAGGATTTCAACAATCGCAACTGCTCATTTTACCCACGTCGGTTGCCTAAAAAGGCGGTTCCACTATCCTAAACACAGCGTCTATATGCTCTACTCAGCGAAGCATTTGTCGATGCATCTTATAAGATCATTTTGATATCAACGCAATATAAAACTATCATACAATGGCCAATACAGATGAGACTTCAAAGATATCCATGAATGGTTTTCCCAAGGGTTTTACTTCACGAATACACTAAACATGATGTCAAACCTATGTTGACTAGTTTAATTGCTGAAGGGTTAAACAGTGTCTTATCGGTATTCAGCTGTTCGTTTTGGCACCTCTTGTGTCAACCTGATTGAAATTAGCATTGTTCAAATTTGTACGAAAACTTGCATCATTTTATAGCAATACCCAAACTAAAATATGAACGGCCACTTAACTTTCAGAGTCAAATGTGCTGATGGACGAAGATGCCATCATGACTCCACCTGACCATCTCAGGGCTACTGCAGCATTCCCTAATGAAATAACAAATTCCAATTCATAATGATTTGAATTGTCAAATAAAGGGATTTAGTTCACAATGATAACAACTGGGTACTTTTTAAATGTGGAGCGATTGTGAACGAATATGTTTCTCGTTCTTCATGAAGGAGCAAGCAAGAATTGCAAAGAACTCGATTAGAAATGAGCGTGCGTTCGTACAAATGTATCTGATGATAAATAATTATGCTAATGATTAGATGCTGGGTTCAAAGCAAACGCCACCCCACCCACCGGCTTAAATGTTAGTAAGCCGTGCAACGGGCTGCCCCGAGGGCAGGTTATACATTTGTTGTGCTTCAAGCCTTTCAATCTGCGGCTGAACTCATCGAGAGAATGTGCTTCCGATTGTTGCATTTGTTGCTCGTACACCTGCCTAGCAGCAATAGATATTGGTTCTTTAGGCCGAGCTTTTGGCGCATACCGTATCAATGGAAAGCACCCGACACATCCGCAGTGGATGAATGCAGGAAATAATTAGACGCCGTCTGATCGATGCAAGAACTCACACGACCCTGCCTACTTATTTGAGATACAAGAGAATGATTGAATGTCATCAGACGCTAGAATTACTGTGTACCTCTACTGCATGGTCATTAATATTGACCAGAGTCTATTATGCAGATTATGATGCATGCAACTCATATATAATCCCTGAATAACCCTAATTGATGCGCACCGGTATGGTTGAGTACAGTTTCATTGCAAATTTATAGTATGTTCTATTAATTAATAGTATGTGCATGGTGTCATATCGCATATTATGTTGAGCTTTGCTTGGATCAGACAGTGATGACTGGGTAAGAGACCGGGGTCAATCTCATGTTTGCTACATGCACAGTTTCTTGACTGCAGGGGTCAGACAATGTTAAACATTTGAAAAGGATCCATCAAGCATACTGCATCTTATGTAGAGAAACACAGAAAACTCCGCGTAAAATCATGGATTGTCAGAATGGCGCAAGTTTTAGCAAGATTATTAGCAGCTAGGATCTTGAGCTTAATAAGCATATAAAGGGTTGGGTATAGTACACAATAACATAGCTTGATGGTTTATATGTATCAGATACATCTCCCGAAATTGGATCGCCCTTAGCATGTTATAGCAATTATGACGTGGATGTCATAAATACCACCGGTGAATGTATTGCTTAACGCGCACTCATTTAATGTTCATCTTTATCATGTCGTCAGCGCCGTGTTCAATTAAGGTGACTATCTGCTAACAAACGCGCCAATCAGATAAAGTGGATATAACATATTTTATTTCAATTCACCACACGGCCCTCTAGCGCTTGCATTGTGCGTCTCGACTGATGCTGGGTGTGGTTCAAAGGATGATCACCGACAGCGATGGAGCTGTAAGATTCGGCATACTGTGAATCCACTCAAATCATTTTGTCCCAATGCTGACGATATTATATAGACAGTGTGACATCGTTGATGAAGTAAATCTTCCATGACTGCTTAGACAAAACATACAATGACGAACCTTAACACTGTGTGACTTTCTTCACTCCCTAAAGCTGCCTATCTATTTTCAGCTACTGGCATATAAATGGATGAATGGAACACATATGTCAACCCACTCGATTGAACCTTAGATAACAATCTAATGGATTCTACCCTCTTGCAATGGTTTGAAGGGTTAGTCTGGAAAATAATCGGACGATGACGCCTGGATATCTGAAACACGGCTTATCAGTACATTAGTAATACGGCCGTAATGAACATTATTTCTATGAATTGTTATCGTGCCAGTATGTGGGGTGGACAATACCTTACATATAAAAAGGTGAAATATTATCCTCTTACATAATTTGTCTTGCCTGTGTAGTGCGTGCCTCGCATTCCAACAGCATAAGTACCTCATTGCTGGTTACTCACTGTTATATTTTAGTAGGTAAAAATGCAATATCATGTCCTATAAACACAATCTTTGTCACCTTGTAACGATTAACATATTATGCACTTATCGTCAAAGCGTGAACCATAAAGCAACTTAATTCAAACCACATTATGGCTGTTCAGAATTATCAAACTTAAATAAAGCAGTCCACAAATAAGTAAGAAAGTGCAGTTGCGGATAGCGTGACATCTCATACACATTATAGTTAAATACAAATCACCCACACCACTAACAAAGTTGATTTGGAACTGAAATCCTGGAAAAAAAAACAATTGTAGCTTGAGTATTCACAAAAACAAATTTTCACCCCCGTGGTTGGGGATGTATTGCGATGTTGCTAAGACATAATGGGCTTGCAGTTGTGTTTGTAGACAGCCTGCATAAATATGACGCGCATTAAACATGCTGCAGTGAAGCACGGCGCGATAGACCTTAGCAAAATATACTCGGTATTAGAACTAATGTGCAGGAAATGCTGATGGAGTGATGTCATATTACGGTCTTGTCCTGCACACTTGACGGGATAATCCGTCATTGACTGTCAAACCGCCTTTCAAGAAAGCAAATTTGGCATGGAATTGATGAAACGACTGTTGGATTCCGAATAGCTCCTTAATATTGTTAATGCTCATCACCTACCCTTTTTGTTAGTAATAAATAAAAAATTCCTCATTCAGCCAACGATTTTTACCTCTTCTCCGCGTAAATCTCGTCATGGCTCTAGCTCAATTCAGTTGTAATACGGCACTGCACCAGCTATCGAGCTAGGTCATTAGTTGTTTGATGAGTGCATGTTTCGTCAGGCTGTATAATGAAGGATTAAAGGTATTATTTTTTTCCATGAGGTTGTCTTACTCATCAACTAGGGCGTTTGAAAGTTTAGCTAATGCGTTTGATACTGCTTGTATTTCAGCATCGGTGGATAAATTGGCATGGCAGAGATTCCTTTTGGCTGGCCCTTTTGTACGTAATATTATCCTCCTACAATGAGGTCAATGTATTTCTGGAAGTGCTCAAAGGAGATCAATCTCTTTGATTCACTTTTCGAGGCCGTTCCAAATGGATATCGAGGATAAAGTTCATATGTATGGGCTAGTATAATGAGCTTTGTCACCGATGCTGATATTTGTCTTTCGACTTAGCATCTTTGCTATGGTGGTTTTGTAATTATGTATGATCCACTAATGTACTTGTCATCTTAGGTACGAATAAACGCAGTTGGAATTTTACAAGCAATAGACAGTCATTTCTCAGTATGCTCAAAGTAGCATAATGCCACCACATTACGTTGTTCTTACGTATGTTTGCGCAATATATTCGAAACTAATAATTCGGACATTTCCCATATACTCATATGTCCTCCTTCATGTACTGATCGTTAGAGTCAGTATATGGAAGTGACCGACCTTCAAACTGAAACACAAGATTCGTACACTTTATCGTCCTTGTGGCAGGATGAAGAAGTTATACTGTTGTCGACGTGTCGAATTCCAGAGCTTGTATATTTCTATCCGAATCAGGGCCCTAAAACCAGATATATTTCCTTGATCGCTCATCAAAGGAAAGCGTCGTTGAACATAATCACAAATTTGGCGTGTATGATGGCTAATGTTGAAATACGTGACTCTTACGAATATCTTAAAGAGACTGTTCGGTCACATATAAGGCAATCAGTGATCATTTCGTTATTACATTACTACGATTAACGCAGACGTAAGTAATGACACCTTCTAATTTTTGCCGCCGAGTTTACATGATGGAAGTTATGTTGATAAGTTTTTAACATTATTATTTAACTGGAAATGTTCATGATATACTGTGGAGATCTGTTTTATTCAGTTATGTCGTTCCATCGATAACGGTGCCTCCCTAAAACCATGAACTACACGAATGTTAGCTGTAAATAATAACGCGCTCTGAATTTACCTCGCTAACGATGTGTATTCTTCCGCTTTACTTACATAATGTAGATATCATAAAATCTTCACTCATTCAAGTTGTGGGCATAATTGTGCACACATTAGACCAACAAGCAGGAAGGATAATGTCCGACAACATAAATGGCGACTGTCGAAGCAAGGATCTTTTTTCTGAGACCACAGCGCCGCGTAGCGACTGAAAGTCTGAAAATGTAACATTTTTGGTTTCCAAGGTGCTGTTGCCAAGCAGCTTGCTAGGCAACCACTTTCCTTATATGGGGCTGAACAGTCTCTTTAACAAGCCGTTCCTCACTCTCTCAAAAATATCGATAGTCGATTCCGCCTGGAATCTTTTCTCCTTAAGATGACATAAAGCTCTTGTGATTACACACGCAGCCAGCAGCTGTGTAATGCACCGTACGGTAGATGATATTACAAACAGCATGACACTTCAACGCGCAAGAACAGGATTTTTCAACAGATTAATGCACAGTACCGTTGCTAACTATTGACACGCGAGCATGACCCAATTGTTGTCACCTGCATATTTCGTCGATGTTGACTACTATACTGGTACTAAAATGGATCCCAATGTAGCGATCTTCTAATTAAGTCAGTTGTTAATTATCCAATATTCGTGTCTTATACGATCGTCCTTTTTCAAAGGCATTACAAAGCTTTTTTATATGTAATGCAGTGACGCGGTTGCAATAGAAAATAGGTATAATGCGTCAACAATCGAAACATAGGGTGGTGTAAAAAAAAAACCGATGCGGCATGTCGATCAGCTGTCAGCAGCTTGGAAGCCTTTATTGATTAAGAAGAAAAATCTTTCACAACATTTGTCTTCAGACTTTTACACATACATTGCTCTATGTGTCAGTATTGTGCCCTGTATGAGTGCGACTAATACTTAGGATCACCATTGTAGTGCAAGCAAAACCTGATTAGAAGATTGATGCACCCGTTTCAAGTTGCAGTTTACATACTGGAGTGGCCACAATATGCGTAACTAGCATGCACCTTAGTGCGCCATGTAATACCGATCGCAAATGTGCTGCATACCACAGCCAACAGTATATTGTACTGAAAGATATTTCATTTTACAATAAAGCTCCCATTGATAACGCTTGTTTCATTCCTAGCCACTCATTATAGTTCCAGTAGCACTTACTGCAAATGTAACCTGAACTGTGCCCTAATTGCTCGTCGTCAACATTGAAGCATTAGGACAAACTTATCACACTATCAAGAATACTTGAGGATGATCTCTGCAATAATCTTACCTCTTTTATTGTCGTAAGGCATCAGTTTTTAAAACCATCTAATACAGAGATCACATGCGTTTAAACATTGTGTCTAACTTCGATGTATTTCAAGGCCTCTCGTAGGCTACAAAACACACTTCGCTTATTAAAGCTGTAATGTGCATCTTAAGGGGCCCCGACGGGCGTGCTAAAGCTTTTATGCAAAAGACTGAATTGGCCCGTGCATTTTCGATCCCGGTCGTGATAACATGCTGAACATTCCACAGGAAAACTAGATCTCGCCACTTGCGGATCATTGGAGATACACATAGTCCTCAGTTGATGTACGTTAAGAGCTATATGTAATCAGACACAACCATCATAACATGACCAACTAACCGGCAGTGGATAGACACTAAACCCTCAGTGGGCGAACACGATTCAGTCGATTACTGCACATTATAAGTCTAAGGGTTTCGCATCACACTTAATCGTCTCTCAATGCAACTTGAAGATTCATAGTTACACTATAATGCAAGCGCGAGAAGCCGCAAAGCCGGCCTATTTCACAAAACTTATCTGGGGGAGGGGGGGGGGGTTGAGCAATTGCACCATAGCAGCATTTGCATCGTTGCAGCATATGGGCAAGGCTTCATCACTAGTTGTTATACCATTTGCACGACCTATACAGATCATGCAATAGTTCCTATATATTAGTCATTTATTTGTTAAGACAACAATAACGTACCGCAGCAGGATAGTATGAAATGTTCCTTGTGTGCAGCGACCAACTGAATACATCTGGCGAACAGTGATGTCACCATCGGCGTTCTACTGATTAAGCTCGCACATTCTGGAGGTGCTCACATATGACGATATCGTCAGCATGAATTGCTTTTTAATTATCGTCTTGCAGTAACTTCCCGGTTGCCGCTCACAGTTTAATCAGGCATGTGCAAGCTCTTCGTCTGTATGTTGTAGGAAACCTACCCATGCAATAGATCAAAAGAACTTCGAAATATGCATCAGCGTCGACTGAATAATTCAATCCAATCCCTATACCACAGTCCTCTTGATAATTTAATCGTGCAATTTACACCTGATGATTGAAGCCAAACTAATTCAAATCAAAATTCCCCTCCAAATTCTTCCCCAACCGCTAGCAAATGTAATACAACCATATGTCGGCGAATAATCTAAGGGTGAATAACGTACACTGTACAATGGCATATTATATATTATGTGTAGAGGACTTAACACTTTTGATAATGTACGCATCTATCCGTAAATGATCTCTAGCAGAGATCATAAAGGCCAATTACTTTAATTGCATTCGCTTATTTAATGTGCTGTCGCCCCTGTGCGGAGTACACGTTGCTTAGGACAATTATTGGGGAGGAGGGAGGGGGGGCATCACATCTATCGAATAAATGGGTAACTGCATCGCAGTAACGGCCGCTTTGTGCAAGCGAGAACACAGACAGAGAGCTTTTTCTCGTGAACAATCTGCATCCGTGAGAACAAAGTTGGTTTGAGGACAATGAGTCAAAGAGATATAAATGGACGACATGTTGCAACAGAGTATGCTCTTGCACGTATAATTATCCTCGCCTCTGTCATGTACTAGTCTACCAGTCATTACATGATAGGTTCCAGACATGATGAGTATTCGTAAATGTTGTTTCGGGGCTAATGTTAGCATAATTTACCCGTAATAGTCCATAGAAGCGATTGAGAGCACTGGGCGTAGTCTGAGCAAGATTTGTCAGTAGTAGATGCACCCCCTCACCACTTCTATGCTTTCGATTGTAATGCACTGTTCTACAATAAGGCGAACACTTCGCGTCAAATACACTAGCTAGAGACTCTCCCTAACAATAAAGCCGTCGAGGGAAGTTCTCACTGGATGGCTTCTGCAATTACTTTGCCTCTTTCGGTTGATTTGGAATTAGCATTTGCAAATTATCGCACTTCTCAGGAATGAGGTAATCCATCGTTTGGCGACAGAGTATCAAGCTCATAATAGAGTCACAAGCAAAACGTTCCGTGATCTAATTGAGGGCTAATTCATGCGCTCTGACTCTTCCCGTGTACATAAGAAGAATGCGCATATAGTTTATGCACCATAGGTAAGATGAAACTTTCGATAGTCCAGGTTGAACCCGCGTGGAGTTTCACTGCTTTGTATAATATCGGAGCTCCACGAATGTTGCACGCTCACCTTCTTACATATATTCTCAGCAGACATCATACAACCCTTTCTCAGCCCGACCATACCATCTACTTAAACAAAAGCTTATGTGGTGAATTATAATTTGGGTCAATTGAATGCTCCATGTTTCAATACTCGCCACATGCTCCCAATTATACATAGCAGCCGAAGGATATACCCACATCATATATTCACCCTGAGACACCCATGCTGGCGCCTACGCTCACCAGGGCTGCCACAGGGACATTCTTGAGAAGTCGGTTTTAGGAAGTCGGGGCTTATGACTTACTAACATGAAAATCCCATAACGATTTTCTTTCACGTGAATCTCGACATCCTGACGCAGGCCGTTAATCACTACTAGGGCTAAGGATCTGCGATTTCGCAAACAGCTGTCTATGGCACCATATTTGCAGGTGTTTCGACATCCCGTAAGGAATAACTAAGGTCAACCGAATTCTGAATTGAGGTTGTATAAATCGACATTCAATATAATAAACACACGGTTATAAAGACAGGGCATTCTAATGTGGGGAAATCGAATCTATTGTTTACAAGATGATTTGGTTAAATATCGTCATGATTAAAGAACCATTCAGTGGAGATCGCTTTCAGGTATATCGCAATCATATTAATTGTAGTGGACTCTCATTGATGGTATTCTGAATATGAACATAGCTATCATAGAGATCAGATCCATCCCTGAATGATCAAACTGCATAATCCATCTTATTTTAGGAAAACCAAATTTATCTATTGCTAACTTTGTTTACTCACAAATAATTATCAATCTGGAAACAATACATGCTATGATTTAGCAAGTAACAATGTGTCTCACGTTCGTTAAATCTAACACATGTCGTATGCAGGCGGTTGACAAAACCCCAACACTCACCCCCTCTCCCTCCCTCCCTTCCGCCACCGCCACTTAACTCCTAGAGGCGAAAATAGCTTGATACGACAGGGATCAATTTTTCAGCCATCTGTCTGGTTTGCGTAAGATAAATTAAGTGGCAGAAAGTGACTGAATTAACAAATGGACGGCACTTCGAATGTTTTGCATGTGCTACTTTTACATCAAACCAGACCAATACGGGTGAGGCCTTTTTTCCCGTGCCATTTGCGCATGCTACATCTATGCAATGCAAGATCCTCAGTTACCGAGAACAGGAGAGGATATAACTCAATCTCGTTAATTCATCAACTGTCATGGTCGCTTACTTGTTATTGAACACGTGTATAAACATCCTTAACCTCAGTGCTTTGGGTTATTTAAACATCATCCTCTTCTGTTTATCATACCAATTCTTAATCAATTATTGCCAGGATCTGCATTATTATTGCAGACAAGTGCCATTAAGCGCATTGTCTAAAACATGCAGATATGGTCCCTCTCTGTTTGTCAACGGCGCATGCGAATTGACTCTTAATCTGCAAAACTATCCAGGGATACGAAACCCAATATGGAAAAGCTCTTGCTCATTCTATGTGGTCTTACAGTAAACACATTGTGCCTTTCAAGTAGCATTATGTTACAATAACCAGTCCAAACCACGTTATTTTGCTCATCTAGCCGGCCGTATTTATCAGCAATGATACGTGGTATCCATTTTAAAATAGATTGGAATGGAGAAAATAAGAACAAAAGGCCAGCTTATTTATTGCACAGATGACAATTCGTCCTTTTCTAATTGCCAATTGTGTTATATACTAGAAGAGACGAAAAAAACCGATTGTTCTGAAAGTGATTAGCGATCATTTGGTCGTGTAATGAGAGTTATTTGTCATGTACAGTTACTTCGAAGCCATTGATAAGGTCATTTTGATACAAAGAAAGGATTTCAACAATCGCAACTGCTCATTTTACCCACGTCGGTTGCCTAAAAAGGCGTTCCACAATCCTGCACACAGCGTCAATATGCTCTACTCAGCGAAATATTTGTCGATGCATCTTATAGATCATTTAGATATCATCGCAATATACAAATATCATTCAATGGCCAATACAGATGAGACTTCCAAGATATGCATGAATGGTTTTCCCAAGTGTTTAACTTCACGAATACACTAAACATGATGTCAAATCTATGTTGACTTGCTAAACTGCTGAAGTGTAAGTGTTGTATTTGTATGCAGCTGTTGGTTTAGCACCTCTTGCGTCAACCTGATTGAAATTTGCGGGATACATTGGAGGTATTTTGATGCTCAATGTTTGAATTCGTACGAGAACTTTTAATTTTATGGCAATACCCAAACCTAAATCTGAACGGCCACTTAACTATATGAGTCAAATGTTCCGATGGACGAAGATGCCATCATGACTCTACCTGACCATCTCAGGGCTGCTGCTGCATTCCCTAATGAAATAACTCCAATTTATTATGATTAGAATTGTAAAATTAAGGGATTTCATTCACAATGATAACAGCTGGGTACTTTTTAAAATGTATAGCGATTGTGAACGAATATTTGTATTGTTCATCATGAAGAAGCAGGCAAGAATTGTCGAGGACTCGATTGGAAATAAGTGGGCGTTCTTACAAACGTCCTGTTCGAGCCAGTCAATGTTTCTGTTAAATGGATGCAGGACAGGAAACTACGTTATTAAACGAAATGGGTCAAGAAATTAAAATTCTTAGCGCATTGGACTCCGCGTATAATTTGTTAAAACTAACAAAATCTCATCTTCTTTAATAATAATAATAATAATAGCATTTATTTCGCACTCATGGTACATATATTTTATGACGATCAAGTTCAAGTGCAATCATTTAACGAAGCGTGGGGTGCCATCATAATGTGCAAATAAAATTAAGTAGAACATTGATATCGTCTTGAAAAAAATCGGTAATATATTCACATTCACGGGCCCTACAAAGTTCTTGTATTGAGTTAACAAAGTTCAATCTTTCTTGATCAATGTTCGAGAGACAAATCTTGCTTGAAATATCATTAAAAGTAATGGTCTGGTCGTAATGGTAGCAGTATTAAGATTAACGATACTCATAATATATCTTATATTATTTGCGACATTCGAATTACTAAAGGCACATAATCGGCTAACCGCCGATACAAGATGATTCATGCTATTAAGACTATTTAAGAAAAATCTCATACATCGCAACATTAATTGTTCTCTTAGAGGTAATCTACCAGCTAAAAAAGGAATATACATTGATCTTGTTCTAGGGTGTAATTTCCATATATGGCGGATGCATTTGCGCCAAGTGACACGTAAGCTTTTAAATGAATTACTCGAGAGCGTCCATTCTGGGGATCCATAAAAACTTGTGCAATATTTGTCAAATAGTGTATTACGAACATTTACTGTACAGTGACCGAATCTTGACATCAGCATATTAGTTTTCGACACAACATCACCACATGCAGCATGAATATTCAATTGTTCGGAATTTCTTCCTATATAGGATCCAAGATGGATAGCATGTTCACTTACATTTAATCTAACACTGTTCAGTTGTAGATTCACATCGCGCTTTTGACAATTAAAAAGCAACAAATTGCTTTTTGATGTGTTAAATATAACATTATATTCCTTAGCAGTCACTGCACACATACCACGCTCTCGTAACAAACCGAACAATTTCATAAAATTAACGCTTTGGAAGCATCCAATAATATGACATAACATGGTGAGTCTTCGCTGACATAATTATCTATGATTTTCTTTAATACAAAAGTGCACTGTGTTGTTGAGTGTGACGGTTTAAATCCAAATTGTAAACTACCCAATTTCAATACATCACTTTGATAGTCAATAATCACATTATCTAACAGTTTCCCTATGATACTACTAAGAGCTACTGATCGATAATTATCACTAGTATTCAATGACTTTTTTCTGTTCTTAGGAATAGGAATAAGCGTAGATGTTAGCATACCACGTGGCGTATGTGCATGATTCAACATCATAGTAAAAAGTTTTGATAGGTTGGCATATAACTCATCACAGCCATTCAGTATATGATCAGAAGTTATTTCACAAACACCGTCTGTCTTATTTCGTTTAAGCTTACAAGCTGCTTGCCTAACTTGTGAAATGTCGATAGCATGCAAAGAGCCACATGTACCACCAGCACAATTAGAGTGTACATCATGACTCAATGATACATTAAGGGCATCCATTGCAGACTTACTATAAGACACATTATTGTAAAGTATTTCATATTTATCTTTTAAGACATTGCATATCTCGTCGTCGCCGTGCACGCCATCCATTACGGACACGATCGACTTATTTTTGAAATGCTTCTTCCGTAATTCTTTCCAGAAATTGCGACCATCACTTGTAGCCAAAGAAACTGCCATTCTATCAGACGCAAGCTTATTTTGATTTCTGATCACGTACCTTGACGCCCTTTTATAATCCCGTTTGGCTTTACAGTGGATGTCTTTAAGAACACCAGAGGTGGGGCACCCATTTTCCACTCAGAGTCGACACCAAAATATTGATTTTGCTTTCAGCTGATTGACTTGTTCACCCCAGCCAGGCCGATGTTTACGTTTCCTAGTCCCAGGAATACACTGAACAGCTGCTCGGACACACGCATTCACGATTTCCTCATAGTAACGATCAATATCTTCATAATGGTTATTGCAATCAATCTGTATACAACTAATTGCATCATTTGAAACATTCAGGTCAAGTAATAACTTCCTCAATTTAAGCATACTATAAAACATGTTTCGATTGATATCCAACAAATGCAAATGCATTAACCTACTTATTGAAAGGGACAGCATTTGCTTTAAAGAGCGCGAATATAACGCGAGGCACGAAATGCAATGCTACTCATTGTACAGCATATTCCTATGATAACACCACCAGGGCAACCTATTGTGGCGTTAGCGAATATGAAAGCCTCACCACCGCTATCATACCGTAAATAATTATGCTGACGTTAACTTATTTTCATCTAATTTTACCAAGTTTCCTCTAGTCCCCTTTTCAATCATGGTAGGTTTCAAATGGCAAATCGTTTTCTTCATGTGTGCGTCATGTGATAATTCCCTTTAGGCCATCTATTATAATTACAATGACAACAGCAGAGTAGGCGTTTCCAATCGTATGAGCATTAATAATCAAGTTGCGTTTGGTCTAATTCAGGTGATTTAATCAACTAATCCCCCCCCCATTGCCGTAAGCTCAAACCAAGACTGCTAACATCGCTCACTGATTGCATCTGACACAGATAAGCGGATGTTTCTTCAGTAGTATTTTCCTTGACCATACATGGTGCTGCGGTGACGGTTTTGTGGCAGATTGGATTTGATATTCATGCTCTTCATCGTGATCAACTCACGTATTCTTAATGAATGCGGTAAATGCTGCTTCATTGGTTACTTAGCGTCCATCGGATAGGACTTTGGTTATTGATAGCATCTTAGGACAGGCATCATACATCACGAATGCCCGAGTGACTGATGTTTAAGATTAATGACCATTCTACGCACGTTCAGCCATGGAGATACTGTTTAAATTCCCCTTTATTAACAAACATGACAGAAAAATACCTGAAACTGACTCCATATAATGGAAGTTTGTGTTTGGAAGAGGTATGGCGTTGCGGCGCTTAACTGGGGTTTTTGGGAGCTTTTGCTAGAAGGCGCCATTTCAACAATAAGAATACATGTGAGCTTGTAATGTCCATGAGGTATGTCAATGTTTTTGATACCGATACCGGGCACGTGAAATACATTACGATATAACCACATATCTGTTAATTATAAACCGCCATTTTGAATATATACTGCAATTCTTTGTTGACCTTTAATTATTGTAATCAGGATGTGATTATTGCGTCTTGAAATCGACTATTGATAGGACACTTTTGTCCAAATGTCAAACGGACATATGATATGCGATGGAGCAACAACGAAATGTTTTTTCACTTTCATTAATTAATTGTCCCTCAGACTAAATACTATGAAATCAGCTCTAAATAGCTATTACACCTGTTCAAGTTACTTCTAGATTCGTGCCTGAGAGATAATATACGATGCTAAACTAGTGGAATCTAGGTATATTCTTGTACTTGAATGTGTTACGATGCGCAGTCATCTCCATACGAATGTCTACGTTCAACATTAGATGTTAAATGGTTGATGCGGCTCACTTTGCGGCAATGACCTCATTCACATCCTAAAGCAATCTAAGCTTACCCCAGTGTCCCAATCTTTGCCATAAGTTACATTTGAGCTGGGTGTAAATATAGATGAAAACAACACTATCCAAAACTCAAATTGTCGGTACTTGGTTTAGAAAGAGGGATACTTCGGGTAACATTAGGGCGGGGTTTCCCGTTTTGTGATGACACATGATGTATGCCCCCGACGACAATGAATTAAGACTCATAAGTAAAATTCAACCTCTTTTCAAGAATGCTTGTCGATAGCGGCAAACATTTTTAACTTCGACGCAACTCGCATCTATAATAATATTGTGTACTCCGTGTTTGTTTTCATTTATTAAAGCTTCCTCAGACGGTTTTTTGTATATAATACTTATTTCATTGACAGGAGAAAAACTATATACCCTAATTTGATCACCGTTTATTGCATACACCTGCAACATACGTTGTTATGTTGATAGGCACGCGTAACATGTGGTAAAAAACAATGTTAACGCCAATAAATTCCTTCAGAGCACCCATCATAAAACAATGTGTTCACCACGTGGGCCCTTCAAGGTTCCCGTACGACTGTTCACGGTTCTCCTACATGCCTAAATCCGTATGGAGCCCGTGTCTGAAAGTTGTGCATGATTTCTTTATGGGGCCCATAAGGGGAAGAGCACGACATGCCCAGCTGGCTCTAAAAGGCTAGCAGAGTGTTGCCTCTTAGGGGGCCCGCTGACAGCCTATAGACATCTCGTAAGTCTCATGTGACCTAGGCATTACCTTGGTAATTGACACCGAGTTTTCTTACTACATGCTCACTTAGGAGGGAAAGTTCGTTGCCATAAGGAATTAACCGATGGTTATTAATTCATCTTCCGTGCTCTGGCTAATGCCATGAGACCATATTAAAAATACAAAGAGATGGCATACTGGGTAAATACACATGCTCTGTTTGTTAGGCCGCAATCAAGTTTCTTTTATAACGGTTACATTCTAGGTCCTGTAATGGGCCAGTAGAGGAATTGCAATTTGTCTAAGTCATGTAAAACAATAACCAACCTCGGACATTTATACATTGGTAAGCATGTGTGGTTAATTCGTTTCATGTAAATAATTCCATCGAAATACATTGTCCTGTTGACATATCATCCGTACTTACTATTTCTGTCCAAATAATGCATTGTAGAGCTCCAGTAATTACCTGATCGACCAGCACAGTATACCTTGGTAACACCACTGTGAAACCCCCCGTTTAGAACAGCAGCCCTTTATTAGAAATCGTACTTCTACAAAAAGAGGTATGTTGTTAAATCTGATACTTTATTCAGTCAACCAAATATCGGTGATTCTAATCAAATAACAATGACATTTGGCTTGGATTAGCGAGTTTATCTTCGCGGCATGGCCCGATATTGAAGCAAAGGCATGCTTCGTCTTTGTTCTTACATAAGTGATCTATGCTTAACGGATTACAGTTATCTGAGTACTGGTAAAGCGTGACGATATCCCCACTATGTTACTGCGAAGAAGTTACAAACTAATGAACAACCCAAGTCATGTAAAGTACGAGTAGATAGAATAAGGTGAATGATCGTTTGGAACGATGCTCAGCCGTTCATCTTTGACATGTTCCGTTGAAGGCACTTACCCAGTCAGTCAGCTTCGCCCAGATTAGTTCTTCTGTAGGCATCCGGGCCTCCCGCCAATCGTTTGAATGCTATAACCATTATTACTAGCTGCTGAGGTGTAAACATTAAATAAAAAATAGATGCTAGCTATATATAATAGCAGGGCTTCTATTTTCGTTTAGAGGCAAGGGAAGAATACAAACAAAACTCACTGAGACAACCTTTACTAGTGCAATTACGCCAAAGCACTGCGTGAGTACTAACGACAGGTATATTGTGAGCCATTAGTCTATAAACATCAAACCTTCACGGAATGAAGAAGTGATATCAGCTACAGTTGAGCTAGACATATATTGATACGGATGATAGTTGTTTTTTGCTATTTGGCCATACCTTAATTTGCAACATCGAAGAATACGCCATCAGAAAGACACAATAGGCAAGCTCACCTAGGGAGTCAGGGTATTAAACAACGCTGGTGATGACCGTGGTAACTGCGGGTTGGATTCAAACACACCATTCTAGAGCTAGAGCACCAGCCTTAACTTACATGTTTCATGTGTGATATAGCGAGGCTTTGTTTCTGGAAACCAGAAATGCGAATAACCAATTATCGTATGCAGGGTCTAGTGTGTGTAGTGCTATTGTGGGCGCGTGTCTGCTTTAATCGACTCCCATAGTGTTACCAAACATCGTCTGTCCGATACCAACAATGCGATTATTTGACTGGCCTGTGAAGAAATGGGAGAAGTCTTCAAGAGATACTTCTATGATTGTCCGTTTAAGTAAATTGATCAGGGAGATTAATGTCCATTGCCTTGGCAGAATAACCTCACGACATCTTTTTTCCGCAAAGACCATGAAGATGCCATTCTTAATCGAAAGTTCTGCAAGGATATTGTCCAATAGTTCTTACAGCGATAGTGTGAATAATATAAGGGCAATTGAAAAATGCTTACCTGGAATTTCGAGGGAAGAGCAACTTCAAAAGCGCACGCTGCATTCATGATATTTGCTGAATATAGGCGGAGATCGCCAGGAAATATGATATGTTGATAACTTTTGATTTTGTTTAGGTGTTTGATATGACGTCTGTTGGGTATTCTTACATCGGCAGCGGATGCAAAAGCGAATATTTGGGCCGGCTGGTTCGTTATTCGTGGGTGGCGTTCACACCTCTTCAATAGTTCAAATGTGCAATAATTTTCGCTAATGCGTTAGATCATCACGTGTACGACTCTGGAATACATTCTTTGAGTGAATCATTCATGTACCGTAAGATTGTTTCCAACATATCCACCAATTGCACGGACTTGCCCGCATATAATTTATATCATTTGGGAATCTCTGCTCAGTTGACCGACCTGATGCACTGAGACATCATATAGAACCCATTGAAACAAAATATTACCGACGGAACGACTTTTAGTGATCATCTTGCCAATTGTTAACAAACGCTCAACTTCTGGTGATGTTCGTGAAACATCCATTCAACATCATCGACAAAGGCGGTTATCACATATGTGATAGGCGTATTGACACACTGTTTGCAACATGAGACATTTGGGGGGACAGAAGATGAAATACCGGGCAAATCAGGTGAAATATATGTCACTCCCTATCGCTTCCTTATCGACCAAACTTCACGTCTACAACCGGAAATTTGCCGATGGATTCTACGTATCGTCCACCCAAGTACCTCTCTGATCGATTTGCACACTGCAGTACATGAATTCTGTGTCCGCTTACTCGAGGCAATTAAAAGTTTGACTCAGTACAGGAAGTAATAAGTGATTGTTGACGTTCCCAATCTTTTCTCATTCTTGCTGTCTAAGCGACGTAATTCCTCTTTTAATACTAATGTAAACCATGAACTACCACTGGTCAGCCTCTGTTTGATAGGCAATCGCTACAGCATATATATGTTATAGTATCGCTGGATGAATAATTGTAACTACGTACAGATGTTTGAATTTGCAAGACCATCATTTTTTTTCAAGTGGGGATTGAGATGGTGAAAAGATTGAGTAAATTTGGTGACGCAGGTTCTTAGACGCGGGTCTGTAACTCGCGCGTTATATACTCAGCTGTTGTACTACAGGGCGAAGTTGCTACTCCCCCTCGCCGTGCTCTCTTATCATAGGGGCAAAATGCCTATGTCCAACATGTGAAAATTATCATCACTTCAAGTATCCTTAATGTTTGGTTCATGGAGAATTCGTGTTTAGTCTATTGGTGGCACAGATAGTGTAAGCCAGTTTACTGCGATGATTAACTGTGGCACACGCTACAGTTTCACTGCTTAACCTATGATACCTAATCCACGACGTAAGTCGATGAATGAAGGCATGATAATGAAAGCATTCCGTGACTTTATCGAACGCATTGCAAATTACACCAGGAACGTCACTTTCTTAAGGCCAGAAATCAGATGACGTTTCAGTATACCTGCACACGATATTGCTCATCGACTTCAAAAAGATGTTTTTGTTACCTTAAACGAATGATGTCTCGAAAACAAGAATGCATTACAGTCAAGTGTCTGAGCAAACTCGACCAGACCATTAAACCATTGTAGCGCAGCATATTTGGCCAGAATAAATACCATTAACCGAAGGTCCACTTTTCTGCGTCCGATGAAAGTAGCAGATTACGTGTCTCTTTGGGTTTGTGCCCGTGACAACGAGAGAGGGATTTGATCAGCAAATCATCTAAAGTTGAGCAAATGGTACGTAGCTATTTATACTCCACCAGTGACACTCAAGACAAAGTCTACTTGCAAACGCCCACTCTGCTTTTGTAATGGATCGCATAGAAGATAGACCTGCACATGCTAAAAAACATCTACGACTTTTGGCCAATCGAGATTTAACTTGAGAAGGAACTAGTGATAATACGATTCAATATTTGGGCGCTATCTTTACTGTTGATATGATAATAACGGTTGTTGCAGTAGGTTAACTAGGTAATGTTTTGATAATAGCCCACTGCAATGAGCATTTACACAACCAAATGCCGCCTTTCAACAGTATTGACTATCTCAAGGGCTTGGCGGTAATCATTTGTGTGAACGATTATTATGACATATGTGCTTTCATGAACGCGGGAACGATCATCCAACCAGGTAGGTAAGAACCTCATTTCCTCTCATGTTCTGTATGTTCTCTTTTGATATCGTTGTCGAAATGTCAAGGTACTTTGCCAGCGTCTTCTCGACTGCAGACGATATGCTACATCATTAGACCCACGTCATTGTTTGACATTAACGTCACATGTGAACTTGATAGCGTGCTAAGAAGCCAGTACCTTACAGAACCGGGAACCCCATCCCCTTTCAAATATACCAACCGATGAAATAAATAAAATAATATAGTTATTACCCGAATAATGTTTTGTCGTGAGCATAGCTTGGCTTATTACTAGATACCAATAGCATCGTATCTTTGATCCATTGAAATGCATCTGCTAAGGCAGCCAAAAAGTATGAGAACCTTTAAGATACGGAAGCAGTAGATCTATTGCTAAAGTACACGCATGATCATTGACGTCACAATGGGTAAGATGATCTGAAATGTATGCTAATTGTCTCTCGCAAATGATGCTTTTAAATGGCAATATCTCTTTCGTTGGGTCGGATATAATGAGGTTTATCGATATCATTACATAAAGTAAAGTTAAGTCAGCTTGTGTATCTTCTCCACAGAAGACCATGTATTCAATCATAAGACCAATAATATTAATATCGCCTGACCGCTTGTTGGCGAGCTAACAAACCAACGTTTCACCGAAATATGAGCCCCAATCACATAACCATGAATCCTCTGATGACGTATATACAGCTCATGTACTTCGGAGAATCTCTATATGGGAGACCGCTGTGGATACATCATGGTCGGCGACAATCCTACTTCTGAAGGCATGGCTAGTAAAGTATAGTTTAGTACAATTATTGGAAGAGTTCTGAATAAGTTTGCGGTTCCGAATATATTCAGTGATGCCTATGTTTTATGTATGCATGAACAACACTTGCTAGCTTGCATGACACTTGTGTGAACTATGTGGTCAATAATGTCATTGCCTTGAGTGCATTTATGCTTTAACAGCATTGAATGGCTAACATATGATCATTAATGACCAGGTCGCCTGTGGTAAATAGCATCATTCCCATGCAGACTTGCCAACATACATTGGAAAAATAGGCTCTGGTTGCATCATTTGCATGCGTTTTTTGGTCTTTATGCGTTCACGTATATAGCCTGAAATGCATGTAGTAAACAAGTGTCACCGGCTAGCTTGCATATAATCAATTGGATCATCGGATGACAGGCTTGTGTTAATTTAAATAACGAATTGTTTGAATAATGCTTTTTTTGCCCTGGATAGACTACATGTTGATTGTCTGCATTTGCAAATGTTGGATTGTTCACACCATAAACAACTGTATATTCCATGGACTTATTTATTTGCTTGAGGCCAAGTGGCTTAGCCAACTATGTCTGTGTTTTATTGACTATCAAAATACGTTTTGCCAACTGATTTCAAACTATACTGGTTCAGTCGTATGTTGATATGTTAATGTTACTGTAATAATCTTAATCATATACAGCCACTGCATTGAGTGACTTCTTATATACTGTTGCGTGACATGTGCAATATTCGGCACGAAAACCTGTGAGACGCTCCCGCCCAAGACCTATTCCCATATTCGATATGCTAAGTGACCACTGATCCATCTCTAGCTAAATAACGACAAGTATCAATTCCCACCTTCCAACACTAAGCATATAATACATAACCCAGCCGCCAAAAGCCTAATCGTTTGATCGACGTAATCCTAAGGTTGAACTAATTACGTGCACGTCTTCTGGCTGACAACAACCCGGACACTTTGAAAAAAGAGCATTATGATCCAAGATGCCTGCCCGAATCAGCAGTTTTAAAAATAAAGGTGGATATATAACATGACGCTGCTACACATCACATCTGCGCTATAGGGATGCCTATTGTGTCCAGGTACAGCAGTAGTGACATCCAGGGGGATGCATTCTATGACAAGTGAACGAGCGATTTTAAGGATACAGACCATGACACACACACATGCATGCACACACACGCAGACACCTACACACACGCACACGCACGCACATACACACACATGCGCACATGCACAAATACACATATAAGGGTATACATATATATACATACGTTTATATTTTATTTATATGTATATGCATATTTATATAAGCTGGTAATGACCTGGATAGTGCATTTAGGCGTGCAGGGGTACAGAACACCCGTAGTCCATATGAGAGGCTTTGTGACTTTCCCATTTTTCATTCATGGATTCCATTTATTTCTTGCAATAACATCAACGACAGTTAGGTATGTGTATGCGACGCGCTTTAGGACTTCCAATTTACCTAGCAACAGCGTTCTGCCTGACGCCACTATTAATTAAGCCATATCGTCGTTAATTGCGCTAATCTATTCTGAAACTATCTGACCTACAGGCTGATTAATCAATACCGGGTACAAGACGGATCCGTGGATCCTGCTCTGATATGGCACTAAGGAACTTGTTAAACATAGGCCATATAAGCGAGTCAATTAGGTTGACGTTCTATAAAGCTGATGCGCACCATGGCCGTTAAGGTTTTGTTTAGCGGGGCAGTTTTAAAGGCTGCAGTTGGGAATCCCTGTAAAGAGCATTTGGTAATAAACTTTGTCGATTGCCTGTTTCAGTTAATTTGTTGTGATGCGTTGTGAGTTACCTTTTTCAACGTGGGCAGCCTAGTTGGCATGCTACTTAGCTAATGACAGCTAAATTCCGTGGGGTGCAGTGTACTCTGTGAGATGTAGCGTGTTATGAGAGTTTCGTTGGCTGCTTTCCCGTAGAGTCGATGTATTAGGCTCAGTCCCCATGACAGATCCATTAGCAGCTTCAATCTACATGATTAAGTTTGTCAGAATGCGACAAGATGTTTGTTTACTCCTCAGCTGCCGATCAATGTTGAACACTTAGGACACAAAACAAGTCGACAAACTACAAATGTCATGTGCAAGAACTGCGTGAATCTGTGTCGCTACATACTCTGCCATCTGGGAACAGATCCTTAGTGTAAGAACAAAGTGAGGAACATTAAGGCACCCTCTACCCTTTCCCCACAAATCCTCAACCCATCCACCCAGTAGGTGTTAATGACCAATACAGGCATTTTCCTTCAATTGCAGTATCACTGCAATATCAGATTAACTTTGTCGGTCAATTTGTTGCAAACAAATCAATTGTTTGACTGCGTGGCTGTGAAGGCGTAAGTATTCTCAAGGAATATCAGCCACTTCAGGAGAGAACAGCAGTGACAGGTGAATTCGGAAAATACGAACAGCACTTGAACACAATATAGGGAGCCTCTTCCACCTCCATTGTGCTCTATAGCTCTATATGCTAGTATATATTGATATTACCCCTTCTCCACTCTTTTTGAATGATTACTTCTTAACCCCCAGTCCCTATCAATAATAAATCTGGCTCTATTTCACTCCGTGGGAGTTTGCCGACGATCTTGCTTCTTCTCCGCACTGCGGCGGTACACAGTTAATCCATTCTTTCGTGCAATCTGGGCACTCTTTGCAATGAAACGGAGGGGTGATTAGTAAATTGAATAGAGCCTTTGTTGATCTGACATGTCGATGAAGTGGCTACTCAGCACCATATATGACTGATTCTTCGTTGTGCTCCAAGAGCTAACAACTATGATATGGCCAACTTCTATTCCAGCTTACCACAAAAAGTCGACGTATATTTGTCTCTTCCTCTGTAGATCCACACTCTCGATTATATATTACGGAAATATCCAACACACTGACGATATAGTGTGCCGGCTAACTCGCGAATCAGATGCAGTTAATCGTCTCACCTGCTGACAGTGCCAGTCATTGGCCGTCTGGATGCCGTGTTAAGACAGCGATGATTTCCAGAAAGTAGAGTTATATGTGGGTATGCCAATGTAGAGTAGTATTTAGCCATACCACCAGCTGCATGCAAGAGTATTCACATTCAAAGACTCTCCTTGCTTCTGTGAAGTTTTCAGTCAAGTAAATTTCATAGTATATACCCGTGTTCGGTGGTTCAACCGCCCACATCCTCTCCTCTTCATCTATACAAGCTTATGTCACAAACTCACCGATAACTCATCCACCCTTCCTTAGTCCGCCCCAACACGCTCTCTTCTTAACAATCACATATGTCTCACACCATTCCAATAGCAGCATGCGAAATAAACACCACATAATGTTAACATCTAGCACAAAAGCGCACCAACATTCAACACAGACCCCCAAACTAGTCTGACCTTGCATTGCATGTAATCCACAAACCCTAAATTCAATTTTCTCGTGGGTTGTGTTCTTCGGCTGCCAATCTATCTCTTCAATGGCGGTTTTAAACCACCATTGTCTGTATTTATGCATGTCCTGCAATCACGAAATCATTCTACGTCCAATGGATGACTGCAGTCTGTGTTCAAAGGCATGATTACAGGTTGAATATTAGGGTATAATAAATAAGCTGATTTGACAGCCCTACTCATCAGCTAATGTCACAACCAATCACCCGTCTTTGTATTACCCTTTACTCTACACCTACACCCCCCTATACACCAGTTAATCTTACGTAATCATAATAGTAAACACACAAGCAATGGCACATATATTTGGAAATGACCAGCCAAAACACATCAAACCAACCCACAGTGCCAGGCCACATGGCTTGTTGCTCATACGCTATTCAACCGCTTCTGGTTGTCGACCTATCAATCACCGAAACTATACACATGGTGAAGAGGGTCAGCAGTTACAACAGAGGCATGTTCCTAAGATGCATCAACGTTGGAATATCCAGGATATATACGTCTATGGATTCTTGTGAGCATGTTATGTTTGTCGCAACAAACGCTGCAAGTACATCAGCTGAGTAATCGTGTCAAGGAAGGCCCGTAGCCGGGATTTTTACTGGGGGGGGGGGGATCGATTGTGGACCTTTCTCCTGGCTCATACTGATGCGGCTATAAAACCATAATTAAGGGCACCATCGACACGCGATATATCTATATATACATAAATACGCTAGAGCAAGACACCTTTCTGGTCAATTTGGGCGGTTCGTTCGAACCCCCGACCCCCCCCCCCCCCCCCCCCGGCTACGGGCCTGCAAGGTCGGCCCTGGTCAAGAACCTATACAACGCCGCGCGATGTTGAGCTACGTGTCTGTCGTGCATAGAAAACTTTGTTCTTAGCCATCAAGTCAGACGCGTGCACAGCCTTCTCCTTAGATTCCCAAACCGATTTTCTTGGAAAATGAGCAATGGGACACAAAAGTCGCGCACGCAGAATGCATGTGACATCGGTACTGGAACTAACTATTCCTAGCTAGAATAAACTTTCTGATGCTGAGCTCAACCTCCAGGAGGACTACACGGAAATCGATGAAAGGTGCTATGCACCACAATTCACTCGTTGATTCTACTCACCATAGAATGTTACCGAGTGCGTAATAACAAACTACAAGCTTTGAGCGTTCTTGAGCGATTCTGGGATACTAAAGGTACCAGCCATTTAAGGCCACAAGAGTCTTGGAAAGTCTAGTCAATACATACACACAACGCTTGCTCCGACCTATCTGCCGTTGTTCAGTGGTGCTTCCGGTCTCGTGAACCAATCATGCTTTCACTGAAGATGAGGTTATTGAATTGTTGAAAGATAGCATATAAAGAAATAATCATAAATTTATATTATTTTCAAATAACATCATAATGGTCGCGTTATGCATACTGTGCTGCAAGATGTCTTGATAACATTTTTACGTTATTTAACATCCTTACACATAACAAGAATCTGCTTATGGGAAGATCGTTTATGCAAAAGATTAGTCAATCATGAACTGAAAAGTCGACTGTCGTGTTCCTCTAGCGCATGCTGAACTGATAGTAAGGCTCATTGTTATGTGTTATAGATTGCATAACAGCCGCCATGACATACATGTCAAGCCATTTAACTACGGCGCCTCTACTAGTGTATCACTGAATGTTCTTAGATTTGATTTTGCGCTACGGGACGTTTTCGAAACTCTCATAGATGATAAATGATCAGCCGTGTTCTGTGTCAGTTATCATGGGTGCGCCTAGTAATCAATGAACAATTACATCCTGGCGTTATGCGAAACGACCACACCTGCTCACCAATTTAATCTCAGTAATGACAGTGCTGCGTAAGATGATGAAAGGCTTTGTGTAATATGGCGTATATTTCCTCTTAATTCGGGCTTTTGAAAGCTCCGCATCGTCGGGTTGATTGTGGTTTTTTCTATACTCACGCAGCTCATCATTGTCAATGAACACAATATGATGACCAGATAACGACAGTAATAATGGCGCGATTATAGCTAATGCTGCAGCTTAGTTATATATGGCCATGGATTCATCAAAGCTGCATTAATCTGACTGCGCTTCCAGAGAGGATGCTTGTAAATTACGCATGGGTGGAAACAAAGGTGATCAAAATGCGACAAAGTATCTTCTGTTGCTGCATTCGTATCAAGCCAGTGTTTATTTGCAATTTCAACCATTGCAATCGCAATAAAATGATATATTGAGGAACAATATAAATGTCAAAATATTTCATAGATATGCAGGATAACAACAAGACGCTGATAATTATCTTTCATGCATGGCAATGGTGAAATACGGCGTCGTTCATTGGATATGTTTCCTACTACATAATTGCCCAATTACCTTACAACTACATGACTTTCGGATAATACTGGAGTCACTAAAGTTGATATTTGTTTTTGTCTCAATACATATGTTCGATATTTAAAAAAAAAATAATGCTGATTACTGTAAGGTAAGTATGTAGCTACACAGACGTGCCAAATAAAAACCACCAATTAATCACATCCTGTAGCAAATGACGCCAATTATCTTATAATGCCACTTTGATGCATTGCTAAAATATTCTGCCTAATTTTCAATGAGGTCATAAATAAACGATGATGTGTCTATATTAAGTCTGATTAAGGATTATTATCGAATGATGTAGTTAACCTCCCTAATCTCTTACTAACACCTGGAGTATCGTTTTTATTGTGAGTAACAGCTGATATTGAAGTAGTGACAAATCGGAGACGACCCCATTCATGAAGTTTGGCGACACTTGAAGCCAATATCTCTAGGACAGATTGTACTGAATTCAATCTGCCATTACAGTCGATCTTTCGTTTGTGCTTTTTGAAACTATGGACCAATCGTACATCTCTTCATGACGAATGAGAGTGCCTGCGTAAAGCTGTATTTTACATGCATGACGATTGCATTAAATCAAAAAGAGTGAAACTTAATGCCCTCACAAATTTGTATTCATAGCTACTACAAAGTATGTTTGCTGTGCTCGCAGCTCAGTAACAAAGGTAGCCTGTTAAATCCCCTCTCTACAAATCATGCACGTTTCCTCCGCGTGGCAGGGAATCAGCACAGAGGCCTTTCTAATGTATTGATGTATTGAGCTGGTATGTCGCTACAAAATGTAACATTGTCGGTCAAGAGCCAATGCATTCGGAAGTGGTCATTTATTGGGTAATTATAAGCGAGTGACTATTAAATTTCGATTGTTATAACGCATGGATAGACCCTACCAAGGTGGTTATAACGATAGTTATTATTGTTATATTGGCTGTTTCAAAATGCTAATTTTCGGTAAAATCGAAAGGGCTTCTGTATTCGGTTGAGCTGTCGGATTTCACTCATTGTGTTCCTAAACCAATTATGTCACCACCTACATTAAGCACACGAATAACCCCTGATGAGCGCACATGCATGTTAACTGAAAGAGTGATTACGCACTAAATAATGGATGCATACAGTATTTAAGCTCATTTGCTATGCAGCATGCCTTTCAATAAAGGCTTGCTTAATGCAGAACGACCTATCTTGCGCATAGTAATTTCAATAGGTTAATTCTACAGGAGATGAAGGAGTGCAAACGGGGACGTGTTCGAACGTTATGATGGTTCTAACCAGCGAGTTGAACTCTGAAAACGAATGCAAACAATCTATGGTGAACATATGCCCAAGACAAGGTGATCAGACACAGTACTTCAAACAGCTCTCAACATTGTCACATATTACTCAGAATCCAATGACAACGACAAATGCAACGACAAAGAGATATAATGGTTATTTAGGCCGAGCTTTTGGCGCATACCTTATCAATGGAAATCACCCGACACATCCGCAGTGGATGAATGCAGGAAATAATTAGACGCCGTCTGATCGATGCAAGAACTCACACGACCCTGCCTACTTATTTGAGATACAAGAGAATGATCGAATGTCATCAGACGCTAGAATTACTGAGTACCTCTACTGCATGGTCATTAATATTGACCAGTCTATTATGCAGATTATGATGCATGCAACTCATATATAATCCCTGAATAACCATAATTGATGCGCACCGGTATGGTTGAGTTCAGTTTCATTACAAATTTATAGTATGTTCTATTAATTAATAGTATGTGCATGGTGTCATATCGCATATTATGTTGAGCTTTGCTTGGATCAGACAGTGATGACTGGGTAAGAGACCGGGGTCAATCTCATGTTTGCTACATGCACAGTTTCTTGACTGCAGGGGTCAGACAATGTTAAACATTTGAAAAGGATCCATCAAGCATACTGCATCTTAAGTAGAGAAACACAGTAAACTCCGCGTAAAATCATGGATTGTCAGAATGGCGCAAGATTTTAGCAAGATTATTAGCAGCTAGGATCTTGAGCTTAATAAGCATATAAAGGGTTGGGTATAGTACACAATAACATAGCTTGATGGTTTATATGTATCAGATACATCTCCCGATATTGGATCGACCTTAGCATGTTATAGCAATTATGACGTGGATGACATAAATACCATCGGTGAATGTATTGCTTAACGCGCACTCATTTAATGTTCATCTTTATCATGTCGTCAGCGCCGTGTTCAATTCAGGTGACTATCTGCTAACAAACGCGCCAATCAGATTAGGTGGATATAACATATTTTATTTCAATTCACCACACGGCCCTCTAGCGCTTGCATTGTGCGTCTCGACTGATGCTGGGTGTGGGTCAAAGGATGATCACCGACAGCGATGGAGCTGTAAGATTCTGCATACTGTGGAACCACGCAAATCATTTTGTCCCAATGCTGACGATATTATATAGACAGTGTGACATCGTTGATGAAGTAAATCTTCCACGACTGCTTAGACAAAACATACAATGACGAACCTTAACACTGTGTGACTTTCTTCATCCCTAAAGCTGCCTATCTATTTTCAGCTACTGGCATATAAATGGATGGATGGAACACATATGTCAACCCACTCGATTGAACCTTCGATAATAATCTAATGGATTCTACCCTATCCCAATTGTTTGAAAGGTTAGTCTGGAAAATAATCAGACGATGACGTCTGGATATCTGAAACACGGCTTATCAGTACATTAGTAATACGGCCGTCATGAACATTATTTCTATGAATTGTTATCGTGTCAGTATGTGGGGTGGAGAATACCTTACATATAAAAAGGTGAAATATTATCCTCTTACATAATTTGTCTTGCCTGTTTAGTGCATGCCTCGCATTCCAACAGCATAAGTACCTTATTGCTGGTTACTCACTGTTATATATAAGTAGGTAAAAATGCAATATCATGTCCTATAAACACAATCTTTGTCACCTTGTAACGATTAACATATTATACACTAACCGTCAAAGCGTGAACCATAAAGCAACTTAAGTCAAACCACAATATGGCTGTTCAGAATTATCAAACTGAAATACGGCAGTCCACAAATAAGTATGAAAGTGCAGTTGCGGATAGCGTGACATCTCATACACATGATAGTTAAATACAAATCACCCACACCACTAACAAAGTTGATTTGGAACAGAAATCCTGAAAAAAAACAATTGTAGCTTGAGTATTCACAAAAACTATTTTTCACCCGTGGTACGGTATGTATTGCGATGTTGCAATGGCATAATGGGCTTGCAGTTGTGCTTTAAGACAGCCTGCATAAATATGACGCGCATTAAACATGCTGCTATGAAGCACTGCGCGATAGACCCTAGCAAAATATACTCGGTATTAGAACTAATGTGCAGGAAATGCTGATGGAGTGATGTCATATTACGGTCTTGTCTTGCACACTAGACGGGATAATCCGTCATTGCCTGTCAAACCGCCTTTCAAGAAAGCAAATTGGGCATGGAGTTGATGAAACGACTGTTGGATTCCGATTCAGCTCCTTAATTTTGTTAATGCTCATCACGTACCCTTTTTGTTAGTAATAAATAAAAGATTTCTCATTCTGCCAACGATTTTTACCTCTTCTCCGCGCAAATCTCGTTATGGCTCTAGCTCGATTCAGTTGTAATACGCCACTGCACCAGCTATCGAGCTAGGTCATTAGTTGTTTGATGAGTGCACGTTTCGTCAGGCTGTATAATGAAGGATTAAAGGTATTAAATTTTTCCATCAGGATGTCTTACTCATCAACCAGGGCGTTTGAAAGTTTAGCTAATGCGTTTGATACTGCTTGTATTTCAGCATCGGTGGATAAATTGGCATGGTAGAGATCCTTTTCGGCTGGCCCTTTTGTACGCAATATTATCCTCCTACAATGAGGTCAACGTACTACTGGAAGTGCTCAAAGGAGAGCCATCTCTTTAATTCACTTTTCGAGGCCATTCCAAACGGATACCGAGGATAAAGTCGGTATCTAATGGACCTATTGCTTCATATGTATGGGCTAGTATGATGAGCTTGTCACCAATGTTAATATTTGTCTTTCGACCTTGCATCTTTGCTATGGTGGTTTTGTGAGTGGACCTACGCAGACAACTAATTATGCATAATCCACTAATGTACTTGTCATCTTAGGTACGAATAAACGCAGTTAGAATTTTACAAGTAATAGACAGGCTTTTCTCAGAATACTCAAAGTAGCATCATGCCACCACATTACGTTGTTCTTACGTATGTTTGCGTGGCGCAATATATTCGAAACTAACAATTCGGACATTTCCCATATACTCCTATCTCCTTCTTTATGTAATGATAGTAAGAGTCGGTATGTATAGAAGTGGAAGACCTTCAAACTGAAACACAAAATTCGTACATTTTTGGATTACACCACTTTATCGTCCTTGTGACAGAATAAAGAAGTTATATGGTTGTCGAATTCAGGAGCTTGTATATTTCTATCCGAATCAGGGCCCTCAAACCAGATATATTTCTTTGATCGCTCATCAAAAGGAATTGGCTAATGTTGAAATACGTGACTCTTATGAATATCTCTACAAGCCATACTTCAATCTCTCAAATATATCGATAGTCAATTCCGCCTGTAATCTTTTCTCCCAAAGATGACATAAAGCTCTGGCGATTACACACGCTGCCACCAGCTGTATTAGTAATGCACCGTACGGTGGATGATATTACAGACAACATGATACTTCAAGGCGCCAAAATATGATTTTTCAACAGATCAATGCACAGTACCGTTGCTAACTATTGCCACGCGAGCATTACCCAATTGTTGTCACCTGCATATTTCGTCGATGTTGACCATTTTACTGGTACTAAAATGTATCCCAATGTAGCGATCGTTTAACTAAGTCAGCTGTTAATTATCCAATATTCTTATAAGATCGTTCTTTTTCAAGGGCTTTACAAAGCTTTTGTATATGTAATGCAGTGATGCGGTTGCAATAGAAAAGAGGTATAATGCGTCAACAATCGATGCATAGGGTGGTGTAGAAAAAAAACCCGATGCGGCATGTCGATCGGCTGTCAGCAGCTTGGAAGCCTTTATTGATTAAGAAGAAAAATCTTTCACAACATTTGTCTTCAGACTTTTACACATACATTGCACTATGTGACAGTATTGTGCCTTGCATGAGTGCGACTAATAATTAGGATCACCATTGTAGGTGCAAGCAAAACCGGATTAGAAGATGGATGCACCCGTTTCAAGCTGCAGTTTACATACTAGAGTGGCCACAATATGCGTAACTGGCATGCACCTTTGTGCGCCATATAATACCGATCGCAGATGTGCTGCATACCACAGCCAACCGTATATTGTACTGAAAGATATTTCATTTTACAATCAAGCTCCCATTGATAACGCTTGTGTCATTCCTAGCCACTCATTATAGTTCCAGTAGCACTTACTGCACATGTAACCTGAAATGTGCCCTAATTGCTCGTCGTCAACATTGAAGCATTAGGACAAACTTATCACACTATCAAGAATACTTGAGGATGATCTCTGCAATAATCGTACCTCTTTTATCGTCGTAAGGCATCAGTTTTTAAAACCATTTAATACAGAGATCACATGCGTTTAAACGTTGTGTCTAACTTCGATGTATTTCAAGGCCTCTCGTAGGCTACAAAACACACCTCGCTTATTAAAGCTGTAATGTGCATCTTAAGGGGCCCCGACGGGCGTGCTAAAGCTTTTATGCAAAAGACTGAATTGGCCCGTGCATTTTCTATCCCGGTCGTGATAACATGCTGAACATTCCACAGGAAAAACTAGATCTCGACACTTGCGGATCATTGGAGATACACACAGTCCTCAGTTGATGTACGTTAAGAGGTATATGTAATCAGACACAACCATCATAACATGAACACCTAACTGGCAGTGGATGGACACTAAACCCTCAGTGGGCGAACACGATTCAGTCGATTACTGCACATTATAAGTCTAAGGGTTTCGCATCACACTTAATTATCTCTCAATGCAACTTGAAGATTCATAGTTACACTATAATGCAAGCGTGAGAAGCCGCAAAGCCGGCCTATTTCACAAAACTTATCTGGGGGGGGGGGGGGGCGGGGGTGGTTGAGCAATTGCACCATAGCAGCATTTGCATCGTTGCAGCATATGGGCAAGGCTTCATCACTAGTTGTTATACCATTTGCACGACCTATACAGATCATGCAATAGTTCCTATATATTAGTCATTTATTTGTTAAGACAACAATAACGTACCACAGCAGGATAGTATGAAATGTTCCTTGTGTGCAGCGTCCAACTGAATACATCTGGCGAACAGTGATGTCATCATCGGCGTTCTACTGATTAAGCTCGCACATTCTGGAGGTGCTCATATATGACGATATCGTCAGCATGAATAACTTTTTAATTATCGCCTTGAAGTAACTTTCCCGATTGCTGCTCACAGTTTAATCAGCCATGTGCAAGCACTTTATCTGTATGTTGTAGGAAACCTACCCATGCAATAGATCAAAGGAGCTTCGAAATATGCATCAGCGTCGACTGAATAATTCAATCCAATCCCTATACCACAGTCCTCTTGATAATTAAATCGTGCAATTTACACCTGCTGATTGAAGCCAAACTAATTCAAATCAAAATTCCCCTCAAAATTCTTCTCCAACCCCTAGCAAATGTAACACAACCATATGTCGGCGAATAATCTAAGGGTGAATTACGTACACTGTACAATGGCATATTATATATTATGTGTAGAGGACTTAACACTTTTGATAATGTACGCATCTATCCGTAAATGATCCCTAGCAGAGACCATAAAGGCCAATTACTTTAATTGCATTCGCTTATTTAATGTGCTGTCGCCCTTGTGCGGAGTACACGTAGCTTAGGACACTTTATCTAGAGGAGGGGGGGTGGGGCATCACATCTATCGAATAAATGGCTAACTGCATCGCAGTAATGGCCGCTTTGTGCAAGCGAGAACACAGGCAGAGAGCTTTTCCTCGTGAACAATCTGCATCCGTGAGAACAAAGTTGGTTTGAAGACAATTAGTCAAAGAGATTTAAAATGGACGACATTTTGCAACAGATTATGCTCTTGCACGCATAATTATCCTCGCCTCTCTCATGTACTAGTCTACCAGTCATTAAAAGAGAGTATTCGTAAATGTTGTTTCGGGGCTTATGTTAGCATAATTTACCCTTAATAGTCCATATAATCGATTGAGAGCACTGGGCGTAGTCGAGCAAGATTTGTCAGAAGTAGATGCACCCCTCACCAATTCCATGCGTTCGATTGTAATGCACTGTTATACAATAAGGCGAACACTACGCGTCAAATACACTAGCTAGAGTCTCTCCCTAACAATAAAGCCGTCGAGGAAAGTTCTCACTGGATGGCTTCTGCAATTACTTTGCCTCTTTCGGTTGATTTGAAATTAGCATATGCAAATTATCGCACTTCTCAGGAATGAGGTAATCCATCGTTCGACGACAGAGTATAAAGCTCGTAATAGAGTCACAAGCAGAACCTCCCCTGATCTAATTGAGGGCTAATTCATGCGCTCTGACTCTTCCTGTGTACATAAGAAGAATGAGCATATAGTTTATGCACCATAGGTGAGATGAAACTTTCGATAGTCCAGGTTGAACCCGCGTGGAGTTTCACTGCTTTGTATAATATCGAAGCTCCACGAATGTTGCGCGCTCACCTTCTTCCATATATTCTCAGCAGACATCATACAACCCTTTCTCAGCCCGACCATACCATCTACTTAGACAAAAGCTTATGTGGTGAATTATAATTTGGGTCAATTGAATGCTCCATGTTTCAATACTCACCACATGCTCCCAATTATACATAGCAGCCGAAGGATATACCCACATCATATATTCACCCTGAGACACCCATGCTGGCGCCTACACTCACCAGGGCTGCCTCAGGGACATTCTTGAGAAGTCGGTTTTAGGAAGTCGGGGATTTTGACTTACTAACATGAAAATCCCATAACGATTTTCTTTCACGTGAATCTCGACTTCCTGACGCAGGACGTTAATCACTACAAGGGCTAAGGATCTGCGATTTCGCAATCAACTGTCAATGGCACCATATTTGCAGGTGTTTCGACATCCCGTAAGGAATAACTAAGATCAACCGAATTCTGAATTGAAGTTGTATGAAGCGACATTCAGTATAATAAACACATGGTTAAATAGACAGGACATTCTTGTGTGGGAATCGGCTCTATTATTTACAAGATGATTTGGTTAAATATTGTCACGATTAAAGAACCATTCAGTAGAGATCGCTTTCGGGGAATATCGCAATCATATTAACTATAGTGGACTCTCATTGATGGTATGCGGAATATGATCATAGCTTCCATAGAGATCAGATCCATCCCTGAATTATCAAACTGCTTAATCCATCTTGTTTTAGGAAAATGAAAATTAACGAAATTTATCTATTGCAAACTTTGTTTACTCACAAATAATTATCAATCTGGAAACAATACATGCTAGGATTTAGCAAGTATCAATGTGTCGCATTTTCGTTAAATCTAACACATGTCGTATACAGGCGGTTGACAAAACCCCCACACTCACCCCTCTCCCCTCCCACCCTTCCGCCACCGCCACTTAACTCCTAGAGGCGAAAAAAGCTTGATTCGACAGGGATCAATTTTGGAGCCATCTGTCTGGATTGCGTATGGTAAATAAAGTGGCAGAAAGTGACTGAATCAACAAATGGACGGCATTTCGAATGTTTTGCGTGTGCTACTTTTACATCAAACCAGACCAATACGGGTGAGGCTTTTTTACCCGTGCCATTTGCGCATGCTGCATCTATGCGATGCAGGATCCTCAGTTACCGAGAACAGTAAAGGAAATAACTCAATCTCGTTAATTCATCAACTGTCATGGTCGCTCACTTGTTATTGAACACGCGTATAAACATCCTTTACCTCAGTGCTTTGGGTTATGTAAACATCATCCTCTTCTGTTTATCATACTAATTCTTAATCAATTATTTCCAGGATCTGCATTATTATTGCAGACAAGTGCCATTAAGTGCATTGTCTAAAACATGCAGATATGGTCCCTCTCTTTTTGTCAACGGCGCATGCGAATTGACCACCCGATTCTGAAACCTGCAATGCCAAGTAGCGTGTGCAGGTCTCCAACTGCTTATGCTAATAGACATTGCAGCTGGTCTTATCGTACCATGTGAGATACCTGCATTCGCCAATCAGCGTTGCAGGTCGAAATGCAACCAAAGACATACAAGACCGGTATAGCGCTACGCCAATATCAGTAATAAATTTTAAAAATATGGGATGTGGTCAATAATTATTAATTTATAATTGAATTACGAAACGATTATAGAAAGAGCATTCTGGGATGAATTGGAGTATAATGGATTGATTCAGGTCAACACAAAGTCATTAACTCTTGATATACGATTCCCATAACTTAGCTATAAAGTTTTTAGATATTACATGTTTGAATCATATTCAGAAGCTCGTTGCTTAGGTTCTTGGACGGGGATGACGTTAGCCTAGTGAAGTTTCAGTGATGGGTACATTTTTAAAAAGCATCATTGATTCAACCCCTTCGACTTTTCAGGGCGGTTCGCCGCGGAAGCACCGTTATCGAGCTAGTTTAATGATCAACAAGCCTGTCGCATATCAGGTGTGACGCAATGCAGTGTCTGTTCTAATACCCAGTATGCGATTTGTCGGCCATGACACCTGGTGCCGAAGGCCCACCGGAAATCGGTGGTTTACAAAATCAAAACATTGGTGTGTAATGGCTTCTCCCCGGCGGAACGTTTTTGCGCTTCGTGAGATTCAGCTCGCCAATTGCGATATATCACCCGAAAGTGCCGTGCGATGTAGTTCAGAGATGACAGAAAGTACTAGAGCCTCATTTAGTTCATATACTGTGCATTATTTGGGAGAAATACGACTGAAAGTTGAAGAATCAAAGCAGGAGCTTGCGACTTTGGCCTTTTGGGCTTGGAAATGGCAACTCAACAAAACCCCACAGGTATGGAGTTATTATACAGATATGTATCTTCTATTTTGTGTTTTTCTTAGACCCAATGTTATTTGTATTGATTTTATTTTGTTATACTGCAATATGCGTATGATTAACTCGGTTATGAAATCAATTGCTAATCAACATTTTGTAATCTTGGGTGGTGATTTATCCAAATTAATCAAATAATTGGGATATTGTGTCACATTTGGTATTGCTCTTGCCCTTGATTTTTGTTGTGGTCAATGTATTTATTTTTTAAAATTGTACTATCCTGAAGACACATTTGTTCCAGAAATTGAAACCCAGGAACTTGCCAAACAGCGTCTGGACTGTCTTCTTCAGCTTGATGGTGAAGCCTCACTTCCACATCCACAAAGTCTAACGAACTGGTCGTCCCACAATTTCAGTATGGGAACCTCTACAACTAATTGATTAACACACCAGGTAATTTTTTTGTTTAGTTGCTTTTGATTTCTTATCAGTCATACTTGCTTAGAAATGTTTGTTCATATTTCAACACTACTTACTATTAACCTGTAGTATGAAGTGGCCCTTTAATTCACTTACACTGCTAATGAATTATTGCTTCGGTCATTTACAACAAGGATTCTTTGGGTGCATTCAAGGCCTTGGATGCATACAACTATGTTTACTGTGGCTGGGTAGACCAGCTTGGTGTTCACATGACGGCAAGCAAGTTTGTGTTTGTGGCAACAGCTGTCCGTCCATCTCAGCACACCACAATCGCCCCGTATGATGTGTGGGCCCTCATTCACCAAGAAGGATGGGTCAAGGGAGCAAGGTGCTGCTGCATGGCTGGGCTTGGGGAAGCAAGCAGTCATAGTTACCACATTTGTGTGACGTGGACATCATGCCAATGACTGTCATTAATATTTATATAAATCACTTTTATGATTCATAGTTATTCATTTGTTGTTTGTCCCTTTAGGACAGATCTTGTCCCCATGAAGCTGCAGAATATCGGCTTCTCAATGCCCCAGTATGGGAAGCGGCATGTGCGTAACAAGCAACCTGAAGAGATGAAGAATCCCTCTGGGATATTGTAGCTGAGGCTGCACCGAATGCAGTCATTGTAACTGCCATCGACCCAGTTGGACACCAACAGAATTCCATTGGTGAGTTGGTACACTTATGGTTACAGCAAATCGGATCTCATGGAACTATTATATTTATGCATCTCTTTTCTTGAATAATCTAATTAACTGATATTTGTCTGTTCTTCAGCTGATGTTTCAAGTCATGTAGTCATATCAGAGACATCTGAGTATGTAGCCCCTGCCCAAACAATTGCTTCGGTCATTGCTGACAATGCTGATGTGGACCTCATTGCCATCAAGTCCAGCATCAACCCTGCCCAGTCTGACAGGTTGTACCAGTCCACAAAACTTTAGGGGAGATGTGCATTGCATGGAAAATCCTTTTATAATACTGATAATCTATCAGCTTGTACATTTAATTCATACATTTGGCACATGGCTAAACTTATTGTGTGTTACTAATTATTTGTTTGTAGTCAAGGTAATGTTTTTTTCTTCCATGCTATGACGGTATGCATAGAACAACTGTCTCGCTTTCATTACAAAATATTGTTTATTTTCATAAATCACCAATTTAAAATGTGTAATCATAGTGAAATATTTACAGGGGGCAAATGATGCAAGGGAGAAAACAGCCTGCTACACTCTTAAGTCCTTTAATCCGACTCAGGGAGAAAACAGCCTGCTACACTCTTAAGTCCTTTATTCGCTCTATTGCTCTCAACGTGAATCCTGAGGCTGGACACTTTTCTGTGGCGTTCGACTTCACAATGGCTAAGCTGTATCTTTCCTTTGGTGAATGGGGGTATATTGAGCGTGACACATCTGGGGGCCAGAAGATCTGCAATGTCAAAACCCCGGTCTGCCATAATCTGGTCGTGTGGGTCCAACTGATCCAAGAACTCTGCTCCTGTAAACATTTTGAAAAGCAAATGATATAAACGGGTATATGTACATGGTATACAGGCAAGCAACAAGTTAAGTTACACAAGACCAATGATACTCCCTTACCTGAGTTTTTTACAAGTGCTTGTCTGAAGCCCGACCACCCCATCTTACTGAGTGTGAAAACCCGAGAAATGATGCAATAAAACTAAGGTACTACAGGTGAAATAACAACTATTGCATTTAAACAATATTTCGTCATTTTGTATTGGACTCTTACCATGGGGTAACTGCTTTGACAACTTGAGCCTAGATTCATATTCATGGCGAGAGGACAATCTGAATCTGGAAGTATAACATTCAAATTAAGATTCTCAAACAGAAGTAGATTTTAGCTGTATGACATAGCTTTACTGATGTATTACAATAAATCAAACAGTCACCTTGTCTTAAGTATCTTCGATGGGTAACCCATGTTAAGGCATGGTGTTGGATGTTGAGGTGTTGGCATACCTTCTACAAAATGCTTGGAACAAACAACAGTGTGTGGTTTGATAGCTAAGTTCTTCCTGTTAACTGCCTTGACCCATGCCTTGTACCAGGGTAGCGAATCTGCCCCGGAAATTTGAAGAATTTAGGTTTGGCGCCATCCTGGTGTGTAGTTCTTGAGCTTGAGATGCAATCGATAACGCAGCAGTGATTCACCATTGTGATATATGCCATAATTATTGAGATTAACCCCTTTATATACCCAGTGGCGTGCATGGTTACGAGCGGTGTTGGCATTTGAGCAGATCATAATAAACCGTGAGCGAGAGGCCAGCCTCATTGCATTGACTTTCTGCATGATCAAAGGTATCGACATCTACGAAATGCGTCCTTTAATCCTTCCAAACCGCGACACACCCGAAATCAAAGACATTACATCTACCACACGACGACCTGTCTTCCACCTATTTCACAGCTGTCAAAATCGCGTTCCTCGACCACCGATTTCCGGTTTAGCGATCCAAGATGGCGGAACTCGCCTAGTCGGTATGGACTGTACGAGTTATAATTCAGAGAATATTCATGGTATATGACAGGTACCTTACTCGCATTGTTTCATATATACTCATTGCGTGTTGGTCTCTTGCATGTAGGTGAAGCCAGAGAAATACACTTTGTATTGATATGAGCGATAATATAACAGTGGCTTGATAATTTCAGGCGAGTGCTGTGGCCCGTGTGGGTAAGGACTAGGGGGCGATGGTGTGTGTAGGTCGCAGGCCTAAGCCCCGTTGGATGAGGTTGATTAAGCTTAGTGAAAAAATTAGTCCTATATATTTATTGGTTACCGTCACATAATAATGCAGTAATGCTGTGTTGCCACTTTTATCAGCTGACATTTATTTACTCTTCTTGCTCGAGTACGTTCAAATCAATAAGCAGCAGTAGTTGGTAGTGGGATGGTCTCTTCCTCAATCTGCACTAGCAGAGGGTCAACTGAGGTTGACTCATCAATGGCTTTTGTTCTTTAGTTTGGGTCGACTGGCAATAAATTGGTCACCATATCTGACAAAAAATTTCCATGGCTAGAAAACCCTAACAGGATACACATTGTCATTTTGCGGTTTGTCAGGTTAGCATTAGCATAATTATACATCCGCGTAGATTTTACCTCATTGCTATATTTAAGGACACGTTTTGTGTTTTAATAAAGCAGCGGTATTAAATCTAGCATTGTTATTTATATTATACAACTGATTAATTCATCGTTTTCCAGCAATGTTGGTGCCCTTTGTTAGAACGTAAAATTCTGAAGTTTATTTTTAACAAAGGTAGTATGTCAGGGCACGATATTGGTTATAAAAGTATATTCCACGGACTCATTTGTCACATTTGTCGTCCGCCAGGCCGATAACTTTTCGGTTACGTTGCTCGACGTCAAAAGATAAACATGTTGACAATAGCGCGATTGTTTGAAATTGTGAACTGACCCAATTGACTTGACCTTAGCTTTTATCCAGAGTACTTCGGTTATTTGTGTATTGAAGTAAGCACACGATTCAATGAATTTGTATAACTCGTTTTTATTGGTCAGTCTATGTGCAAATGAGTGTCGAATGTTCCCGGCATTACAAGTCTCTGATTTGATACTTCAAGCAAAATATTTTTCCCAAGTTTAACAACATTGGACAAGTTTGTCAAACCTTTACCTGACTGCAACTATAATGAATTAGAAAAAAGTCCACCTTCACTCAGCTTTTTCACTTCTACTTTCAGCATTGTGAATAAAAAGGCCGTTGAGAGGACCAGTTAAATACTGGTAGGGCCAGTTCATTTTGTTGAAGGGCCAGTTGAACAAAAATTGAGGGCCAAATCACATATTTGCCAATTTCATGCCCTGTATGTTTAATCGCCGCAGCTTCTTTTTTATATTGCACCGATAATTAAGCTAGCATAGCTGTTAAAATTACACCTTGGAGACCGGGGAGTGAGGCTACCAGAGTGCTCATCCTAAGCTTGTAAATTACTGCAGCAAGTGGAATTTTAGCATGATTTTTTTTAGTTCCTGATATGGACGTAAGTAAAACAACACTTCGTTAACATCTCCTCATGTTTTTCAATCAAGTCCTGCTAATTTTTACTAGTCCGATTGAAAATATGACTAACAAGGAATTTACCGGAATCGCCGATCACCCGGTGAATCTTGCAATGCAGTTAGTTAAGCCGTTGATGTCGCAAACAGACAATTTAGGTTTTCTTTTTTGGTAAACCGAACCCACGTTCCCAGGTATCGCTGATCGATCTTAATATACTTTGTTTAAAACAAATTTGAATATAAAAAATGACTTGTCCCATTGTACAAGTTAGATGGCAGCTTCACTTGTCCGATGGCTACCCTACTTGCCAGGGACAATCAGGTGATGGTTAATGTTTCACCCTGTAGCTGTAAGCGATATTGTTGTAATGGTTGCAATCATAAATAGTTGATTGATAGCAGACAGGGAGCACCATATAATAACAACACTCACTGCTGGTGCTGTGACAGTACAGATGCACCCTATCGTTGTCCTGATTGCCTGTCTGCAATATGACTCTACTATGGCGCATTGAACACCCATTCATGAGTGGCAGGTATGGCGCCACTGCTGTATGTATTATTAATGAAGAAATAACTATTGCTGACAGTTACTTGTGGTCCTTTTTGTATTGTGTTACTCTATTCAGGGCGACCATTTTATCACTGCTGATCTCCCGGGTTCGAAGCAAATCAAGGATCCTCATGAATCCCCGGACGCACCATCATCTTTACTAACATTTAAGTAAGATAACCGAAATAAGCCAAGCACCTAACCATTGCTTTCTTTCACACATTGATTGAACCTGACACAGCAAAAATGCATATGAATGGTTCATCGATTTGATATAAATATTATGGTAATACAATAACTGAGGTTACAAATGTTAAGTATATGTACATGCATATCTTATAAGTCTCTCTATTTGTGCATATTACAGCTATGCAGGGTGCACCCACTCGGGTGTTGCAGCATGGAAGAGAGGGACCTCACAAATCTTTTGAGGAATGGCTTCTGGCCACTGACCCCTAACAAGCGAGGAGTTATAGCAAGGTAGCTTGACCAACTGCAGTGCCTATCACTTGAGGCACAGATTTAAGTGCAGGCATTTGTCACTTCCACTGATATACACACATCCTCAAAGTTGGGCAAGGTAATTTGTGATATATCTTAAAAATTGATTAACAAATGAGATAAGATATGTGTGATCAATTCATATTTCCCTTTGTGTAACAAAAGGAATCTTTCACTCTGTTCCGTATCAGTCGCAGTGGAAAGATTCTTGAATATCCACAACAAGTCAAGGTCCCCTAGCCTGAAGCCTGTGGGCGCTGTTTACATGTTACTGATATTCAATAGTCTCTAGGGTGAGAAGCGTAGCGGAACCCCTAGAGTCTGGGACACAGACTAATCCACAACTGTGGCAGGAGATGAGGGCTGCCCCAATATCACTTTCATTGCCTGTTTCTTGGCTTATTGAATTTCCAGTCTGGGCTGCTAGACTCAGATGATGCAGACACAACCCTGAGGATCACAGCTAAGCTCACCATGTATGTAACTATCATAAACAGTTTTTAGCTCTTCTGTTCAGCAGAGTTTACTAAGTACCTGTCTGTTTGTAAACTTTTGATGGCACAAATTACACAAAGACCCACCTGTGACAGTTGTACCCTGCAGACTAAAAATCTGCCCTGCATGACCTTCGCCGAGTTATTTATGAAAAAATTATGAATTAGTGTTTAACCCTGGTGTGTTGTTAAATACTTTATCAAACCATAATAGTGATTAATTGTCCTCTAGTCATTACTTTAAATTGAAATTCATGCCAAAAGATGAAGAGATCCAAGGTATATTGACCTCTCATTGAATGTTTTATATCTAGTTGTATTTTTTGCAAACAATGTCAGAAATGTATTTGATTACAGGTTTGACAAGAAGCAGACTGAAATTGGCAAGTAACATAAATGTTGTTTGTTCTCTATTCACTATGCAACCAAGGTCTACAGAACATGGCTCGACAACCACCATCAAGCTGTTACGACATCTTGCACATTCTTTTTCAATTATCTCCATATTTTTGCACTCTTGTCAGCATGTCTGAAATAAAATAACCTGATATTATGAACTTTCTCATTTAGTGTTGATTTATGCATGGCTATCAAGCTTAAGGACTTATTGTGCCATCAATAATATCAATACAGTACCATGAAGATATTAACCGATGAATACACTAAAATACATAGGGAATGATGAATTATTCCACCTCAAGCTATGTGAACATTGACTAGAATAGCTCCGGCATTTATGCTGGGTCTGCAAGTAAAATAACAAGAATATCATAGCGTTTTGAGCTACAATATGGAAATTTCTGACGTGAATTTATATGCTTTATAATTAAATCAATCGAATTTGACAGTGAAATAGAGGTCAGTCGATAGAGCACTCGCTAGAGCGTCCACATCGCTTTGCTAACGGAACTATTAGACACCGGATGTATCAGGCTACAAAGTGATGCCGTTATTATCCCGTGCGACCCCATGTTGCGCCCCGCAAAGATGCGAAAACCCCCACACTGGACCCAACATGATGAATAACTTTACTTTATGGGGCTACATAATGATGTCGTCATAATCAGCGATGTAACGTCACACTTGTTAGTCCTTTACATGTAAGATTTATATCAGTCTTATTCGTGGTCGTCGATATATAATCAAAGATAGTTCTAGTAGTATATTTAAAATAACCCCCGGGCATAACTGTGTGCTACAGAAGAAGCACAAATGCGAGTGAAGACCATAGTCAATGATTAGATTGACGCGGTTCCGTTGACGTCATGGACACGTTGGTTCTTATCGAAAATTAAATCGTGTTCCCTGACACGCGGCCAGATATAACTCTATATTTTAAATATATCTTGCAAACAGACCTGATGAACGACCCTGACTAAACTTATACATCCCAGGTGGCGACAAATTTTAACCTTTGCAAATTCACCACATGCGATTCCTGGTATTGTCGATTCCATAGCTCATGTCCTTCCCCAGACGGAGACGCTTAGCAAATCATGTTATAATTTCGCCAATAGCTAACTACTAATTCTATCCCAAAGTCTATGACAATATACTTGATGTAAATTGTAACATATATTCATCTTCGCTTTTATATTTTACCTTAAAGGGTTTTAAATGCTAGCTTTGCAACACAGACGAATTTTGATGGACGTGTGTCATAAGGGGGATGGCAATTGCTTATGCACGATAAATCGGCAGATTCACGCCACCTCTTATCAGTTATTTTGGGATCAAAGGGAGTGGCGTTTATACCCCGGTAAAACTCACATTAACGGATCAGCTGTCCACGGCGGAGCAGGAAACCACGGAGTGCATAACTTTACAACACTTTCGGAGTCCGCCACTGTACCCCAACTAAAATCCATATTAAATATTCGAGCTGCCTATAATAACTTATGGTTTTAACAGGATAGATCCGACACAACTAGATTTTGTATGATAGATGAGTATATCATATGGATGGCTTTTGATAAAAATAACATTTTACTGCTAATCTGAAAACGCTTCATTAATCTCACATGCTACACCTTACCCTGATTAAACTAACTACCGTAGTTAAATGTTTAGGATTTCTTGTCGGGTATAGAGAATATTCTGGCGTTATTATTAAAGTGACCGACAAGTGAACACAGGCTCCGATGTATAACAATCATTCCAAGAATTAAATTTTAACGCGGTATGTGTAGAATTATATGCTGGTATTTTTTCCAGAGATTAATTGCATAGTATCTTATATTGCCCTGCTTTGTATATTTTGACCATCATTAGGGTATTCTATCATATGGGTGAACGAGACAATCTTGATTGAAATCTATTACGTCCACCTATAGCGAGTAGACTATTAATATCTTGGTAACAGTTACCAGATTCAAATATAATTTGCAGTCCATCGGCGAAATCACCACATACCTAGATCTGATTATTTGCTCTATGTGTAGTGCTTGTTTCACTGGATTATCGAATGTCGTGTATTGCAGGGTGGCGATAAAAAAAATGTGGATAAAGTGCCTATATATGACTGTAATTGACGGGGCCATCACAGGGCCTGATATATTCAGATAGGGTGATCTCAGCGGCCTGGATCAGAGGTGTATGTTGAGCACGTGGCATGACTTGACATGTTGAAGGCGCAGCAAGCGTCTGAACACCCCGACAAGCGGGTACTTTCAACTGTCTAGAAGTGGTGTGTTTCGTCAACATTAAGCATATTACCTTGTTTAGTCCATGTTAAAGCGATACAAATTGCGTGCCCGAAATCTAAAGAACATCTTAGTATAATAGATATTTTGCGGCCAGGTCTATTTCCTATCTTTTTAAATGTGGTAATTTGTATAAGAATAGTATTTCAATATATATTTTTTGTATCATACCCAGCAAACACATAACGTTCCGCCAACGTTACTGTTAGTCACAGAATGTTGTTGCAACACAGATAGCACTACAACACTGGGTCAACACTGGCTAAACTGCTGGCACCAAGTCGGCATACCAACATAGGCCCACCGTAGTCTTATCCGGCAGACCAATGTAGGCTTGCTAATGTTTTGTCAACGTTGGCAAGCCTACCTAGTCCCAGACCCAGTGTTCCAACGATTAGGTGGACATGGTTGAACTGATTTAGTTGTAGTTTCCATGTGTATAAATAAATAACAACCAGATCTCAGAAAAAAATCTACTTTATTTAGTGTCATATTTTTATTCTGAACCAGAATCTGAGTTCTCGCTGTAATTGCTTGGAGTCAAGTTTCACTGTAAAACATAAGTACAAAATTGTGAGCTAAATAATGTAGAAAAAATACAGAACAATGTGTTTTTCACTGAATCATCATATTGGAGAGAAGCCTAGACACTTATATGCTGGCTCGTTTCCTTTCACCCACCCACCCGCACCAGAAACCCACACACACACATACAAACAATCAAACAAAATTTGCAGCCTCAGACAGAAATATGGTGGTTACAGTTTACTATCTACTGACAAAAATTCTTCTTTTCTTCTTCTTCTTCTTCTTCTTTTACCCTCCATTCCTGTCACTAGCTACCAAAAGCCATTTGTTGATGCATTCCTCAACATCTGCCTCCTTAATTGACAGCATTTTAGCCACATCTGATTAAACATTTTATGCAGGTTATTGATAATTTATGGCAACTGAATATTATCATTAATCTACTAACCCTACACAGCGCTGACAAGACCTTTTCTTGCCCAGTTGGAAGATCTGGCCAAGCTGTTACTCAGTAGTGAAAGGAGCATTTTCTCCACTGTATCTTTCACCCCAAATCAATGCAGGGAGCATAAATGAGTAACCTAAACACACACAACAACAATCAGACATGTTCCTGCTATGCTGTAAGTAATACACTCATGACAGTATCTAGCTATATGCGTTTTGTAATTGAAAAACACCTACATGAAATAAATATTGATTGAATATTGACTCTAAGGTAATGTCCTGTGTGATTTGATATTTGGGTGCTAGTAGAATCAATGGGCTAGTTTACCTAGCTTATTCAATTGATAATAATGTAATATCAAGTATTATATTAATATCTGTTCAGAAGCACACACAAGAACTGAAACGAACCGCTAAGATAAAAGGAAGAAGGGTAAACACATCTTTAACAAGGCATATTGTTAGTGAAGCACCATACCTATTTGAAAATTACTGTCAAGAGTAACTTAGTGTCATTAGTATTTATGACGTTTTATTTACCTGCATTGTACTTTTTTAAATAAGATATGCTATGTTGAATGGTCTGTCGGTAAGTGCATTAGCTGAAACAATAGGGACACTGCGCAAATGTCCAAGGTGGAAGCTGGCAAGGTGCAAGCATTAGAAATGCCTTCTGGGGTTGTCTGTTAGCGACCAGGCAGTTACAACCTGATTGAACTGGAAGCTGTTCTGTCCCACAGGAAAGACAAAGTTTGAGGGTACATACAACAATGTTCCAGACTGAACACTATTATTATATATTGTATTATAGAAAAGATATGCAGCTATAGTAACTGATACCAATATCATTGAAAACAATAAGAGCACATATCATAGTCAGTTAGAACATCATACATATTGATGATTAAATCACCACTGTTTCAGTGGTCACCGACAAGATGCAGTGTAGGTCCACGTTGGAAATAATTCCCTCCCATGAATGAGGTCCAGCCAAACTGTGACATGGAAACAGATGCCGTAGATGCTGTGAAGGACAAAAGCAAGGATACAAACACATGGGAACCATATTCCTTTGTCAAGGGAATTTTGGGGCAGGCGAATATTCTGTTGAGTGTGTGAAAAGCATAAACAACTTATAGAGAGATAATCAATCATTATTTTGGATATGTGGATCTTTAATGTCAACTCAGTTGAATTTAATAATGTTATCAGTAGCATATGTTTCTTTTGAAATGTTATCGTCATTGATAATGGATAACTATGTTTGATTAAACACTGTTTCAGTGGTCACCAACAACTTGGAAGGTGCAGTGGAGGTCCACGTTGGAAATGACTCAATGAATGAGGTAGAGCCAAGTTTCGACGACCACAATAAGGTAATGGAAACAGTAGATTCTGTGGAGGACACCAGTACAGGTACAGTTGAAGGTGTTTGAAGAGAGTATTGAAAGAAAGAAGGGAGATATGAAGTGGAAGACATATTGAAACGGATGAAACGAGGACGAGGGTGGAGCTATTTAATAAAGTGGTTGGGGTATGACAAAACCACATGTGCACTATATTCTTTTGTTAAGGGAATTTTTTTAATCAGCAGCATGTGTGTTATGAAACTATTCCAGCTATAAGCCCTTAATTGTCAGCATGATGTGGCCTGTACCAAATCCCTTTGATTAATGGCTGACAAGAGACCGTGGACCAATGGCGTGGGCTGTTCAAGGGCCTCGGGGTAATACAACGACCGGGAGCACTATATAATCAGCCTGCTCATATACCCGGGGTGGGGGGCACTTGGCCTTATTCTGAATAGGTGTGTGACGCGGGACCTAAAAAACCCGTACCCGTCGAACACGGTCAAAATGGCCAAAAGCATACCCCGTCGTACAAGGTATTATGTACCTTAAGATACCCATTAAGACCTGTTACGGATAAGGGGCCAGTCGGATCGATTTTGTAATGAATAAGATGTATGGAAAACATGGATGGAAAAACAATGTTTATCCCTGGGAAACTACACAGCCAACTGTATATGACAGAAATCTGTCCCAGAAATCACTCCCGCTTGTACACCGGCAATAAGTCACAAGATGTAGAATGTTAACGAACCCTCGAGTAAGGCTTTTTAGGTTAAACATTGGCAATTTATTAATGACCAATGTCCGAATTTCAGTATTAAACCGAAAAAATTGCTAGATGAGTTCACCGCGTATAAATAGTAACACCGATCATAAAGATAAGGATCATTTAAAAGATTTATCCATGGCCAAAATTAAGGTTTGAAGTAAAACATGAATAAAGTTTTAAAATGTGACAAATAAAATACCAGATTTCATGCTTGCGTTTTCCATGATCGCAAAACGATTATCGAGTTAACGAGATGGAGATCACGAGTGTCATTCGCTAGGTGGCGATACTCACGATGCATCCAATCTCGCAGTTCACCGCTCGCGTCACGAGATCTCGTTCCACCTGCAACGCTGGTTGGCGAATGCAGGTATCTCACATGGTACGATAAGACCAGCTGCAATGTCTATTAGCATAAGCAGTTGGAGACCTGCACACGCTACTTGGCATTGCAGGTTTCAGAATCGGGTGAATTGACTCTTAATCTGCAAAACTATCCAGAGGTACGAAACCCAATATGGAAAAGCTCTTGCTCATTCTATGTGGTCTTACAGTAAACACATTGTGCCTTTCAAGTAGCATTATGTTACAATAACCCGTCTAAACCACATTATTTTGCTCATCTAGCCGGCCCTATTTATCAGCAATCGATACGTGGTATCCATTTTAAAATAGATTGGAATGGAGAAAATAAGAACAAAAAGCCAGCTTATTTATTGCACAGATGACGATTCGTCCTTTTCTAATTGCCAATTGTGTTATATACTAGAAGAGATGAAAAAAACGATTGTTCTGAAAGTGATTAGCGATCATTTGGTCGTGTAATAAGTGAGTTATTTGTCATGTACAGTTACTTCGAAGCCATTGATAAGGTCATTTTGATACAAAGAAAGGATTTCAACAATCGCAACTGCTCATTTTACCCACGTCGGTTGCCTAAAAAGGCGGTTCCACTATCTTACACACAGCGTCAATATGCTCTACTCAGCGAAATATTTGTCGATGCATCTTATAAGATCATTTAGATATCATCGCAATATACAAATATCATTCAATGGCCAATACAGATGAGACTTCCCAGATATGCATGGATGGTTTTCCCAAGGGTGTAACTTCACGAATACACTAAACATGATGTCAAATCTATGTCGACTTGCTAAACTGCTGAGGGTTAAGCAGTGTTGTAACGACATGCAGCTGTTTGTTTTAGCACCTCTTGCGTCAACCTGGTTGAAATTAGCGGGATACATAGGAGGTATTTTGATGCTCAATGTTTAAATTTGTCCGAGAACTTTTAATTCTATAGCAATACCCAAACTTAAATATGAACGGCCCCTTATCTGTCAGAGTCAAATGTTCCGATGGACGAAGATGCCATCATGACTCCACCTGACCATCTCAGGGCTGCTGCAGCATTCCCTAATGAAATAACAAATTCCAATTCATTATGATTGGAATTGTAAAATTAATGGATTTCATTCACAATGATAACAGCTGGGTACTTTTTAAAATGTATAGCGATTGTGACCGAATATAATTCTCGTTCATCATGAAAAAGCAGGCAAGAATTGCAAAAGACTCGATTGGAAATGAGCGTGCGTTCGTACCAACGTATCTGATTCTAAATAATTATGTTAATGATTATATGCTGGACTATACGTCCTGTTGCTGTTAAATGGATGCAAGAAAGGAAACTACGTTATTAAACGAAATGGGTCCAGAATTTAAATACTTAGCGCATTGAACTTCGCGTATAATTTGGTAAAACTAACAAAATCCCATCTCCTTTAAGCATACTATAAAACATGTTTCGATTGATACCCAACAAATGCAAACCGACTTATTGAAAGGGACAGCATTTGCTTTGAAGAGCGCGAGTATAACGCGGGGTACGAAATGCAATGCTACTCATTGTACAGCATATTCCTATGATAACACCACCAGGGCAACCTATTGTGGTGTTAAAAAATGTGAAAGCTTCACCACTGCTATCATACCGTATATATTTATGCTGACGTTAACTTATTTGATCTAATTTTAGCTAGTTCCCTCTAGTCCCCTTTTCAATCATGGTAGGTTTCAAATGGCAAATCGTTTTCCTCATGTGTGCGTCATGTGATTATTCCCTTTAGGCCATCTATTATAATTACAATGACAAGAGCAGAGTAGGCGTTTCCAATCGTATGAGCATTAATAATCAACTTGCGTTTGGTCTAATTCAGGTGATTTAATTAACTAATCCCCCCCCCCTCCCCTATTGCCGTAAGCACACAACAAACACCAAGGCTGCTAACATCGCTCACTGATTGCATCTGACACAGATAAGCAGATGTTTCTTCAGTAGTATTTTCCTTGACCATACATGGTGCTGCGGTGACGGTTTTGTGGCAGATTGGATTTGATATTCATGCTCTTCATCGTGATCAACTCACGTATTCTTAATGAATGCGGTAAATGCTGCTTCATTGGTTACTTAGCGTCCATCGGATAAGACTTTGGTTATTAATAGCATCTTAGGACAGGCATCATACATCACGAATGCCCGAGTGACTGATGTTTAAGATTAATGACCATTCTACGCACGTTCAGCCATGGAGATACTGTTTAAATTCCCCTTTATTAATAACATGACAAACAAATACCTGAAACTGACTCCATATAATCGAAGTTTGTGTTTTGGACGAGGTATGGCGTTTAGGCGCTTAACTGGGTTTTTTGGGAGCTTTTGCATATTCAAGAAGGCGCCATTTCAACGAGCAGAATATGTGCGAGCCTTTAAATGTCCATAGCGGCAGCATTTACCATAGTGGAGGTATATGAAAGTTTTTGATACCGATACCGGACACGTGAAATGCATTACGATATAACCACATATCTGTTAATGATAAATCACCATTTTGAATATATACTGCAATTCTTTGTTGACCTTTAATTATTGTAATCAGGATGTGATTATTGCGTCTTGAAATAGACTATCGATGGAACACTTTTCTCCAAATGTCAAACGGACATATGATATGCGATGGAGCAACAGAAATGTTTTTCACTTTCATTAATTTATTGTCCCTCAGTATAAATACTATGAAATCCGCTCTAAATAGCTATTACACCTGTTCAAGGTACTTCTAGATTCGTGCCTGTGAAATAATATGCGATGCTAAACTAATGGAACCTAGGTATATTCTTGTACTTGGATGCGTTAGTATGCGCATTTATCTCCATACTAATGTCTACGTTCAACATTAGATGGTAAATGGTTGATGCGGCTCACTTTGCGGCAATGACCTCATTCACATCCTACAGCAATCTAAGCTTACCCCAGTGTCCCAATCTTTGCCGTAAGTTACATTTGAGCTGGGTTTAAATATAGATGAAAACAACACTATCCAAAACTCCAATTGTCAGTACTAGGTTAAGAAAGAGGGCGACTTCGGGTAACACTAGGGCTGAGTTTCCCGTTTTGTGATGACACATGATGTATGCCCCCGACGACAATGAATTAAGACTCATAAGTAAAATTCAACCTCTTTTCAAGAATGCTTGTCGATAGCGGCAAACATTTTTAACTTCGACGCAACTCGCATCTATAATAATATTGTGTACTCCGTGTTTGTTTTCATTTATTAAAGCTTCCTCAGACGGTTTTTTGTATATAATACTTATTTCATTGACAGGAGAAAAACTATATACCCTAATTTGATCACCGTTTATTGCATACACCTGTAACATACGTTGTTATGTTGATAGGCACTCGTAACATGTGGTAAAAAACAATATTAACGCCAATAAACTCCTTCAGAGCACCTATCATAAAACAATGTGTTCACCACGTGGGCCCTTCAATGTTCCCGTACGACTGTTCACGGTTCTCCTACATGCCTAAATCCGTATGGAGCTCGTGTCTGAAAGTTGTGCATGATTTCTTTATGGGGCCCGTAAGGGAAAGAGCACGACATGCTCAGCTGGCTCTAAAAGGCTAGCAGAGTGTTGCCTCTTAGGGGGCCCGCTGACAGCCTATAGACAGCTCGTAAGTCTCATGTTACCTAGGCATTACCTTGGTAATTGACACCGTGTTTTCTTACTACATGCTCACTTAGGAGGGAAAGTTCGTTGCCATAAAGAATTAACCGATGGTTATTAATTCATCATCCGTGCTCTGGCTAATGCCATGAGACCATATTAAAAATACAAAGAGATGGCAAACTGGGCAAATACACATGCTCTCTCTGTTTGTTAGGCCGCAATCAAGTTGCTTTTATAACTTTTACATTCTGGGTACTGTAATGGCCCAGTAGAGGAATTGCAATTTGTCTAAGTCATGTAAAACAATAACCAACCTCGGACATTTATACGTTGGTAAGCATGTGTGGTTAATTCGTTTCATATAAATAATTCCATCGAAATACCTTGTCCTGTTGACATATCATCCGTACTTACTATTTCTGTCAAAATAATGCATGGTAGAGCTCCAGTAATTACCTGATCGACCTGCACAGTATACCCTGGTAACACCGCTGTGAAACCCCCCGTTTAGAACAGCAGCCCTTTATTAGAAATCGTTCTTTTACAATAAGAGGTATGTTGTTAAATTTGATTTATTCACATTTGGCTTGGATTAGTGAGTTTATCTTCGCGGCATGGCCCGATATTGAAGCAAAGGCATGCTTTGTCTTTGTTCTTACATAAGTGATCTATGCTTAACGGATTACAGTTATCTGAGTACTGGTAAAGCGTGACGATATCCCCACTATGTTACTGCGAAGAAGTTACAAACTACTGAACAACCCAAGTCATGTAAAGTACGAGTAGATAGAATAAGGTGAATGATCGTTTGGAACGATGCTCAGCCGTTCATCTTTGACATGTTCCGTTGAAGGCACTTACCCAGTCAGTCAGCTTCGCCCAGATTAGTTCTTCTGTAGGCATCCGGGCCTCCCGCCAATCGTTTGAATGCTATAACCATTATTACTAGCTGCTGAGGTGTAAACATTAAATAAAAAATAGATGCTAGCTATATATAATAGCAGGGCTTCTATTTTCGTTTAGAGGCAAGGGAAGAATACAAACAAAACTCATTGAGACAACCTTTACTAGTGCAATTACGCCAAAGCACTGCGTGAGTACTAACGAGAGGATTATTGTGAGCCATTAGTCTATAAACATCAAACCTTTACGGAATGAAGAAGTGATATCAGCTACAGTTGAGCTAGACATATATTGATACGGATGATAGTTGTTTTTGCTATTTGGCCATACCTTAATTTGCAACATCGAAGAATACGCCATCAGAAAGACACAATAGGCAAGCTCACCTAGGAAGTCAGGGTATTAAACAACGCTGGTGATGACCGTGGTAACTGCGGGTTGGATTCAAACACACCATTCTAGAGCTAGAGCACCAGCCTTAACTTACATGTTTCATGTGTGATATAGCGAGGCTTTGTTTCTGGAAACCAGAAATGCGAATAACCAATTATCGTATGCAGGGTCTAGGGTGTGTAGTGCTATTGTGGGCGCGTGTCTGCTTTAATCGACTCCCATAGTGTTACCAAACATCGTCTGTCCGATACCACCAATGCGATTATTTGACTGGCCTGTGAAGAAATGGGAGAAGTCTTCAAGAGATACCTCTATGATTGTCCGTTTAAGTAAATTGATCAGGGAGATTAATGTCCATTGCCTTGGCAGAATAACCTCACGACATCTTTTTTCCGCAAAGACCATGAAGATGCCATTCTTAATCGAAAGTTCTGCAAGGATATTGTCCAATAGTTCTTACAGCGATAGTGTGAACAATATAAGGGCAATTGAAAAACGCTTACCTGGAATTTCGAGGGAAGAGCAACTTCAAAAGCGCACGCTGCATTCATGATATTTGCTGAATATAGGCGGAGATCGCCAGGAAATATGATATGTTGATAACTTTTGAGTTTGTTTAGGTGTTTGATATGACTTTTAGTGATCATCTTGCCAATTGTTAACAAACGCTCAACTTCTGGTGATGTTCGTGAAACATCCATTCAACATCATCGACAAAGGCAGTTATCACATATGTGATAGGCGTATTGACACACTTTTTGCAACGTGAGACATTTAGGGAGACAGAAGATGAAATACCGGGCAAATCCGGTGAAATATATGTCACTCCCTATCGCTTCCCTATCGACCAAACTTCACGTCTACAACCGGAAATTTGCCGATCGATTCTACGTATTGTCCACCCAAGTACCTCTCTGATCGATTTGCACACTGCAGTACATGAATTCTGTGTCCGCTTACTCGAGGCAATAAAAAGTTTGTCTCAGTACATGAAGTAATAAGTGATTGTTGACGTTCCCAATCTGTTTTCATTCTTGCTGTCTCAACGACGTAATTCCTTCTTTTAATACTAATGTAGACCATGAACTACCACTGGTCAGCCTCTGTTTGATAGGCAATCGCTACAGCATATATATGTTATAGTATCGCAGGATAAATGATTGTAACTACGTACGGATGTTTGAATTAGCAAGACCATTAATTTTTCTCAAGTGGGGAATGAGATAGAGAAAAGATTGAGTAAATTTTGTGACGCAGGTTCTTAGACGCGGGTCTGTAACTCTAGCGTTATATACTCAGCTGTTGTACTACAGGGCGAAGTTTCTACTCCCCCTCGCCGTGCTCTCTTATCATAGGTGCAAAATGCCTATGTCCATCATGTGAAAATTATCATCACTTCAAGTATCCTTAATGTTTGGTTCATGGTGAATTCGTGTATAGTCTATTGGTGGCATAGATAGTGTAAGCCAGTTTACTGCGATGATTAACTGTGGCACACGCTACAGTTTCACTGCTTAACCTATGATACCTAATCCACGACGTAAGTCGATGAATGAAGGCATGATAATGAAAGCATTCCGTGACTTAATCGAACGCATTGCAAATTACCTTAAACGAATGATGTCTCAATACAAGAATGCATTACAGTCAAGTGTCTGAGCAAACTCGACCAGACCATTCAACCATTGTAGCGCAGCATATATGGCCAGAATAAATACCATTAACCGAAGGTCCACTTTTCTGCGTCCGATGAAAGTAGCAGATTACGTGTCTCTTTGGGTTTGTGCCCGTGACAATGAGAGAGGGATTTGATCAGCAAATCATCTAAAGTTGAGCAAATGGTACGTAGCTATTTATACTCCACCAGTGACATTCAAGACAAAGTCTACTAGAAGAACTGGGAACCCCATCCCCTTTCAAATATACCAACCGGTGAAATAAATAAAATAATATAGTTATTACCAGAATAATGTTTTGTCGTGAGACCATAGCTTGGCTTATTACTAGATACCAATAGCATCGTATCTTTGATCCACTGAAATGTATCTGCTAAGGCAGCCAAAAAGTATGAGAACCTTTAAGATACGGAAGCAGTAGATCTATTGCTGAAGTACACGCATGATCATTGACGTCACAATGGGTAAGATGATCTGAAATGTATGCTAATTGTCTCACGCAAATGATGCTTTTAAATGGCAATATCTCTTTCGTTGGGTCGGATATAATGAGCTTTATCGATATCATTATATAGAGTCAGGTAAAGTCAGCTTGTGTATGTTCTCCACAGAAGACCATATATTCAATCATAAGACCAATAACATTGTACGACATTAATATCGCCTGACCGCTTGATGGCGAGCTAACAAACCAACGTTTCACCGAAGTATGAGCCCCAATCACATTACCATGAATCCTCTGATGACGTATATACAGCTCATGTACTTCGGAGAATCTCTATATGGGAGATCGCTGTGGATACGTCTTGTTCGGCGACAATCCTACTTCTGAAGGCATGGCTAGTAAAGTATAGTTTAGTACAATTATTGGAAGAATTCTGAATAAGTTTGCGGTTCCGAATATATTCAGTGATGCCTATGTTTTATGTATGCATGAACAACACTTATTAGCTTGCATGACACTTGTGTGAACTATGAGGTCAATAATGTCATAGCCTTGAGTGCATTTATGCTTTAACACCATTGAATGGCTAACATATGATCATTAATGACGCGAGTTTCGTTGGCTGCTTTCCTATAGAGTCGATGTATTTGGCTCAGTCCCCATGACAGATCCATTAGCAGCTTCAATCTACATGATTAAGTTTGTCAGAATGAGACAAGATGTTCGTTTACTCCTCCGCTGTCGATCATTGTTGAACACTTAAGACACGAAACAAGTCGACAAACTACAAATGTCATGTGCCATTCTAACTTGGACTATTCATACGCACTTGACTTTAGCTTCAACTGGCTTAGTTATGAGATTGTGGGCTTGACGGCTGATAAGTCTCAGTGTAAGTGACACGGACAACAGTGTCATTTGCTAATTCATCTTAGACTCTGTGAAATTAAAGAAGAACTGCGTAAATCTGTGTCGCTTACATACTCTGTCATCTGGGAACGGATCCTTAGTGTAAGAACCAAATGAGAAAAATTAAGGCACCTTCTACCCTTTCCCCCCATCCCTAACCCATCCACCCAGTAGGTGTTATTGACCAATACAGGCACTTTCCTGCAATTGCAGTATCTGGGATCATATGTATTCTAGCTCCCTTGGTGAAATATCAGTCGTCACCCGGAATAAAAGATGGTCGAAAGTCACCAAGTTACCACCAATGGGCGAACTAAAAACATAGGGAATTGTTTCTCCGAGCAAGTTGTTTTTTCATCACCATCTCGCAGGTTCGGTCCTATCAACCTATTTTTGGATTAAGGAGATAGGAGCTAGATCCTATATCCTATTATAAAGAAAGAGTCTACATTTCCCATGCCTACCATGCTTCCGTTTACATAAATGTGGGCCAAGTGACAATCAATTGCAGCAATAAGGTTGTCATCTCACGCCACTCAACTCTTCCCACCCCACAACCCAAACCCCCTGTACTCCCGGGTGACATCGCCACGTAAGTATTAACTCACTACAAATGAGCAGCCGCTGTTACAAATCTATGTGGATACAGAGCTAAAGTCATCTACTTAGCACTGAGCATGGTGACACCGGACTGTCACCCTTTGGTAAACTGATGACTATATGGACAGAAATATAGACAATGGCCTGATTTAACTTTTGTTTTGGAACAATATTCCTCTCGTGTCAACTGGCGTCATCTGAAGTTAGATAGACTAATATGCCTGTACCACGATAACACGAATAGCGAGACTTTTTCTTCCACCATGAGGACTTTAAATTAGAGATAAGGGCGAAAAGAGGATTTACAATTGAAGCAGCAACAACAAAGCTGCATGTTGTAATCAATCGAAGGTGTAGTCACGTCATATATTCCCAGTGACTCGCTGGGGAATGTGCAATATATCACTGTTTACTCATGAATGTGCGGATACCTAGCCTCAAGTTAGTTGGAGGCAGGTTATCTTATTTAAGTTGACTTCACATATCTAATAGTCTGTGGATTGAGAGAAGTGATGGATGCCAAAATGCCATAATGCAATTTGCCCAAAGCGTTAGGTGGATAAATAATCCACATGAAAAAACACATCAAATCCCGTTATTAATGTTTACTGAAAGCTTATCCTGTTGAGGTCGAATTAGAGTTAAGTTTAAATGACAAGGTGAGATTGTAGCTACAGTTTTACATCAATACGAAAAGCAGGGATGTGTTAATGCAGATATGCATCAACGGATCAATTGAAACCCACTGAATACAGGTACGGCTTAGGTAGCAAAGCACCATAGGACGTTTATCTGCAAATTACAACATTACAAGGATATGGGTCAAAGATTTGTTAACATATCTGAGGGTATTCCAGAAGATCGATCCTTCAAATCCTTCCCGGTGGCTTTATTGGTACCCATGCCCTATTAGTGGATAAGGATTTTATACTGAATCAGGTGCGACTCACTGCGATATTAGATTAACTTTGTCGGTAAATTTGTTGCAAACAAGTCAATTGTTTGATTGCGTGGCTGTGAAGGCGTAAGTACCCTCAAGAAATATCAGCAACTTCAGGAGAGAACAGCCGTGACAGGTGAATTCGGAAAGTACGAACCGCACTTGACCACAATATAGGTATCCTCTTCCACCTTCATTGTGTTCTATAGCTCTATATGCTGGTAGATATTGATGACCTCTTTCCCACTCTTTTTGAATGAACACTTTTTAACCCTCAGTCTCTATCAATGTAAAATATTACTCTATTTGTCTGCGGGAGTTTGTCGACGATTCTGCTTCTTCTCCGCACTGCGGCGGTACACAGTTAGTTAATCCATTCTCTCGTACGATCTGGGCAATAACGCACGAGGCTCCACTCTTAGCAATGAAGGGGAAGGACTGATTATTAAATTCATTAGAACCTGTCTTGATCTGACTTACCGATGAAGTTCATCATCATCACAATATATTACTGGTGCTCTGCTGTGCTCCAAGAGCTAACAACTATGATATGGCCAACTTCTATATGTGGGTATGCCAATGTAGAGTAGTATTTAGCCATTCCACTAGCTGCAGGCAAAAGTATTCACATTCAAAGACTCTCCATGCTTCTGTGAAGTTTTCAGTCAAGTAAATGTCATAGTATATACCCGTGGTCGGTGGTTCAACCGCCCATATCCTCTCCTCTTCATCTATTCAAGCTTATGTCACAAACTCACCGATAACTCATCCACCCTTCCCTAGTCCGCCCCAACACGCTCTCTTCTTAACACTCACATATGTCTCACACCATTTCAATAGCAGCATGCGAAATAAACACCATATGATGTTAACATCCAGCACAAAAGCGCACCAACATTCAACACAGACCCCCAAACTAGTCTGACCTTGCATTGCATGTAATTCACAAACCCTAAATTCAATTTTCTCGTAGGTTGTGTTCTTCGGCTGCCAATCTATCTCTTCAATGGCGGCTTTAAACCACCATTGTCTGTATTTATGCAAGCCCTGCAATCACGAAATCATCCTACGTCCAATGGATGACTGCAGTCTGTGTTCAAAGGCATGATTACAGGTTGAATATTAGGGTATAATAAATACGCTGATTTGACAGCCCTACTCATCAGCTAATGTCACAACCAATCACCCGTCTTTGTATTACCCTTTACTCTACACCCCCCTATACACCAGTTAATCTTACGTAATCATAATAGTAAACACACAGGCAATGGCACATATATTTGGAAATGACCAGCCAAAACACATCAAACCAACCCACAGTGCCAGGCCACATGGCTTGTTGCTCATACGCTATTCAACCGCTTCTGGTTGTCGACCTATCAATCACCGAAACTGTACACATGGTGAAGAGGGTCAGCAGTTACAACAGAGGCATGTTCCTAAGATGCATCAACGTTGGAATATCCAGGATATATACGTCTATGGATTCTTGTGAGCACGTTTGTCGCAACAAACGCTGCAAGTACATCAGCTGAGTAATCGTGTCAAGGCAGGCCCGTAGCCAGTATTTTTAACTGGGGGTGGGGGGTTATTTTCCTCTCGATTGTGGACCTTTCTCCTGGCTCATACTGATGCGGCTATAAAACCATAATTAAGGGCTCCATCGACACGCGATATGTCTATATATACATAATTGCGCTAGAGCAAGACACACCTTTCTGGGCAATTTGGGCGGTTCGTTCGAACCCCTCGAATCCCCCCCCCCCCCCCCCCCCCCCACACTGGCTACGGCCTGCAAGGTCGGCCTGGTCAAGAACCTATACAACGCCGCGCGATGTTGAGCTACGTGTCTGTCGTGCACAGAAAGCTTTGTTCTTAACCATCAAGTCAGACGCGTGCATAGCCTTCTCCTTAGATTCCCAAACCGATTTTTCTTGAAAATGAGCAATGGAACACAAAAGTCGCGCACGCAGAATGCATGTGACATCGGTACTGGAACTAACTATTCCTAGCTAGAATAAACTTTCTGATGCTGAGCTCAACCTCCAGGAGGACTACACGGGATCGATGAACGGTGCTATGCACCACAATTCACTCGTGGATTTACTCACCATAGAATGTTACAGAGTGCGTAATAACAATCTACAAGCTTTGAGCGTTCTTGAGCGATTCTGGGATACGTAAGGTACCAGCCATTTAAGGCCACAACAGTCTTGGTAAGTCTAATCAATACATACACAAACCGCTTGCTCCGACCTATCTGCCGTTGTTCAGTGGTGCTTCCGGTCTCGTGAACCAATCATGCTTTCAATGAAGATGAGGTTATTGAATTGTTGAAAAATAGCATATAAAGAAATAATAGTAAATTTATATTATTTTCAAATAACATCATAATGGTCGCGTTACGCATACTGTGCTGCAAGATGTCTTGATAACATTTTAACGTTATTTAACATCCTTACACATAACAAGAATCTGCTTATGGGAAGATCGTTTGTGCAAAAGATTAGTCAATCATGAACTGAAAAGTCGACTGTCGTGTTCCTCTAGCGCATGCTGAACTGATAGTAAGGCTCATTGTTATGTGTTATAGATTGCATAACAGCCGCCATGACATACATGTCATGCCATTTAACTCCGGCGCCTCTACTAGTGTATTACTGAATGTTCTTTGATTTGATTTTCGCTACGGGACGTCTTCGAAACTCTCATAGATGATAAAAGATCAGCCGTGTTCTGTGTCAGTTATCATGGGTGCGCCTAGTAATCAACGAACAATTACATCCTGGCGTTATGCGAAACGACCAAACCTGCTCACCACTATAATCTCAGTAATGACAGTGCTGCGTAAGATGATGAAAGGCTTTGTGTAATATGGCGTATATTTCCTCTTAATTCGGGCTTTTGAAAGCTCCGCATCGTCGGGTTGATTGTGGTTTTTTTCTATACTCACGCAGCTCATCATTGTCAATGAACACAATATGATGACCAGATAACGACAGTAATAATGGCGCGATTATAGCTAATGCTGCAGCTTAGTTATATATGGCCATGGATTCATCAAAGCTGCATTAATCTGACTGCGCTTCCAGAGAGGATTCTTGTAAATTACGCATGGGTGGAAACAAATGTGATCAAAATGCGACAAAGTATCTTCTGTTGCTGCATTCGTAATCAAGCCGGTGTTTATTTGCAATTTCAACCATTGCAATCGCAATAAAATGATATATTGAGGAACAATATAAATGTCAAAATATTTCATAGATATGCAGGATAACAACAAGACGCTGATAATTATCTTTCATGCATGGCAATGGTGAAATACGGCGTCGTTCATTGGATATGTTTCCTACTACATAATTGCCCAATTACCTTACAACTACATGACTTTCGGATAATACTGGAGTCACTAACAGTTGATATTTGTTTTTGTCTCTACTAAATCCAATCCGCCATTACAGTCGATCTTTAGTTTGTGCTTTTTGAAAAATAGACCAATCGTACATCTCTTTATGACGAATGAGATAGAGGAGTGCCGGCGTAAAGTTGCAATTTACATGAATGACGATGGCATTCAATCAGAAAAGAGTGAAAGTTAATGTCCTCACAAAATGGTATTCAGAGCTACTGCACAGTATGTTTGCTGTGATTGCAGCTCGGTAACACAGGGAGCCTGTAAACTCAAATGTCACTTCAATGTTTTACAAATCATGCACGTTTCCTCTGCCTGGCAGAGAATTAGCAAAGAGGCAGAACTAAAATGTGCAGACGTTAGCAACTTTCTAAGAACCGAATGCGCCAATTCAAGTCACTAAAATCTATTCATTTACCGCTGTGGCTTATTATACCCATATAAGCTTAGAACCGGTTTGAAAAAGTAGATTAACACTACGAAAATATAATCGACCCATTTAAGTCTAAAAGAACAATATCTAAGCTTTGCAAGACATTGGGGCTTGAACATAATGCCTTACGTGCCACTTGATACCTACATGGTCCCCGTACCGTGTCGCAGAAACCCCGATATGGACGGTAACTTTCAGAAATGGGACCGCCACATTATGTGATGATTCGAGACATCGGGTACGCGCAGTCATCAACGTAATTAATTTAGGAGTTATTTTCATGACACTAGCATGGCCTCACACATATCTCGCCTGCAACAGGTCTAGATTTTGGCACATAAAACAATGGTATACAGCTACTATATGAACTAAATATGATTAGCGATTTAATGATTGTGTAAGTAATCACTCAATTTATTTCGACCCAAATATATCGTTACCTTTTGTAAGACCAACATCCTAAATTGTTTACAGTGCGTGAATGAAAAAAGGTAGAGGCATTACGCAATGTTTGGAGCATTTGGCTCGGCACCCATATTATTCATTGCAGCACACACCAAGCTTTTTCGCAATCAGACAGATCATGTTGCTGCACGTGAGAAAACTAAAATTCAAATGCTAAGGAGCAATATCATTTGATAAACTAATTGTTAAATGTCTTAAGTAAGATAACGCGAATGACAACCTGAAATGGCAGTACATCTGCAACTAAGATGTTGACGAATAATAGTATTTATTGCCTACATAATATTAATTTAAAGATTACGCACCTGTTTGAATAGCATATGTAACTTCACAATCCACAATACTCAACATCTAATTATTTATTTTTATCGTGACGTTTGTGTTTACGCCCGGCTTAGCGACTGCACTCGGACTAAATTTTGTCGATGCGAGACGCTTTGTAGCGGCATTAAGCCATTCGATGCCGGTCTCTGTGGCCCATATTCCTAACTTGTAGCTGTCAGAAAAAGAGAAGGTGGCACGTGACCAAACTAGCAATACATAGTCCAAAAGGGTTGACACATAAGATGCATAGAATTATTCATCAAGTAGCACTTTTATTTAGTTCGTGAGATATGACCACAACATATGGAAACTTATATCAGAGAGCAATTAAACTCAGAATCTCGAACAAGGGTGCAAAAGATTAAACGATTCGCCGGTTGCGCGTGATAATGTATTTCCATCCAGTTAATACACAGATTATATGACATGCATTCTGCATAGCCTGTCAGGTGGCACATACTGACCCCGAGAAGACCCATAAAGGGGCAAAGTTTCTAAGGTGTTTGTATTAATTTGGTCCTATTAAGTTCAGAAAATCAGATCGACAGGACATTCCAACAAAATCATCGCTATCTTCACAATGCTGTAAGTCTGCATTTTGTTTGTTTGACATGAAATATAGTCACTCAACATGCTCCCCTCACCCCAAACACGACACTAAGGGGAAACTCTGATTCACACGGAGAACCACAATTATAGAACCACAGTTTAATCTACAGGCAAGGTTAGGAAATGCATGTCAAAGCGGCCGGTATACATTTAAAATCATTATAAACAGAAATGCATATCACACAACCGAGAATCGCTTGTGATGACAAAATTTGCTATAAACTAGAGTAATTAGCGCACCTAGATTGGTAACCATGGTACCATGACAAGAAGCATTGATCCTAAAATTGGATAAATCAAATATAAGCCCGCAAAAGCCTATCTTATATATGATGTGCTACTGGGGATTGATGGTAACGTTGATTGGCTGTCAGATTACGGAGTAGAATGCTGCGTTTGCTGTGTTTTACGAACCTACTAGGTAGATTAGGGGAAGCGGACCACTGTGCTAGCCACAAATCCATTAACGTTGACACAACAAAAATTTGTAATGAAATTTTCAATCGCATTCGCGAGGATATACTAGATAACTAATTTGTTTCACGCAATTATTTGACCGCAGCTAGTGGTTTTGTTTTCAATAGCAGCCAGCCATACGAGAACAGTAAACATTCAAACGCATCTAACCATGAATAGCTTCACAGTATTTATACTAGATTCAATGAACAATGAATGTAAATTCACATTATTTTACAACGTTAATTTGAGTGATCTGCTATACAATCGCGGTTTTACAGCCACGTATGGTTCCATATTTGATTTCTTAAAACTGTACGGAAAGGAACATCGCTGTTTGTCAAAGTCTCTATCTAGATGCCTGCGCTGCTTCCACCGCTGAATAGCGCCGGCCTAACGTGACATTAATGGTTATCACGAAATAAACGCCAACTAAGATTTGTCGAATGGCACGAAAGATATTCGATAGTTAGCATATGTGGGATAGTTAAATGCTCCTACAAATATTTCGCGTAATTTTCCGTTATGGCGGCAGATTCAACTTGGCCTCTGATGTCTGTTTTTAGGGTGTGATTGATGTTTACTGTCATGTTTGGCCGCGATCATTTATTAGCGCATTTCAGAATAGAAAACATAACACTTTGGTAGTTGACCTTGACTATCAAACTAACGTAGGTGGCTTATGGTGACCACGTGCTTCCCTGACACTTTAATATAGTAGAATACTGAACGCAGCTAAATGCGCCGCTGTTAACAAACGTTGCCAAACCATTTATGGTATTATGATGTTGAAATTCCTCACTTAATTATCAGTACACGCCTACTTCACTGTAGCAAACGTAATCTTAGAATATTTACATCATACTTACGGTCTTCTTTAATGCAAATGAATACATGTAATATATTTTATCCAGATCATAGATATAAGCCGCCCAATCTGCACTAAATAGTAGTGGCGTGATCAGCGTTGGACTGTGAAGAAAACTAAACAGAATTCTGATTCGTGCAGCTCAGTGTGTTCCTCCGGAAGTGATACGTGATGCAAAAGGAATGCAATGTACAGTGTGTAATCAGGTTTTATTGGTGATTTACATTCGACCATCTCCTTCTCGCATTAGATCATGAAGAACCCGGGATTACAATTTATTTGGAGATCTGAATATGTTACAGTGTGATGCTTTGATACTAAACTTTGGTTGAACAAAATTCCTGAGCATCGAGAGACCCAAGTAATAATCTTTGCGTCAATGTAAAAACTGAAATATAATCAACCACTGGTCCAAATCTGCCCTTACCCTAGACCGCCTCTTTTTTGGCTTGACCTAAAACTGGAAGATTCGCCGTCTCTGAGAGAGCATCAATCAGGCCAGAATTCAATAAGATCATATGAATGCCCCATGACACTCGTGAGGATATAATTTATCCACTAAGCAATTAATGGGATGAATAGGTGTCATAACACTGTCATCATCATCAGCAGCACAATCATTGTCATCATCCACATCATTTGAATCATCATTAATATAGTTACCTTATTCATCATTAACATTATCATAAACGCCAACATTATGAACAATAGCATCGTAATTATAACACAAATGTTATTTATTCCCAGCGTCGATGTTGATATATTTATTCAGCTAATAGTGGTGAAGCAAAAATTACGCCTTGCTTCAATTTCAAGCAAATCCTTTCAACTTCGTTTTGTATCTGTTAAAAGACATAGACAGGGCCTCTCAATGAATACCTCTTGCCAAATTCTAACTACCGCAAATATGCTGATTAGATTGAAAAGTGATCCACTTTGTTGCACACGTGGTGTAAGCCTCTCGCTAAATTTAACCAACCGTTAATGTGTAGAGTAGGTGGAAAAGTGGTCCACTTTGAAGCTCACATGGGGTCTGCATCTTGTTTAATTTAAACAACCAAAATGTTTCTGATTGGACTGAAAAAGAATCCACTTTGGGACATAAATGGTTTGTTTCGATCCTCAGAAATTTACCACATTCTAACCTTTGCATCAACCTTACCATCATCCCCACCTCACCTAATCGCACATTCGACTTCATCTGTAACATCCATTCTTACTTCCTCTCGTCACATCTCAGCTTCTGTGACGTATATGATGACAGATTCGAGTTTACATGGCATATAACATGTCGTTTCCGTTATCATGATGAATTATAATGATTGCTTTCTCAGGTCGATGTCTGACGGGTAAGTGGCATAGCGACGGATATCTGTTGCATTGCCTCGCTGTCAATTATATGTGCGTCTAAGCTACCGGATTGGCAGTTTAGCTTGCAGATGTCTAGTTCATAAAGTTCATTAGGGCATAGTATTATTGCCAAAGTGATAAAAATATATTTTTGTATGTTGTAAGGTTTGCAGCGACATAACTATTGAGAAGGTAGAACAATGAACTTGCACATAAGCAGATAAAAAAATTATGGCCTGCTTAGAGAAGTGATCTCAATCGATTTTGCGGGTTATAATGTGTAAATACAACAAACGTTGGGCCAAGATCAATAATATATCGACTTTACTAGCACTTACCTACTCTAGAAGCTATGGTGTCATTGTTCGTGGGTAAACAATAGCACATGGCAGTCAGAGCTAATTTGCCCACAACTCGATGCTCATTACAGACTTCTATTTGAAGCTAGATTGATCGTCTGATTGCAATGTGTGTCGCTAAAGATGCATTTTCTGGGACGTGGGATCATCAGATGCATCTATATTGATTTTTGATGCTGCACCAACTCTTACTTTTGGCACACAGCTTACAATGAACGGAGAATATAGATGTACTGAAGGGGCACATCATTTGCATGCACCGAGCCGCATCAAGGCTGCTCAGGTATCTACTTACAGGTAGACGCTATATGTTCACTGCTTCTTCGCAGGCGTAATGTGTTGTAATCAGTGTGATGCATGTGTCCAATGCCTCATTGTCAATTTACTTCGCGGAGCAATAAGCAATGGACTTAGGGTATATTTGCATCCTAAGTAGTGATTCGTTTGTAATAGCAGTGATGGATGTAATACCACACATAGATTAGTCGAGGAAACATTTTGGTATATGTCAATGTAAATTTCAAGCAGCTGTTGTTAGTCCCGACGTTGCACACATGCGAGCACATGTACAAAATAAGAACAAGTTCGAAATAAAATAAACCGTTCGTCCATGCAGTCAGGAAATTATAATAGTAAGAAATGAAATATTTGCAACCTCGATGGCCATAATTAAGGCAGCAATTTTCAATAATAATCTCTATAATGGAACCGACATTATAAGATTGAATTTGGCTGTCAATAGGCCAATGGTCTTCTCCAATATCTAAATGGTGCGGCAGAGATGGCCTGTTTGCAAGCAATTGAATAAGAGTGATCGATCCGTAACGTTATTCTACTCGCTTGTCCGACATCTCGCTATAATGGCCTTACTTGTTCGCGTTGGTAGATTGATCTCTCGTTTGATTGGAGCAGATATTTCTACATGTGTTAACTCCTACCTTAACTGCAATATTACTTACTTGCTTCATGGAGGTAAAAGAAGCTCTGTCTGTGTGGAATAACACAAGGTACCGCGTCACATCATGTGATGAAGCTTTATGGCTAGTTGGAGTAATTATAAAAATCTGAAAGTCGTTCTCATCAAATTTTTCGTTAATCATAAGCTTTTCCACAGGGCCGCTTCGAAAACGCCGGGAATGCCTTTTATCCTAAAGGGCACTCATTTTGTATTCTAATATCATTTCATCTGCTGTGGTTAACAAATCAGAAGTCGTGTAACACTGATCCATGCGTATGTCTGCCACATACGTGAATTTATCAGTTATATAGGGGCAGCTTAATCATGATCGATGAACTTGGACGCGGTAAGCTGATTGTCCGCCAATGCAATCAATGTGAACGACACGCATGAGGTCAAATATATATTGTGATGGCTCAATGGATCGCCCAACTAATCTCTTATGCAGATATGCACTGTTTTATCACAGCACGCATAGAAACAAAAGAGGCTGATTTAGCAATTTTTTGCGTAGAAGCTTAAGCTCTATATTTCGTTCATGACCTAGCCGCGCCAAATTCTGGCCGTACCCCTTAAATATGTCATTGATATCTTGTATTCACCTGTTGGAACTGTGTTGCTTACGTGTCGCTTTGTAACACACCAAATACACATTGTTCGTGCATGTATGAGCTTGTTTTTTAGTGTGTCTATAGAATAAATTGCCTTCTTTTCAATAGTGCTCTCCTCCATGCTGATCCCCTCAGGAACTATTTTCGCATGCGAAAGTAATATTACTCGCTCAACGCATTGAGCAATTGATGCGGACAAATGCTTGTCGGAATGACTTTTTACCTCCACCCCATTATTTACCCAGGCCGGATGTCCATTTGCTGTTGCATTCTAGCATTACAGCAATAAGAGCTTCGTAAAGCCAATGTAAACGGCTGATCGGAATTAAAGGCTTCCGCTGCGACGCTGATTTTATTATGCACTGATAACATTGTAAAAGTACAGCCAATTAACTTATCAATCAATTGATGTGCAATAGTGAAATAGTCAACGTTGAAGATTGATATAATTGACAACAATTGTGAACTACTGTTCGATTCAGGCGACTGTATCAGGTATAACCAACGAAAATGTGCGGAACATTGATAGTTTATTTATATGTATAATACTTTGAGAGTGTTGACGTACCATTTCCTCTGTAATACTACCTGCCGTCAAGTTCATTACCATAGCAGCTTGGGGAATTGTGTAACAGCAAGTGCTTTATGTCAGCTAAAGTAGTAACAATTGTTCTGCAATACAGAGGCGGAAACGACTCATAGAATGTGGAGTGAATATTGCCTTGCACAAAAAATCTCATATTTCCGCAACGTCAGATACGACTGAATCCGCGCCAAACCTTTATTAGTTATTCCTAGCAAATGGCCGGGTAGGCCGGAGAACCTAACGATCATTTTTTTGCAGACGAACAATCCAATGCTCCATACATTAATATATAGATCGTATTATATTACATATGGCAGCTATATGGGAACATTATAGCTACGTTATTATCAATTCCGCAAAAGACGTCTTAACATCATCTTGCACACAAGCGAACGCATGTCGTTCAATACACTTATCCGCACTCTGGTGATCGGCCCAGATTTCATTCAATGGAACGTGTTGTTGAGCCACCATTTCGCCTTCAAATACATCAGAGATATATGTGATTTTCACGCATGGTGAAATTTTGTATCCAGTGAAAGACTTACACCAGGCCATACACTTTGCCGGGTAAGTAGCCGGCTCATCCCCCTAACAGCCACGTCTATTAACTTCGTCACTGCGTGTGCTTCCAACTTGGAGAGTTAGTGATTGAGTATTGGCTTCATCCAAGATGACACAAATTAAATTCGCCAGCGTTAATTTGCTTGCTTATCCGGATGTATTGAAAGCCTAAATGATCAACAGGTTCAGACACAAAAACAATGAATATTGCAAACCTTATAGGTGACAGACGCAATTGAAATGGTTACAGTTTCACAGCGTTACAATGTTGCACATGTACAGGTGGTGCGTACCGATAGTCACTGGGGCGAAGAATATCTACGTTTGATTATACGAGGCAAAAGAAGCGTTAATGCTACGATAGAAAAAAACGTAGAATCTGCAAGACTGTGGGTGGTATTGTGAGTCCTTCACTTCTTAAAAGTCCAAACTAAACTGAATAGTGTTACTATGTCTTCAGTTGCTTTATATACATACCCTTCACCATTTCATAACGCTGTAAACTGGTTTCATATTCGACCACTTTTAGTCTTCAGTCCGGGGCAACAATTGCACTTAGAGTACTGTCAGGATCTCGATCCAGTATAGTTGCGGTGAAAAGTGTGGTAGCATAAAATGCCATTCTCTCTGCTCCTTCTACATACGGCTACAAGTTTTCTTCTGCTTGATGAATATGCAACCCCCAGTGCGTTCGGGGATAAATTCGGGCCACAGTATTTTCCTACGTGTCGTAAGAGGTGATTAATTGGGGGCAACCTGCTGGCGTGTGCACCCTTCTGAGCTGTTTTCCTATTTTGTATTTTGTGGGGTATAAAAGACAAGATTATCGCAAATGTACATCCCAATAATAGAGCATATGCGGCAGCGTACATATACATCAAAAGAATACCCTAATTAAGTTAAATTCTACTCATGATATCGAATCCCATTTGTTACCGGATGAAATAGCTAATGAGTGTCCGACGGGCTGCCGGTTACCCCATTATGATGCCATACAAATGTACTGCGTTGGAAATTGGCACAAAATTAATATACTTTAGGATTGTTGTGCTGATTGATTAAGACATCAATGCTTTTACTGCTAGCAAATGTTAAGAACTGAATGGCGATAGAATGCTTTGTTAACCCAATTGAATATGCTGCTTGCCGATAGGAAAGATATTTGCATGAAAATGTTCTTACCATAACTGTGTTGGGTGGATGGAACACATATGTCAACCCACTCGATTGAACCTTCGATAATAATCTAATGGATTCTACCCTCTTGCAATGGTTTGAAGGGTTAGTCTGGAAAATAATCAGACGATGACGTCTGGATATCTGCAACGCGGCTTATCAGTACATTAGTAATACGGCCGTCATGAACATTATTTCTATGAATTGTTATCGTGCCAGTATGTGGGGTGGAGAATATCTTACATATAAAAAGGTGAAATATTACCCTCTTACATAAATTGTCTTGTCTGTTTAGTGCGTGCCTCGCATTCCAACAGCATAAGTACCTTATTGCTGATTACTCATTGTTATATATTAGTAGGTAAAAATGCAATATCATGTCCTATAAACACAATCTTTGTCACCTTGTAACGATTAACACATTATACACTTACCGTCAAAGCGTGAACCTTAAAGCAACTGCAGTCAAACCACATTATGGCTGTTCAGAATTATCAAACTTAAATAAAGCAGTCCGAAAATAAGTAAGAAAGTGCAGTTGCGGATAGCGTGACATCTCATACTCATGATAGTTAAATACAAATCACCCACACCATTAACAAAGTTGATTTGGAACTGTATTCCAGAAAAAAACCCACCAATTATAGCATGAATATTCACAAAAACTATTTTTCACCCGTAGTTGGGGATGTATTGCTATGTTGCAAAGACATAATGAACTTGCAGTTGTGTTTTTAGACAGCCTGCATAAATATGACACGCATTAAACATGCTGCTATGAAGCACGGCGCGATAGAACCTAGCATGATATACTCGGTATTAAAACTAATGTGCCGGAAATGCTGATGGAGTGATGTCATGTTAAGGTCTTGTTTTTCACACTAGACGGGATAATCCGTCATTGACTGTCAAACCGACTTGAAAGCAAATTTGGCATGGAATTGATGAAACGACTGATGGATTACGATTAAGCTCCTTAATTTTGTTAATTCTCATCATGTACCCTTTTTGTTAGTAATAAATAAAAGATTCCTCATTCTGCCAACGATTTTTACCTCCTCTCCGCGCAAACCTCGCCATGGCTCTAGCTCGATTCAGTTGTAATACGCCGCGGCAACAGCTATCGAGCTAGGGCATTAGTTGTTTGATGAGTGCATGTTTCGTCAGGCTGTATAATGAAGGATAAAAGGTATTAAATATTTCCATGAGGTGGTCTTACTCATCAACCAAGGAGCTGAAAGTGTAGCTAATGCTTTTGATACTGCTTGTACCTCAGCATCGGTGGATAAATTGGCATGACAGAGATTCCTTTCAGCTGGCCCTTTTGTACGTAATATTATCCTCCTACAATGAGGTCAGTGTATTACTGAAAGTGCTCAAAGGAGAGCCATCTCTTTAATTCACTTTTCGAGGCCATTCCAAATGGATACCGAGGATAAAGTCAGTATCTAATGGACCTATTGCTTCATATGTATGGGCTAGTATGATGAGCTTGTCACCAATGTTAATATTTGTCTTTCGACTTTGCATCTTTGCTATGGTGGTTTTGTGAGTGGACCTAGGCAGACAACTAATTATGTATAATCCACTAATCTACTTGTCATCTAAGGTACGAATGGACGCAGTTAGAATTTAACAAGTAATAGACAGGCATTTCTCAGAATGCTCAAAGTAGCATCATGCCACCACATTATGTTAATATTACGCATGTTTGAGGGGCGCAATATATTCGAAGCTAATGTTAAAATACGTGACTCTTACGAGTATCTTTGCCAGCCATACCTCTCAAATATAGTGATAGTCGATTCCTCCTGGAATCTTTTCTTGTTTAGATTACATAAAGCTCTTGCGATAACGCAAGCTGCCACCAGCTGTTCCAGCAATTCACCGTACGGTAGATGATATAACAGACAACATGGTACTTCAACGAGCCACTACATAATTTTGTAACCAATAAATGAACAGTTCGTTGCTAGCTTTTGCCACATGAGCATTACCCTATTGTTGTCACCTACATAATTTGTCGATGTTGACTATGTCAGTGTGCATGGTAGACTTTGCATTGGACACTTTATGAGGGGGTACTTCTATCGTATGAATGGCTAACTGCATCGTGTTAATGGCCGGTTAATGCATGTGAGAGCACAGACAGAAAGCGTTTTCTCGTGAACAATCTGCATCAGTGAGAACAAAGTGGCTTTGGAGACAATGAGACAAAGAGATTTTCTCCATTAACCAGTTTAAATGGACGACATATCGCAACAGATTATGCTCTTTCATAATTATCCTCGCCTCTGTCATGTACTAGTATACCAGATAGATAGGTTCAAGACATGATGAGTGCACGTTAATGTTGTTTTGGGGCTAATGTTAGCACACGTTACCCGTAATAGTCCTTACAATTGATTGAGAGCATTGGGCTAAGCCCAAAATGTATTTGTCAGCAGTAGATGTTCCCCTCACCACTTCTATGCGTTCTCATGTAATGCACTGTTATACAATATGGCGAACACTACGCGTCAAATACACTAGCTAGAGACTCTCCCTAACAAAAAAAAGGCAATAAAGCTGACGAGGGATGTTCCCGCAGGACGGCTACTGCAATTGTTTTGTCTCTTTCTGTTGATTTGGAAATATGGAAATTATCGGAATGAGGAAATCCATCGTTCGACCACTGGGTATTAAGTCACTAGAGAAACGTCCTCTTACCTAATGAAGGCTAGATCATGTGCTCAGTCTCTTCCCGTGTATCATAAGAGCGTATATAGTTGCGGAGTTTCACGGCGTTGTATAGTATCGGAACTCCAGGAATTTTGCACGTTCATCTTTTTAAATATATTCTCAGCAGGCATCATGAAACCCTTTCTCAGCCCGACCATACCATCTACTGAAACTTAAGGGGTGAATTATAATCAGGGTCAATTGATCGCCCCATGTTGCAATGCTCGCCATAGCATATATTCACCCTGAGACACCGATGTTGGCGCCTACCCCCACAAGGATTGCCGAAGTGACATCCTTGAGACGTTTGTTTCAGGAAGTCGGGGATTATGATTTACTAACATGAACCATTCTCTTTCATGTGAACCTCATCACTACAAGTCCCAAGGATCAGCTGTCTATGGCACCATATTTGCAGGTGTTGCGACATCCTGTAGGAATTCTCAATTCGGGTTGCATGAAGCGATATTTAATAACATAAACACATGCTTGAATAGACGAGACATTCTAGCGTGTGGGAATAGGCTCCATTGCTTCCTAGATGATTTGGTTAAATATCTCCATGATTAAAGAACCATTTAGTGGAGATCGCTTTCAGAATGATCGCAGTCGTAATAATTGTAACTGACATTCATGTTGATGGTATTCTGAATTTGATGATAGCTACCATTGAGATCAGATCAATCTCTGAATATTCAAACTGCATAATCCAGCTTATTTGACGAAAATGAAAACAAATGAAAAAAATACTCAATTGCAACCTTTGTTTACTCACAAATATTTATCAATCTGCAAACAATACATACTAGTATTTAACAAGTAACAATGCGTCTCAGGTTCGTTTAATTTAATACTTGTCGTATGCAGGGCGGTTGACAAAAACCCCAAACTCATATGAACCTCCCCTCCCCCCACACCCCCGCCCTCCCACCACCACCACCCACCTCATAGTGGCGGAGAAAGCTTTATGTGTTCATTTTTAAGCCATTTATCTGGCTTGCGTGTAGTAAATAATGTGGCAGAAAGTGACTGAAGCAATGAATGGACGGCGTTTCGGATGTTTTGCGTATGCTACTCACACATCAAACCAGACCAATTTGGGTCGGGCAATTTGCCCAGTGTCATTTGCGCATGCTGCATCAATGCAATACAGCACCCTTAGAAACAGAGAATAGGAAATGATGTTATTCAATTTCGTTGATTCATCAACTGTCATGGTCGCTTATTTGTTATTGAACACGGGTATGAACATCTTTTTCCTCAGTGCTTTGGGTTCTGTATACATCATTGAATTCTGCGTGTCTATATCTAACGCAGCTTATCATACCAATCCTAAATCAATTATGGCAAGGATCTGCATTATTGGTGCAGACAAGTGCCATTGAGCGCATTGTCAAAAGCAAAACAGAGATGGCGCTTCTCTGTTTGTCAACGGCGCATGTGACTCGACTCGTAAACTGCAAAGCTATCCATGGATACGAAACCAAATACGGAAAAGCCCTTGTTGATCCCATGTGGACATTGTGCCTTTTAAGTCGCATTATGTTACAATAACCAATGCCAAACACATTTTGCGCATCTATGCATGTTAGCTAACACTTGCTGGTTGTAAATTCCAATATTTTCGCAAAAAAACATGCAACATGGCAGATGTTTTTCTTTAATCAGCTGATGAGTCGCTATTATACCTAAGAGACCACTCGCATGATTTGGTGCGCATAGATTTCCAACGCAATATTGTACCTCGTCCATGCTGCTGTTTCAGAACTACATAAAGTGTATCCTTCATGTATGCACAATGGCTGGAGGTTTGATGAAGTATTCCCGCAGTAATGCAACCTCACATCACAATACTGGTATTGCGGCCGTACTTATCAGCAATCGAAACGTGGTATCCATTTTAAAATTGATTGGTATGGAGAAAATAAGAACAAAAGGCTAGCTTATTTATTTCAATGACGACGACTCGTCATTTTCTAATTGCAACTTGTGTTAGAAGAGAAGTGGAAGAGCTGGTTCTGAAAATGAATAGCGATCATTAGGTCGTGTAATTAGTGAGAGTTATGTGTCATGTCTTGTTAATTCGAAGCCATTGATAAGGTAATTTTGATACAAAGGAAGGAATTCAACAATCTCACCTGTTCACCTTTTTCCTACGTACGTTGCTCAGAAAGGCGGCTCCACTATCTTGCACAAAGCGTCAATATGCTCTACTCAATGAAGCATTTATCGAAGCATCTTATACGATCATTTAGACATAATCGCAATATACAACTATCATTCAATGGCAAATAAAGATGATGTTTCAAAGTTATGCATGAATGGTTTTCCAAAGGGTTAAACTTCACGTATAAACTAAACATGATGTCAAAGCTTTGTTTACGCGTTTAACTGCTGAGGGTTAAGCAGTGTTGTATCGGTATGCAGCTGTTCGTGTCTTCAACCTGATTGAAAAAAACGGGATACATGGGACATATTTTAATGCTCAATGTTTAGGTTTGTGCCAAAACTTGCATCAGTGCAAGATCACTCACGTCCCTGCCTACCTATTTGATATATTAGAGTACCTCTACCTCTTGGTCATCAATATTGACCAGAGCCTATTAGGCAGATTATGATACATGCAACCCATATATAAGCCCTGAATAACCATAATTGATGCGCACAGGTATGGTTGAGCTCATTTTCATTGCTAATTGAAAGTATTTTGTGGCCCGTATGTGTATGACGTCATATCGCATATTATGTCTAGCTTTGCTTGCATAAGACGGTGATGACTGGGTAAGAGACCGGGGTCAATCTCATGTTTACTACATGCACAGCTTCTTGACTGCAGAGATCAGACAAAGTTTAACCTTTGAAAAGAAACCATCAAGCATACTGCATCTTAAGTAGAGAAGCAGGCTCCGCGTAAAAACATGGAATGTCAGAATGGTGCAAGATTATTAGCAAGATTATTAGCAAGATTATTAGCAAGATTATTAGCAGCTAGGATCTGGAGCTTAATAAGCTTATAGAGGGTTGGGTATAGTACACAATAACATAGCTTGATGGTTTATATGCATCAGATACAATCTCCTGACATTGCATCGCCCTTAGCATGTAATAGCAATTATAACGTGGAGGCCACCAGTGAATGTATATCTTAACCCGCACTCATTTGTTTGTCATCGTTATCATGTCGTCAGCGGCATGTTCAATTCAGGTGAATATCTGCTAACAAACGCGCCAATCCGATTAGGTGGCTATAACATATATTATTTCAATTCACCACACGGCCCTCTAGCGCTTGCATTGTGCGTCTCGACTGATGCTGGGTGTGGGTCAAAGGATGATCACCGACAGCGATGGAGCTGTAAGATTCTGCTTGCTTGTATACTATGGAACCACGCAACTCATTTTGTCCCAATGCTGACGATATTATATGGACAGTGTGACATCGTTGATGAAGTAAATCTTCCACGACTGCTTAGTCAAAACATACAATGACGAACCTTAACACTGTGTGACTTTCGGCACTCCCTAAAGCCGCCTATCTATTTTCAGCTACTGACATGTAAATGTATATATAAAGCATACCAGTGTTACCCGCAGGCGACCCATTTAATGAATAAGGACATGGTTTGTGCTAAGCAGGCATGTTGAATATAGCATGTGATAAATCATACACTTCGAAATTATTGATTGATTATCACGTGATGGATGCAAAGATTGCCACATATGTCACTGTGTCCGTATATACTTGGAGTCGAGTGTTTCCTTGAAACATCTCCTCTGCACTGTGGTCGGCGATGCAATAGTACACGCAGGTACAATCCGATTGGACTTCATGCTTACTGCCCAATTAAGTAAACCACAAAACTTTAGGATTGGTGTATATGGAAACAGTTACAAACATACGACTAGTGACCAACATATCTTTGACTTTGGGAAACATTATCAAGGGTGCGAAATTCGTCTGTGGCATGCTTCTTGTTACAGAGTACATGTGACTATTTCATGTAATTAGACGACACGTGAGCGTTTATTCAAAACCTCACAAAGACACATCTAAGCGTATAACAGTTTCTTCTAAGCGTATAACAGTTCCTTTCAGGCGTATAACAGTTCCTTCTAAGCGTATTGCAGTACCTGCTAAGTGCATGCAACTCGTCAAACGACATCTTGGAGTGAAAGCTACGAAACGAACGAAATTAATTACCGCTTGCTTGCTTTCGTTGGCGCATTAATAATCAAGTGGCGTTTGGTCTTATTCGGATAATTAAATTAACTTATCCCCCCTCCATTGCCTTTAGCACATCAAATACCAAGACTGCTAACAGCGCTCAATGATTGGTTGGTACTATAGTGGTAATTTCCTTGACCAAACATGGTGCTGCTGTGGCGGTTTAGTAGCAGAGTTGATTTGATGTTCAGCCTTTTCTTCGTGATCAATTCGTTGCTCAGAACACGGGTGTATTCATCATAAAGTCCATTTGAGCCTACCACAAATTATGCGGTAAGGTCAGGCTTCATACTGCACGTATGCCCAAGTGGCTGTTGTTTAAGATTAATGACCAATCCACCCACGTCCATGGCGATACGTCTATACCCCTTTATTGGTTACATGATAGACGAATACCTTAAAGTTTGAGTATTAGAAGAGGTATGGCGTACTGGCGCCTAACTGGTTGGATCTTTTGTATATTCCAGAGGGCGCAATTTCAAATAGCAGAATATGTGTGAACTTGTGATGTGCATAGCGTCAGAATGGACACTGGTGGAGGTATATAATTGTTACTGATACTGATACCGGACCCATGATATACGTTACGATATAACCACATCTCAGTAAATGACAAATCACCATTTTTGTATATATACATCAATTCTTTGTCGACCTTTAATTATAGCATAATATACTGTGAATTGTGATGCGCATAGCGACATAATGGACCCTAGTGCAAGTACAAGAATGCTTCTGATACCGATACCGGACTACAGAACGATATAACCACATATCTGAGAATGACAAATCACTTGTTTTGTATATATATACAGCTATTCTTTGTCGACCTTTAATTATTGTAATCAGGATGTGATTATTGCGTCTTGAAATAGGCTATAGATGAAACACTGATCAAGCGTTTTATTTGATCTAGAAGCCGGTTTCCGCGGCGTAGTGGTATACCCTACTGTGGGGGCAAATGGTGTATATTGGGCGCTATCCGACCATCACAATCATCCTCATCCATAACCGTCCGAATATCATCTCGTTGTTGAAAGAGACATCAAACCCCAATATTTGATCCATAGGTTAAGGGCAAGTGTATTGACTCCTCGCTCTGACATCCACGCTTCGTTAAATGGTGATATTAAGTGCGATGGAGCATCAGAAATGTTTTTACTTTCATTCATTTAATGTCCCTTTAGACTAAATGCTATACAACTCATTCAAAATAGTTCTTACGCCTGTTCAAGCTACGTCTAAACTTGCGCTTGAGGAATCATGAACGATGCCAAACTTATAGTATCCTGGGTATATTATTATATTGCATGTGCTACAATTTGCCATTTATTGATAACATAGTTGAATTGATAAATTAATATTGCAAACCATCTCTCTCCTGGCATTCAATAGCCGACCAGCTTTAACACTGTGGATTTAGGCTTGACTACGACCCTTTGTGTCAGTCTGTGTAGACAAAGACGTTGTCTCTAAGTGGTTGCTGTTGCAAGGTAATCAAGTCATTACTGATCCCCTACTATCCCGTCACAAAGCCCTCTGTACTTAACCTGCTGTTGGAATACATATTCTTACGCTTGTGTTGTTAATATCTTTTGATAGATGATCAAAATAAGACTAATGTATTGTTACTGCAACTATGTCATATCTATCAGACCAGTGTCAGATTCAACAGAGGCGTTCCTTGTGATATTTCATCAACGGTCGAATATCAACGAAAATATAAAAGCCCACTACATGTCTTCGCCTTGATGAGACGTGTATTGTAGAACTTTGAGGTCATAATCAAACACGTAGAGAGCTAGTCGTTACTCATAATCTGACATACTACGCTCGACCAGACAGGCAGCACTTTAATCTCTTGCATGGGATACTCATGGGACTCGGAAGCGAGCTCTTTGCATTACATTATTCATCATACAAGCCACCAGAAACGCGGTAGTAGCACCCGCAGTGCATTAATATGGAGCCGGTGCATCAATTAATCAGCTCGGGAGGTCTTATAAAATGTCATGTAAAGGCGTCGCCTCATCTGTTTACCTTTGAATGCACTGCAAAATTGAAAATTCGAATCACATTCCTCAATCTATGTGTTTGCTGTTGTCTACTGCATCTGTATCTCTATTCTCCGTAGTTGAGGATCAAAGCACTAAATGTATAAGCTATTCCAGATTAGCAGATGAGATCTCTTGATAAGGAAAACAATAAGAAAAATAGGTACACTTCTTCATTTTTGCCACCAATAGATCCCATCGCTATATCTGAGAATGCTTAGAACATATTGCCGATAAGCATCAGTATCTATCACTCTAGCCGACTTGCACAAACTATCATAAACAAGACGAAAAAGTAGAACGGGATGAAGAAATGTCGTTTCGTACCGTTAAGGAAATCTCGCATGTTACCGAGCGTGAACATGTTACACAGGTTCAGCTGTCCACTTCAGATGAAATAGCCATTCAAGGCAATGTACAATCTTTGTGACATCATTGCTTAATAAGTTCTTTACAATATGATCCATGTAATTACCAAGTTTTCAAGTTTTGGTTTGACAGCTTCAATTTATCATTTCAAAGCCCAGACAAGAATAGCTACTTTGCAGAAAGTAACTATTTATTTCCTTCAATAAACGACGCTGAGCTCAATTGGTAAATACACATGCTCTGTTTGTGATAGGACGCAATCAAGTTGCTTTTATTACTTTAACATTCTAGGTCCTTTAATTTCCCAGTAGAGGAATGCTATTTGTCTAAGTCACGCGAAACAATAACACACCTCAGTTATTTAGACCTAGGTACACATGTGTGCCTGGATAATTCGGTTCATGTATATAAGATTCCGCTTGACAATCATCTGTTGTCTTTGAAATGTTCCGTTGAAGGCACTTGCCCAGTCATTCTGCTTTGCACACGATATGTTTCATCATAAGACCCACGTCATTGTATAACATTAACGTCGCATGCGAACTGGAGAGCGTGCTAAGAAGCCATTACCTTACAGTACCAGGAACCCCATCCCCTTCACAATTTTTCCTCTGATGAAATGAATCAAAAACGCACCAATATTCAAACCAGATCCCCAAACCAGTCTGACCTAGCATCGCATGTAAACCGCAAACCCTAAATTCAATTTTCTCGTTGATTGTGTTCTTCGACTGCCAATCTATCTCGTGAATGGCGGTTTAAAACCACCATTGTCTGTATTTATGCAAGTCATGCAATCACGAATTTATCCTTTGTCCACCATGGTGAGTCGGCGAGCTTAAAACTAGGCTGCCATCTGTTATTAAAGGAGTACAGGAGACTGGGTGATTGCAGTCTATGTTCATAGGCATGAGAACAGGTTGACTATTAGGATATACTAATTAAGCTGATTTGAGAACTCTACTCATCAACTAATGTCACAACCAATTACCAGTCTTTATATTACCCTTTATTCCACGCACCCCTCTACACCAGCATCACCTAGCTCTTACACAGATAGACGGGGGAGCAGTTGAGATGTTCAAGGACTTTGCGTTAATCAAACGTAACCAGAATAGTACATACCTAGGCTATGGCTCATACATTTGTAAATGACCAGCCAAAACACATAAAGTGCCAGACCACGTGGCTTGTTGCTCATACGTTATTCCACCGCTTCTGGTTGTCGACTTATCAACCACCGGAACTATACACAGTGGAAAGAGGGACATCAGTTACAACAGTGGCTTGTTCCTAAGATGAATCAACGTTGGAATATCGAGGATATATACGCCCATTGATTCTTGTGAGTATGCTATGCTTGTGGCAACGCACGATGCACGAACACCAGCTGAATAATCGTGTCAAGGTCGGCATTTAGTCAGGAACCTATGCAACGCCGTGCGGTGCTGGGCTTCGTGTCTGTTATGCATGGAAAACTTAAGCTTCGTGCTTAATCATCATGTCAGACGCGTGCACAGCCTCAATCTAAGATTCCCCTTCCATTTTTCTGGAAAATGAGCAATGAGACACAAAAGTCGCGCACGCTGGTACCATGTGACATCGATACTGGAACTAATAAGTACTAGCTAGAATAAACTTTCTGAGGCTGAGCCGGGACAACAGACGGGGAGCTGGTTTTGCTGTTGGGATCAATGACGCGAGGGCCTTTACGCAAATGTCAGTAGTACTTAGCATAGTCTTCATTGCGATGCGAACGTGTAGCTCTCTGATTGAAAACTATAAAAGTGCCTGTATCTTTTTACACACGTCCTTTAAACAAAAGCATACACACGCATTTTCTTTTTGTTTTGGTAACACGCACATAAAGTTTTCAGAAGGGTATCTTTTATTTAGTAGAGTTATTCGCCTGACGACCAGATCTACTTCCTGTTAGGTAATTTGACTTGTAGAGATTGTAACCTCTCAAGCGGAACGGCGGTTTGCGCATGAATACTTTATCATATTTATCCTGTATCATCAAACAGCATTTATCAAAATATGCTAAATTGATGAATTTTTGCTATATTTTATCATATTAATTGGAATTTTGGAAGGGTATTCAATTCTCCTCTGTGTATTGAAGTAATAAAAACTGTACTATTATTTGTGAAGACACAATGCAGAAATCTGTATTGCTGTAGTTTGGTTTCTCGATTTGAAATCAGTTGTAATGTGTAGTACGAATGTACATTAGGAATAAATAAACAACGCGTTGTCATTAATTCACATGCACTCTAGTTGCACCATAAACCCTCCAGCATAATATTTAATATCTTTTTAATGTACCTAGATTTAATTAAGGTTCAGAAACCGGTCCTTACAAGTCCCAGTCAATTTCGGGCAACATCAGAGTTAACTTAAACGCACAAGTCGATACTAAGGCAACATGCAATGAGGTACTACATCCCAGTCAATTGGCTCTACTTACACCATTTCAAACAACCTTCATATCGTCTACTTGTGCAAGAGGGACAGCTGTAGACAGGTAATACATGCTTTGTATTGGTGCATTCCGCTGTTGCAGATCATGTGTCGCCAATTGCCGCCCCTGTGACCGCAGCAATTTTATTGTAGTGGTCAATCTGAGAAATCATATTAGTTACTGTTAAATTACTGCAAGCTAGGGAAATATTTTTTTATTACCATCTCTACCCCTAGCTCACAACCTTTGAAAGTTCACTTTACACTATCTCACATAGTGAATTTTCCGATGATTCATCTTCTCGCGCCGACACCGAGGATCAAAGCTCTGTGGCCAGAATCCACACTATCTACGCCGGATAAATGCCAGACTGACTGATCGTGTAGGTAATTCACTCTCTTGAACTGACATATTGCCCAGGTGGATCCTCAGCGCAAGGTAAACATGATGCATGATTCTTACCTGAAGCTACTTATTAGCAGGTGGAATGTATCGGGAAATAATTGAAATCATCAGACAGGATAAGCATGTGAGAATAAGTGGTAGGCATCAATTCACTGCAGCTACTCACTAGTGGAGTGATGCCTACCGCGAGCAGTTGTTAATTTCAATGAATGCATGCATCCCTGCAAATAACATAACTGAATGCATGCCACCTGACGAATGACGTAAATGAATGTCATCGATGACCGCATGTGTTACCGACAAATGACGTTAATGATCGCATGCAACCCAGTAAGTGATGGTAATGGTCGCATATTCCCGACACAATAGCTTTAGAAAATATGCAAGTAAGCAAATGACATCATTACTTGCATAGTTTTTTTGGGTTTTTCGTCGTGGCATTCACATTTTATTCCCGAGATTGCTTACGCATCGTATGGGGTTAACGCCCTATCACAAAGACGACTGTTTGAGGTTATCACTTCATTTGCGCTCATGCGCTGCTCATGAAGATTATATCTTCCACGGGGTATGTTTCGCTTGGATTTTCTTCAGGCCTCCCGTCGTGATCACCTGAGACACCAGATTAAATATGTCAGACTGCTTAGCACAGACAAGAAAACTCAAGAGAGGGGGGATGTTTGCGTGGCTATAGAGGCTTCCGAACCCGAAGGAATATCATCCCTTTCATCTAAATACTACTATTAAGCATGGACAACATAAAAAATAGGACCCCCTAGCCACAAACGCCGGAAGTTCAACGCCATGCAATATTCCCTATTATTTATATATCTAGCTTGCGTATCTTTGAATTGCTATGTATATTTTTATATATGTATAGCATATTTCTTATGCTTGATTAACGAGCACTTCCTCACCATAAGTCTTTAATTCAAGGACTGGTTTTATTTTTCTCTCTCTGATTTGGCAGACTATTTCTTCTGTCATACCACACTTTGGCAGTGCGCATGGTGTTTATATTAACTAACAAACAAAGTTGGCTGTAGCAAACGAGATCAGACCCGCCCGATTAACATCGGCTGAGAAGTAAATTGATTGATCGTACTTACTGATAAGTGGATACTCACTTTGATTAACTAGCATACAATTATTGTTGTTGCTTTTCTTGACGGAATATGCACGGAGAAGCTAATTCAAAGCGACCAAAACAACGCAACAGCCATACGACACTGGATTTGATGATTGCTCTTGGACATTGTATAACAAAATAACCTAGTCATGCTGTGTTGTTTAGTATGCACAATAGAGGAGATGTATATCATCGTTATTACGACAAATAAAGCGGGCTTCTATGACCCTTACTTTTTAATACAACAATTGTTTGTAAATATAAAGGACCACGTAGCTTAAATGAAGTTATTACAAGTATTGACACTTCACTGGATATCAGGCAACAGTGTTTCCCAGCGTTTTCGTACCTCACAACAGTAGTGTCAACCCTATCCCTCCCAACCAATCTCTGTCTCATCTTATCATTTACAGCCTTTTTTTTCTTTATTTGATAAGGACACGCTATTCTTTAAGAAATCGACGTATGCGATTATATATTCCAAACAACCTATCTGCACTAGAAAATGGCTGAGCTCGAGTGAAGAAGAATTATGAATAGTTTAACAAATACAAACAACGGAGATAAACTAGATTAATCGCAAAATAGACACATTCGATAGTGATGGTAACAAATCTTTCTTACACTATCAACAGCACAGAATAAGCTGATATGGCCGCAGTTTATCAGAAAGCACAGTGGCTACGGCTATACCTTCACTTTACCGACAGAGTTTCCTCGTTAGTGGCTGACCTGGCTGGCTTTTACATCATCAGGAATGTCACAATAGGCGCACCTGACCGTGTATTATAATCTTCGTACTGTATAATTGATATGTAAATTACTTTTCTTCTTTCTGGCTGAATGGATAGCAAAGTTGATTTGGATATGCGGGCGAAGTTAGCTAGTAAGGATTCCAGACGTGAGTTGAAGCAATAGGAAACGTTACATACTGGCTACCTGTGAATAATATCATTCATCCTGATCGGGATCAATCATTGACGTCTATATATCCCAGTGCGTGCGTTAGAATATAATAACATCGCCAGGTGCTTATGTATTATGAAAGCAAACTTATTATTACTGCACCATCTCGAAGATAAAGGTTTATTGCTAGTATGACGCCAAAATATGTAGATGTCAGTATGCCTTTACATTATGTAAGCAAATAATTTTTCTCAGAAAAATAGTCATTTATCTTAAGACGCTCAAATAATGCTAAAACAAATGCATCAAATTGAGTCCATTGTATAACGGATCTTTTCATTTACAATGTGACATGCATCTAACGAAATTACAATCATTAACATGTAAGTGAGTTAACTTGTAAAAGAAATATATCAATCGTCTTGGATTGTGTGCATTACGTTGTATACAAAGCACACACATTCGATGCGTCAAACCTACTTGTCTGATCTACCTATGCCATGAGCAGATTAGGGTTGGACGAATGCTGTACTTAATCATCTGTTATGCCGTAAGGTCTCATATACATATATTATACTATTGCATGTTTATATCCTGGAAGCTGACATTCATTGTAAAAGAGTGATCTAAACCCTCATTCCGACGCAAACCGACGAATATCCACTCATTAATGCCCATATTTAGCACCACAATGTAACCACTCCGCCGCTACATTACGCAACGTCTCTGTATCGGAGATGAAGCACAGCGGAGGGAAGGCCCCCAGCAGATTGAAGCTGCCCAACCCACACTAAATGCCATATTTAAGTCAAGCACTTGACCATTAGAATGTAAGAAAAACACAAAATCCGCCGTCATTTTGTCTTTCGCAGTAACAGACTAATACAGACGGTAAAAATAGACGGTAACATTCCTTTATAGGACATTCAGCCAACCAATTCACCCTGACTCTTTTATTTGCATGTGCGATATTATGAAGTTTGGCGGGTAAACTTCCGTCGGTATTGAGATGCTAATATCAGGCTAAACTTTAGCCTGATATTAGCATTTCAATACCGACGGAATTATGCAATGAGAGTCATCAATCAACGAACCAATTTGTTTATTCGGATCAGGATATTAAACTAACTAAACCATGACGAACATATGAGTCGTCCGCAAATTGCTCACATATCGTGTTCTATATATAGCCACGCTCTATTCTTTGCGCGTGGTGATTCCATGTTCATTACCATCAATTTCTATTTACCTGTGCTCTTTCTTACAATGACTTTCCGCATGATTTATGCTTTCTAACCCCGGTCAAAAGCCCTCGCTTGGTTTGGGGTATCAAAAACACAACAACGCCTTTACCTTATCGATGGTGACTAGTTATCACGCCGAATCAGCGTGCTATTTTTGGTCACTACCCCGGAAGCTCTCCAAATCATGGAAGTTTAATCTCAACATCTGACATTCCAGGTAGATGAATAGATTAAAAATGAATAAAAGTGCTAATCAAAGAGCAATTAACGTACGGCGTGTTATTAGTTAGGGGTAAATGTTAGGGTTACGGGTAAATGTCAGGGCATCCAATGTAGTTGCGTTGTCATGAGTTCTCATCCGAGTAAGAGTTACAGAGCCATGTATCACAATCGGCAGATTCGTCCCAAAGACAATATGATTGCCAAAGCAGATACATTAACAGTTACAACAACAAGTATGATACCAGCTATACGACTGATGTGGATCTTCTTGTTAATGGCTGTGTCAATATTGCAGTAAATGCTCTTTCTATATTTAGGTGAAATTTGCTTGTACGTGAATTACCTAAAGTGCGTAATAGTTAAAAGTTTTGGATATCCGTTTAACCACTTGGCAACGATGATATTGCATACGGATTAGCTTCTCCTATATTCAATGTATGGGCTTTGTTGCTTTGTCATTGTGTCGGCGAAGAAACTCGGAAGGGTTTTATAGACTTTAACATGATGGGAACAGTGCATCCCTTTGCATCGCATACTTTCACCTAAAATAGAATGTTGTTCAAGCGCCACTTGTAGCTGTTAATGTATCTGCTATTGCAACCACAGCTGTCAGTGGACAGAACCTGCAGATTTATAATTGTTATGCGCATGTGGTTAGCTTAAAGCTGCTCTGAGATTTGTGATATGACTCTGTAATATGCGAGTTATGTAGAGGGTAGTTATTTTCTATGGTTTATTTAAAATGTAATATGATAAATATATTCATTTATCGTCTCCCAATGTAATTACTGGCAAATCCGATTTATATCATAATCGTGAAGGACAAATATAATTCTTTTAAAACCGTGTATCCATATTTCGCAGGCTTTTCTTTCATCCGGAATGGCTTATTGATATACATTATGAATCCCCATCGTAATCTTCAGCAGCTGCTATAGCCTGGCCTTGTCATTTTAGACAGGATCATGATAAAGCATCAACAAAATAAGCCAGCGCAGGTGGTATTGTAATCCAGATAATTCTAGAATATCCAGAAGATAGGTTTGACGGATGTGAGGCATGTTGATATGTTGTTGGTAAACGCCCGTTACACGCCACTTGCATTAACGCTACCGTGGTTCGGTAGGAATAATATGGCCCCATAAATGCTGCAATTATATGTGCTTCATCTGATTGACATTATTCCCACAAGCAAGAATGGCTGCCGTAGATCCTTTTAAGGAATCAGTCGTACTACCTTGTTTATGTTTATTCCCTTTCTCGTCTATGTTTATGTGCTAAAAATAACTTAACTGAAATGAAAAGTTGAATATATTTGCTTTAAAATGTAATGTAGAGTGCATACGTTGATTAAGACACTTTGTGCAGGGCAGGAGGAGGGACTGACCTTGAATGATGGTATGCTGCACAAGGTGGCTTTCCGTGAAGGGGACATGTCCCATTTTGATGCTAGATATATGGGATATAGAGTCATATTCGTGTCAGTCGCTCTTAGATATAAGCGAATCTACCGTAATGGTGGCATTTATGAAAACGGATGGGCAAAAACGAGAAGCAAATGCTATCAAACTATCTTAGCAAGTAAACTACTGCTTGGGGTCACAACACCACAGGAATAGCTGCCTCTTCTTAATTCTGTCCGAGCCATAGGTTCGAATGTCCTGCAACCTACGCACATGCAAATCTGAAAAAAGCAAAACAAATCAACACATATTATCTAATGCATTTGGAAGACCCGTATGCAGTTCCCAAGATACGCCATGTTTCTAGCTACGTCAGTCCTAACATGTGCATTCTGTGCTCTCAACCTAGTGAATACATACCTACTACGGGCTTAGTAGCACGTCTTTGCACTGTTAAGATCATGTTACGTTGAATGAATGGCGACCACGCATGGTGCCTTATAAAGTGGGATTTAGTCTCTCTTACAGCGAACAGTTGTGATGTGATTTGCTATATTGTGCTCATATTGGTGTCTATTGGTCGTTCGTTGTCAATTTCTCCCATGGAGACGAGAGTTGTTGGTTGATGGTCCGATCCTAGTATACAATGTGAAGGTCAAGGTATGATGAAAAGAGACAATGATAGGGTGCATCGAGTCTGATATATGGTTTTCGAGTTAAATAACAATGGATGTAGAAAGGGAGGGATAGTGTGGGATGGCGAAGAAGGATTTGGAATGTATTGTTTAAGTAGCGTCACTAGCTGTCCAATATCGATGTAGCTCACCTGGCATGCACTCGATTACTCGATCTTGCATGAATATTTATGTATGTATTGTCTTGCTAGTATTTCTTGATAAGCAACGCATTCAATAACGGCATTTGCCTGAACACATGACCGCTAACTGAGCGGCTCATTGCCGTGCAGTGAAGGCGTATAGAGGCTTTTAGCTGGTCGGTGAAGTTAATTGTGCCATAGGCGAATAACCGAACCCTTACGATACATAACACGTGCACTGTTGGTGGTGTGTTGAATCCTTTACACAATTACAATAGGCTCGGACACCTCCGACTGATAACGTGCGCCGTCATTTATCATGCTGGCGCCGAGAGTGAAAGTGGTGGACTCAAGTTACCACCTACCGTACCACACGCAAATAAAGTCATTCATTCGTGATAAGTGCCCTCCGTGATGGACACAGTCTGCCATATGACCCCGGCAATCTGCTAGTTATCTACCCCGCTGGGGTAAAGTAACAGTAGCTGTACGTCAGTGGCTATATGAAGCGGATGATGCGCTAGGGCTCGGCGCACAGTCATTTATCGTCATTGCAGCATAGCTACAGGGGAAGTACTTTAAGCAAAACGAAACAGTGAGAAGAAAAGCTTGGCTGAGTGGATGCACATGTTAGAACCTTATATGTTATGGGCAACATGGTTCAGTGCTATAGATATATTTGCTGATGGGGTATTATAGCCGGGCTGTGGAGGTAGGGGATAGAATGGATTCTAGTTATTGGGTGAGCGAGCATGGGGCAAAATAAATCAAAATTCTGTATATACTACATGTCCTCATTGCTGGCAACATCTACTGACGATCCTGACCTGTACATCGGAGCAATACCAGCAACAGGCATGTTGATATATCTTAGAAAGTCATAAATATGCTAACCATGATGCACTGTCATTGTAGGTTCTGGGCTGTAGTCAAAGATACTGCCTTTTGTTATTTAACATTGGTACCTTTTAAGGAGAACAAAAATGCCTGCACAACAAAATGTCGGAAAGTCAATGCTGGTTATCAACGATATTATTCAACTAACTAACTATCTTTCTTCAATTATCTCTCTAAACATCTAACAAAACATTAATATCAACCTCTTGAAGCAACACAAGTAAAATGACTACATAATACTGATTAGGATTGGCGTTCTCATTCTGCACAGTTTTAGAGGAGTAAGGCCTATCACTTATTTCCACATGTTTATTCTGTAGCGCACATCGTATTATTTTCTAATACATTCAACCCATTGACAAAATAGCCAAAGGGAAGAATACTTGATTATGTCTACTTTACGCCAAGGATCCATTAATCAGTAAATCAGTATGAGAGCGTGCATTATTTGTATGATGAGTCTGACATATCTCTAGTTGCGAGAAAAGGGATTCGGGCCTCCTATTTACAAAGCCTCATATGGCTTTGATCTTCTCACTGTAGAGAACATTTATCCAGGCAAGACCACAGGGTGAAAGGGTGTAACGTGCGCAGTAGTATAGAGACTGGGGGTACGAGCACAGCAATCTAATACAGCAACCCAGAAAACTCACATATACAGGGTGACTCACATGAGCCAGCGAACCGCTCGCACCTCCCCCCTATACTATACTATATGAGCCCAGCCCTTCCAGCCCCTATGGTATAGGCCCACTAAAGAGGGCGACAGCAATGTCAACCATCTACAACAGGACCCTGAGGAATAAGCTCTTCTAAACGAGCCCATATATTTTATGGCAGTCACTCCTGAGCATGTTCATTCCGTGGCGAAACTGTTTTTGAGCGAACAGTGACTCCACGTACTGAGCGTGACGTAGATGCTTCTTCACCACCACCTTCTTCACACCTTTTGCTTTTTTGATCTCATCCCGGCTTGACATCAAGATCGAGTACATCTTAGGGCGCAGACCAACATACTCCTTGATGGGCACGCCGGCACACTCATCCTTCATCTTCCCCAGAACCTTCTTGTTCACCCTGCTGTAGAGACTACGGGAGGGATGAAAGTTGCTGGTGTCAAAGAGATGGGCATCTTCCTTCATGTCAGCATACACGTCAGGCGTGCGTATCTCCATTAGCAGCGAATCCGTATCTGTGTACAACCACAGAAGAAGCCAAGGTTCTTGACGTATCTGGGCTTCATGGTATTATAAAAGAAGTCGTACATCAGGTGTTTGGAGAGGTCGAGTATACACATGCCCACATACACCGGGCGGTTCATAGGTTCGAATTACTTGCAACCTACGCACATGCAAATCTGAAAAAAAGCAAAACAAATCAACACATATTATCTAATGCATTTGGAAGACCCGTATGCAGTTCCCAAGGATACGCCATGTTTCTAGCTACGTCAGTCCTAACATGTGCATTCTGTGCTCTCAACCTAGTGAATACATACCTACTACGGGCTTAGTAGCACGTCTTTGCACTGTTAAGATCATGTTACGTTGAATGAATGGCGACCACGCATGGTGCCTTATAAAGTGGGATTTAGTCTCTCTTACAACGAACAGTTGTGATGTGGTTTGCTATATTGTGCTCATATTGGTGTCTATAGGTCGTTCGTTGTCAATTTCTCCCATGGAGACGAGAGTTGTTGGTTGATGGTCCGATCCTAGCATACAATGTTAAGGTCAAGGTATGACGAAAAGAGACAATAATAGGGTGCATCGAGTCTGATATATGGTTTTCGTTATATGATTTTGGGGGAGTTAAATAACAATGGATGTAGAAAGGGAGGGATAGTGTGGAATGGCGAAGAAGGATTTGGAATGTATTGTTTAAGTAGCGTCACTAGCTGTCCAATATCGATGTAGCTCACCTGGCATGCACTCGATTACTCGATCTTGCATGAATATTTATGTATGTATTGTCTTGCTAGTATTTCTTGATAAGCAACGCATTCAATAACGGCATTTGCCTGAACACATGACCGCTAACTGAGCGGCTCATTGCCTTGCAGTGAAGGCGTATAGAGGCTTTTAGCTGGTCGGTGAAGTTAATTGTGTCATAGGCGAATAACCGAACCCTTACGATACATAACACGTGCACTGTTGGTGGTGTGTTGAATCCTTTACACAATTACAATAGGCTCGGACACCTCCGACTGATAACGTGCGGCGTCATTTATCATGCTGGCGCCGAGAGTGAAAGTGGTGGACTCAAGTTACCACCTACCGTACCACACGCAAATAAAGTCATTCATTCGTGATAAGTGCCCTCCGTGATGGACACAGTCTGCCATATGACCCCGGCAATCTGCTAGTTATCTACCCCGCTGGCGTAAAGTAACAGCAGCTGTACATCAGTGGCTATATGAAGCGGATGATGCGCTAGGGCTCGGCGCACAGTCATTTATCGTCATTGCAGCATAGCTACAGGGGAAGTACTTTTAACAAAACGAAACAGTGAGAAGAAAAGCTTGGCAGATTGGAAGCACATGTTAGAACCTTATATGTTATGGGCAACATGGTTCAGTGCTATAGATATATTTGCTGATGGGGTATTATGGCCGGGCTGTGGAGGTAGGGGATAGAATGGATTCTAGTTATTGGATGAGCGAGCATGGGGCAAAATAAATCAAAATTCTGTATATACTACATGCCCTCATTGCTGGCAACATCTACTGACGATGCTGACCTGTACATCGGAGCAATACCAGCAACAGGCATGTTGATATATCTTAGAAAGTCATAAATATGCTAACCATGATGCACTGTCATTGTAGGTTCTGGGCTGTAGTCAAAGATACTGCCTTTTGTTATTTAACATTGGTACCTTTTAAGGAGAACAAAAATGCCTGCACAACAAAATGTCGAAAAGTCAATGCTGGTTGTCAACGATATTATTCACCTAACTTTCGTTCTTCATTTATCTCTCTAAATATCTAACAAAGCATTAATATCTACCTCTTGAAACAACGCAGGTAAAATGACCACATAATACTGATTAGGATTGGAGTAAGGCCTATCACTTATGTCCACATGTTTATTCTGTAGCGCGCATCGCATTATTTTCCAATACATTCAACCCATTGACAAAATAGCCAGAGGGAAGAATACTTGATTATGTCTACTTTACGCCAAGGATCCATTAATCAGTAAATCAGTTTGAGAGCGTGCATTATTTGTATGATGAGTCTGACATATCTCTAGTTGCGAGAAAGTGGATTCGGGCCTCCTAATTACAAAGCCTCATATGGCTTTGATCTTCTCACCGTAAAGTACATTTATCCAGGCAAGACCACAAGGTAAAAGGGTGTAACGTGCGCAAATGTTCAGAGGTTGCTGGCTAGAGATGGAGTAGACAATTAGCGTATATGTCCTCTGCACGTAATAACGTAACAGACACACAAATACAATTTATCAGATTCTCCAATATAAATTGACTGCCATGAACACACCAGCAGAACTTTATGATTAAAACACCTACGTTGTTTTCGGGAGCATCTTAATAAATCACAACACTAATGTCTACACATTAAAATGCTAGTTATATTCTTCATGGCCTGCATTTCGAGGTATCCATACCAAATCCAGTCCATCCGTTAAGCTATGTAATCTCTGTTGATAATGCTAAATTGAACTTTGCTTACTTGCGGCATATAGTATGCATAACATTGGTGCTTGTAAGGTTGTTAATGTTTAGATTATATGAGGAAATACAAACTGAAAGGTAATACATTGAATTATTCAAAGATAAGAAATGCCGATTATAATGGCATACTGTGTCAATAAAGTAAGGAGTGGGGGGAGGGGGTGGCTGAAAATAGCAGAGTCGCATAAGTTCGCCTTCTTATGGAGGAGGGATAATTATCGCCAATGAAATTGCAAAAATATGTCTCTCACTTGCTGATAAGTAATTGACGTTTACTGTGGTGAGTTAAAAGTGTAAGGCAACCTCGTATTCCATCCAGGATCCGTCTTGTCATTGGCAGTATTTCATCCATTTACGTAATTAACTAGCTTTTATAAGTTCATTTCCGGAATTGAAGATCAAGTTGAGCAAATTGCGTCGATATTTCACTTGAGTGAAATTTCAAATCAAAAGAGTGAACATTTAACAGCATGAACATTCAGCGTAGCAACAACTCACCATCCAGAAGGTTCAAGCGTTGTAATGTTATACCCCAAACTATGCGAGGGCTTTAATTGGCGTGTGAAAGTATAAATCGTGCACAAATCATTGTAAGAAAGAGAATAAGTGAATAGAAATTGATGGCAATGAGCGTTGCTATACATAAAACACGATATGGGAGCAATTTGCGGACGACTCATTGGTCATAGCTAAGTGTCCTATCCTGCCCTGAACAAACCAATTGGTTCGTTGATGTATGATCCTCATTGCATAAACCAGTGGGTATTGTTTTGTCGATAACGGTATGCGCAATCCTGTGTTAAGATTAAGCTGCACCAATAAACAATATTCTGTTATCTAATGACTACTGAGCAGTTAATACTGTTCACACAGCAGCTGACTCAGATTGATCTCGATGAGGGATGAAAAAGATTGTGACGTTTCGACCGACCCCCGTGGCTATGGGCGCCCACTTGTCACATTCCCATTGCCCATGCCGGGTAGTGAACCGAGTCCAGCACGATACCAATTAAACCACAGGGTCGGGTACATCTCATTTCAGCGATGGCAACGCCAATGAACGTGTAACTGGTCGGCTTCCAAAACATTGGGATAGAGCAAAAAAACGGTGGTTTGAAAAGCAGCTCGCCATAACGCCACTAAAACCGGCGTTGGTCTCTTTAGATTCTTTATATCATAACCATGCTTGATGTGCATTTTGTCGTGAATACCAAGTACTATGCATTCTTTATACGTCATCGTAACAAGGCGCCTATGGTGAAAAGAATATAAGTTTCTTATTGTGAAATAATTTGCCATGGTTCGCGACCCTGCTTATGTCAGTCTAAACGTCATAGTATCGCATATAAAAATGTGAAGGGGAATCGGTTTGCTGAAAGTCTACTTTTTTCTTCATAATTCTCATCCGCCTCCTTTTTTATCTCCTCACATCGCCTGTTAGATCAGTCAGGTACAAAACCTAAACCATCTTGTCTGTGTAGTGGATGCTGATGGCGGATTTCGTGATTCCTTTCTTTTCTGATAGAAAAGAGCTTAAAATATTCATGGCATTGAGGGTATGATGGGCAGCTTCAATCTGCTAGGTCCCTTCTCTGAACTATCACGCGGGAATTGACAAATAATCGCACCTTTATCTCTCACAATAACGGTAATATAATCTCCTTGATTCTACATAAAAATAGCATTACCTAGCTGGGTTATCTTTAACGCTCATCAAATGTTATGTCTTAGGGCTGTTCTGTTTATTATATCGCTGAATAATCAACTTCTTTTGCATGGTTCATCATATAAAGCAGCAGTAATAATTGCACATTAATTACTCATAGTGATTACCAACTTGATCAGCAAGTCATATCAAGAGTGGGTGTAATCAGTTTACTTCACACCAGCCGTTAAGTCGACGGGCCTGATCTCATTTTATACACCTCACTTTGTGTGTTGCCTTATATCAACGCAATGTGAACTGCCAAAGTGTGGTATCACAGAGGATAGTCGGCAAAATCGCAGGGATGAAAAGGAAACACAGTCTTAGATATACATTGATTAATAGTGTTCGTTAAGCAATATTAGTAGGAAATATGTTTTAAAAATATAAGCAATATATAATGCTATATATTTAAGCATGATGCGCATGCTATATGTATAACAAATAGGCGTGTTCATGGTTACGCCCTTGTTGTTCTTTTCGCTGAGTTCATCCTCAATAATAGAATTTAGATTAGACTCCTTCCGGGTTCGGGAGCCTTCATAGCCACACAAACCCGCCTCCGCCCACCCCCTGGAGTTTCCTTGTCTGCGCATGTAAACTGATGTCTAAGGCGAATCACGACGAGATGAAAAAATCCCAACAAATCATACCGTTAAGGATATAATGCCCATAAATAGAAGATGAATGAGAATGGAAACATTTATGCATTAAGGAGCTTTGAAAGTATTCACATCAAATAGTCGGCTTTCCGAGAATGTTGATTGCCTAGTTAATTGCCTAATCCCATCTATCAAGTACCTAGAGAGAATGACAATGCAGTTTCACGCGTGGATATGGCTGGGTTATTTGGAAGACCCAGACCCATTTCTATGAGCTAAATGAATTGAGTTTTTGGGATACAGTCACGTGTGGGTGGGCGTGGCGAAGTCTTTTTACCAATATCATTGAAAGTAGAGAAAGGTAGTTTGAATAACAATTTCGTTATATGTATGTGAATGCGTTCAATAGATAACATGCGCCTATTGGTTTTCATACGTTCACCTCGAAAGGAAAAAAGCTGTCGTCGGCTTACATGCCTATGTTTTTTAGCCATTGTCTCGGTAATATGCGATCATTAACAGTTTTCGATCCCTCACGTCCGTTGTCGGGACCCATGCACTTACCAATGACACATTTTAAGACGCATGCATTGGTTAATGTCATTTGTTTGGGATGAATGCATTCATTGACGATGCTGGAAGAATCACAACAATAAGCACCGCCACAGCCTGTGGAACATGAGTCAGTTACTGACTTGCTAATAAATGGGCTCCCATACAACTCAACTAGTGACACACAAAGAGAGAGTTGGCGCATATTTGTTCCCCGAACAACATCAGCGTGAAAAGGACAAGGTCAACAACATGATCGAGCACACCATAAAAATAGATCAGATAGAGTTATGTGGATGTGTTAATCATGCTCTTCAGATTAACATCACAAGGCAGATAACGTTATGCTATCTTGGACATGTAGAGCAACAGCTTGCATGGACAGGTCCGGGTCGTCTTTGTAACATCAGAAAAATCAGCAGTAATTTCGTCTCCAAGATATTGACAGTGGCGACTCGTCGCTCGTGTGGTTTTCTTCTTGGGGTTATTCAGGTTTGCAGCTGGCCCAAAATGCGGCCGCCAGAGTGGTTACAGTTGGGAAGGAAAAAGCGACATCACCCCCATACTCAAGACCCTTCATCCCCGTTCATAGGATTGTCATAAGTGTCAGGTGATGAACATATCTTGGTGCACCGAAGTACCCCGCAACCCTCCTTAACCCTCATGTTCCTGTGCGAAATCCGTTCTGCAAGCGCAAAGCACTCTTGACAATCCCGCCAACGAAAGATCTTTCAGGACTGTGCGCCAACTTTCTTAATGACCAAAACCATCGAGTCAACAAGAAAAGTCCTAAAACACACCTATTCCCAAAATAACGTGCATGTACTCTCAAGTGCAGTTGAATATAATTTTGCGCTCCCAAAATAAATGACATAATTATTATTATTAACTTTCTGCCAAAATGTTAGTCAACGGAATTACACATTTGCCGTTTGGTTAATGGAGAGCAACTTTCGAATGATAGCAAGCTGATAGAAGGCCAGAGAAATGGTTTACCGTGATTGATATCTGTGGTAAAACAATGAGAAACGCTTAGCTGTGTCCATCTTCAAGTCATTTCTTGTTATTTGGCTTTGGGCATCTGCCTAAGTGCAACAGGTGACTGACTAGCACATTGAGAAATTGGCAGTAAAAGAGCGATAGGCTAGATGCCATATATAGTACGAGGAGTTGAATAGATGTAACAGTGCTGCAACCCAATTGATGCAAACCAATCGCAATCATTGCAAAGTGCAGACTTTTGGTTGATCTCTAAAGTATGACGAGTTAATTGTGTTATATGTGACAAACTGACCCAAAATATAAGGCCTTAGAGTCATTAGTTTATCGAGCATGGGGCGAGGTTAGCATAATGTTCGCTTGGATAGTAGCATATTATATGATCCCTTATAGATGGCAGCATATTTTGAAGATGGTGGCGTGTGCAGAAAAGCGTGACAACCACCTAGTCATTGCATTAATATCACTTGGTACGACCGTCGTCAGTGAAGGTCAACAATTTTATGGGAATCAACCAGAATAGGGTCTTTTTAATCATAAAGAATGCGACTGCTTAACGAGAACCATACAAAGAAGTGCAATGTATGTTGCCATTAATTATCACAATATGTTTCCTGAGTAAGTCGCTGACACATCCAAAACGATGCATTGTCAACATCTATAACACAAGGTGCGAATCCTGGGGTGCTGTCAGAAATAATAGTTTTCGCTTGTTTTGTCTGGTGATGCTTGGGAGAGAGTACAAATGATCACAGGACCAAATGTTGGACCGTCAATGGTGGTTTTCAACAATATCATTCTGCTAACTTACTTTCGCAATGCAATTTATTGCAAAACAAACATTCACGTTGTATTGGTAGAATGGTCCCAGTAATAGGCTTATGTTATTCCGAGTTGTTGCGTATAATTATCGACCTTGTAGCCTTCTCCGGACACCGGTGTATATTGGACACGATATGTAGGTAATTCGCTGACGACTCCTACGTTTGGTATATATTAATTTCATATCCTGCTCTGAATAAACCAATTGGTTCGTTGATTTATGATTGTCATTGCATAATTCCTTTCGCTTTGTAAATGTTTCCTCGCCGACGATTTTCGTCATCATAAGTTAAGATTTAGCTGCACCAATAAATAGTATGCTGCAGTCTCATGACTACTAAACGGTAAATACTGTTCGGCGTGAGCTTCTCTTAAGCAACATCTGTTATTTCATAACTTGGCTAAGGTGCCTCGGGTTCTGATCACTCAGATTGATCTCTATGAGAGATGGTGATGGATGAGGATGATTGCGATGCTTGAACAGGTCCCCGTGGCTGTGAGCACCCACTTTACACCATCCCCTTGCCCACACTGCGCAGTAAATCCGAGTCCAGCACCACAGCATTGAGCCACTGGGTCGGGTGATGGAACCGCTAATTTATGTGGTAATTGCTTTTTTACACTTGGATCAAACACACATTCTGTGGTTTGAAAGGCAACGCAGTTTAACCTCTACGCCACAAGAACCGGTGTTTGTCTCTTTAGTTTCGCTAAATCATGGTCATGACTGTTTTACATTGTGTCGTGAATTAAGAATAGGACAACGTAACAAGGCGTTAATGGAGAAATGAATATATGTCCCTCACGGTGAAATAATTTGCCATGGAGACATGTTTGGTTTGCGACGGTGCTGCTGTCAGGCTGAACTTCTCAATATCGCACATGTAAATACAAATGTGATGGTGAATCGGTTGGCTAAATGTCCAAGAAAGGAATTTTGCCATCTACATACCTTCTGTATATGTCAGTTAATACAAGCGCCAAAATGTAACCATCAAACGCGTTGTGATGGGTACTAGGTCTTCTGCAACGACAAAAGAACATGCGGTCAACAATAATCTATCCTGACAAATGTCAGGAAGTAAGCCATTCTCAATCAGACTCTCTTGTCCGCCTGCTTTCTTTTTTCACAAATAGCCTATTAGATCAGTCAGGTGCACAGCCTGCACCACTTTATGTATTTGGAAGTTTGTAAGAGCTGCGGAATTTGCATTTGCTTTTTTCTGATTTGGAAGAACTTGATTTAGTCATGGCATTGACTATGTATGTGATGGACAGCCGCAATCTGTTTGTAGCCTTCTCGCCCTTGTCTTTCATCTCCCATTCAGCGACGTTGTGTAGAGTGGCGGTGGTGTGGTTGCATTGTGGTGCTGAATATGGGCATTAATGAGTTGATATTCGTCGGTTTGCGACGGGATGAGGGTTGCGTGCACTCCTTTACAACGAAGGCTTTGCTTCTAGGACATGTGCATGAAATAGTACGATGTATCATCTCTTAGTATATATTTTATAATTGATTCAAGTATATGATACCTTACAGCATACCAGATGTTCCTCGGGCCACGGAAGCCAGTAATCAGCGTATCCCATTATTTCCCTTCGCGTATGATATCCTTACTAGCCCACATGGTTCACCAATGTAAATGAATTTTTGAAGATATAAACGTAGACACTCTGCGTCCTCGTCAACTGTATACGGCCCACTCTGCTTATTCTGAGCTGACGATAGGGTAAGATAAGGTTAAGCTTTTCTATCACAACTTTCGAATGCGGCTAATTTGCAGCATGCAGTTTCAAATTAAAAAAGATGTATTCGTGTCGTATTATGACATGAATTTTGTTTCTTTATCTCAACCTCAAATTGTATCTTGGCATTATCATCTGCTAATCAATGCTGTAGGAAAGATAATGGCCAACCATACCTTGTCTATTTACTGGAACCTTCATACATCTATGTAGCCTGCCTCATATACAGAACAATTGAGCTGCAACAGTACGGGTCCTTTCGCAAAACTGAAATACGGTATGAAATTACATAAAGGATTAAAATTCAGCTTAATACGGGAACCTTTTCACATATTTACTGTGGTACAAGTGGGTCGTTGTAAGGTATTTCGTTAGCCTGAGATATAGCACTCTGACTCGGTTTATCATGTAAAGTGGACAATATAACAGCAACATGCTGCTCTAATCCTGAACGCCAAAACTTTATTTGATTATCGACCACTCATCTCCGTTTGATTCAGTCCATGACTCATTGGTTGTACGCTAAAATATGAGTCATTTAACTGCCTCTGATACATATGGACATCCACCATTAAGCTTAGTGCATCTTAGTTGGTCGGAATATGCATCTACTGAGGAATAGCGTGTGATGATCAAAGGAAGATTAAATAGATGCTGGTTGAAAGAGATCGGGTGGACACACCACAGTAGTGAGTTAGTGATACGCTTAGGAACTCAGTTAACCGATGTCTAGTGATTGATGCTACAATACCTCCATGATATTGTCTAATCAATTTACTTCTAACCTGCCGTTAAAATTGGGCGGGCCTGATCTCATTTGCACCATCCCACTATGTGTGTTACCTTACATTAACTCAATTTGTACTGCCAAAGAATGAATAGTCGGTAAAACCACAGGGATGAAACGAACAGCAGACTTAGATATCCAAAGATTAATGGTGAAGAAATGTCCATTGAGCATCATTAGTAGGAAATATGTAATGATAATATAACGCAATATAAAACAATTCGACGATACACCTGCTAGATATATAAAACATAGCCGCTGATCAGTTAATCATTATTACGCCTAAGTCGGACTTTTCAATGCGTCCATCCGTAATAATAGTATTCATATTAAACTCCGTCTCAGAAACCTTAATAGCCGTGCACACTTGCCTATCAACCCTACCCAACCTCCTCTCACTTGAGTTTCCTTGTCTGCACCAAGTAGACTGACAATAAATCTGATATCTTAGGCGAATCACGAACGGAGGCCTGAAACAATCCCAATACATCTTATCGCTTCGTTCAAGATATAACCTTAATAAGTAGAACATGCGCAAAAATGATAACCCATGCAATCAGAAGCTTTTGAACTTTTAACTTTATATAGTCGGCTATGGGAGAGGTTTGATTGCCTGGTTGATAGCCCGATCCCAGGGCAAATGACAATGGAATTTCACGCGCGGGTTTGGGTTTAATGAAAGACCCCGCCCACATTTTATAAACTAATTGAATTGCTATTTTTTTTGCGAGGGGGGGGGGGGTGCAGTCACGTGTGGGTAGACCTGGTGGTGTTTTTTTAGCAAAATTATTTAAAGTAGAGGAAGTTTATTTCTGCGAGGGTAGTTGCTGGACGGTCCGACCTCAGTGTATTTCGTTATATATATATATATGCGGTTGACTTCACATGTCGGCACTATTGGTGAATCGCAAGGAATAATGAAGTTATTGACTTACACGTATATGTTTTAAGCTATAGTCTCGGTAATATGCGCTCATTCATATTGCTTACCAGGTCGCATGCGAGCCTTAACGTCATTTATCGGGAAGCATGTATTCACCAATAGCACATATAGAGACGCATGCGTTCATTGGTGTCATTTGTCGGGTTGAAAGCATTAATTGATGCTGGAAGGTTAACAAACATTAAGCACCGTCAGAGCCTGTGGAACGAGGCAATCAACGTCAGTTACTGGCTTGCTGATTGATAGCTTCAACTGCCAGCACACACATGGAGTTTGCACTCACTTCTTTCCCCATCTGCACCTGCACGCGAATGTGATGAGCTGACCATTAAATGATGGATAAGCGTTCTCGTCCGCGTAACATCACAAGACAAGGCGGCGCGATGGTGTAATTGGCTGACATAGTTTTTCTATCTTGGACACAGGTTGCCTTTGAATCATATTCAGCTCTCTTCCAAGATATCACCGCTTCTACAGGCGACAATACCAGTGTACGCTGTCTAAGATGATGGCTCCCGCTATTCTGTCTTGGTGCTGGTTTGGAGAGAGTATAAATGCTCACAGAACAAACTGTCAGACGGTAAAATATTGCAGACTTTCAACGCCATTATTCTACACATTTACTATTGTTATTCAAAAATCTCTCTAAACCTAGTACACTACACACATTTTTATTTCCGCTGTTGTGTTAGAATGATCACAGCAAAGACCTGATGTTATTCCGTGTTGTTGCATTAATATCTACCTCATAGCACCTTTAGTTGAGTGATGCCTACCACAAACAGCTGCAGCTGAGTGAGGCCTGTTGCTTACTTCCATATGATTTTTACCTGTCTTAAACCGATACATTTTACCTGTTAATGAATAGCCTCAGGTAAGATGCAATCATTATGTGTACCTTGCGTGGAGGATCCATCTGATCAGCATGTTAGCACAAGAGAGTGAATTACTTACGCGATGAGTCAGTCTGACATCTCTCTAGTGTAGACAGTGTAGAGTCTGGTGAGAAAGTGTACCATATATTTTCAGAGAATGTTTGTTTGGGATAGAGGCGATAATGAAGATATATTTCACTTGCTTGCAGCAACTTAGGAGCCATAGTCAATCAGAGCTCTCAGATTGACCACTACAATACGACTGCCGCGGACCCCATGCGAAGCACACGGGGCCACGTTATTCTAGCTGGTAAGCACATTTAAATAATCTCTGCCTCCCGTGCCTTACCACTAGAGGGGGTCGATTGAATGATGTGAAAATAGATAAGACTACGTGTAGATAGGTTCTCTCAGTCTCTCAATTCTATTGCACTTTGCAATGAGTTTTGTAGAAAGTTGATTAGGTTAACTAATGCTGTCGTCACAAATCACTAAATGCCACCGGCCGACATTGTAAATGCCAGTTTTCACTAAATATCGGCCGGTGGCAGGACTGCGGCAGTTAAGATCGGCCGGCGGCAGTCGGCATTTTAGACGTTGCCAGCAAGCAGCTGAGATTTTAACAAAAAGTTAAATTTCTGGCGACGTCGTGGCGATTTTTTCTATTTCTGCAAATCGGCAGGTGGCAGGGCGGGCGCATATTTTGTTCGCGCGGTGGCAGGCAAGTGGCAGGCGGGGCGCAGGCCGATTTTTCCTTTGCGATCGAGACCTCAAGAGTCTACAAAAATCGGCCGGTGACTGCTAGAAACTAACTGCCACTCTCCAGCACTTGGCCTGCCACCGCTCTGCCACCGACATGCCACCGCCCGATTTCAATATATCGGCCGGTGGCAGCGCGGAGGCTGGGAGGCGGCAGTCAATGTCGGTAGGTGGCAGGACTGCGATCTGCCGATTTCAGACTACCAGACATTAGTTTATGATGAATTGACTATTACCATACATAACAGTTCCCATGGCGTTATTAATTGCACCAGATCGACTGAGAGACTTAAGAATAGCGGAGTTAAACACTGACCTTCGACCGCATATTGTGATGTTACAACTTTTACAACTATGAGAAATCAAGACCACAAGGTATGATTTATATATCAACCAAAAATCGGCCTGCCACCGTCATATTATCGGGCGGGCGCAGAGCGGTGGCAGCTAGATCGCTCAATCGCCGGCCGGCGGCAGTTGTAAATGGGCTGTCCCCCGCCAGGTCGCAGGGCGGTGGCAGTTTAATTCTAGCTGCCGCCGCCCTGCCACCTAACTGCCACTTGCCGGATATTTTGGGGTGTCACGTTTCCCGCGAGCCTTTGAAATCAACTGCCGCTGACAGGCGGCATTTTGTTGGCAGTTATATGTGACTGCTCTCAGCGATGCGTAAGAAAATCGACCGGCGGCAGCCAACATCACGACTCTGCCGATGTCTAAAATCGGCCGGCGGAATTTAGCAATTGTGATGCTAGCTTAAGTGGAGAGTCTGTTCTGGCCTGGTAATGTTGACCTGCATTCCTATTTAACTTCCCTGGCACTAGGTTATTTTAATGTCACACTGAAATAAATATATTGTCTATACAGTGTTTACTGTAAAGATTTATGATGATGAACTCATCACCGCGCGTCTTTACTTCATGTAAATGAATTAATTCCTACAACTCCATCACACATTGAAGAGTACTGTCACTCAGGACGCGTTAGGAACATAAGAAAGACAGCCCGTTTACATATCTTTGGACGTTTTTGGCACGGCCGTCATTGTAACGTATCTTCTCGATCAGAATCACGCAACATGAGAACTCACCGTACTGCTGTATGAAGAACCACTACAGTATGGGGATGTTTAAATAGCTGTAATTGAAGAACCACTTGCATGTATATTAATTGTTTAAATTTCTTTGAAATTGTGAGAAGTTACATGCAAGAGAACCCTACTACAACCTCGTCACTTTACCGTCATTTGTAAGTATGTATTGAAGGAATTTCATCTTTCTTTGAAATACTGTGTAAAGAACCAAATTTACTTGATATACAGTATAGAGGATTTACCGCCAGTTGTATTTGAATTGGAATGCAATCTGTTTCGGCTGCTGTGTGTTTTATATTGAATTGCATCAGTTTGATGCATTTTGGATATACTGTGATATACTATTTGAATTGGAAACCGTTAACTAGTTAAAATTAGTGTATTATTACATAGCACAGTCATTGTTTCCAGGTTAAATTAGTTCGGTGCTGTGCATGTTTGTAGCACAGTCAGGGTGTTCTAGCGTACATGTTTGGATAACTGTGATTATATAGCTATTTTCAGAAAAAATTTAGTATGTTTTTTCCAATCAGTAGAGGAAGTTTACATCTGCGAACCACAATTATGTTTGTATTGTGAACTGTAACGGTTGGTTTATTTTTACAGTTATATAACTTTGTTGACTTCACATGTCGTGTTTGGTGAATATATGAAGTTATTGGCTTATAGCTTAGCTCAGCATGCGAAACGACATTTATCGAAAGCATGTAACCAATAACACATTTGAGACGAATGCGTTCATTATTTGTGTGTTGAAAGTATTAATTGAGGCAATCAACGTCAGTTACTTTTGATAGCTTCAACTGAAAATGCGATATTTGTGATAGGTTAGCGTTCTCATTCGCGTAACCAACAAGGCTTTTTGGATTAACTAGAGGACACAAGGAAGTAACGCTCGCTTTCAAGAAAATGTGTGATATTTATAGGTATTTAAAAATAAACCTTCATTAACTGTAGAAAGAAGGTAAAGTTATAAAGCAATATTGAGTTTTTATGAGTATTGAGCTGATACTGCTTTAAAAGACCGTTACAAAACATTAACGGATACACAATGTTGACGAACGTAGACATTTGCGTAGCTTAATAATACATATTATTCAATCCGTGTCTTAATGGCCAACAGGTATTGGTGAGTAGTCAGGTAGTGACGGGTAGTGGTTGCCTAGCGTTCATGTGGGTTGTATTATTGGATTTGAAACCAAAGGCTGAACTCCCATTCTCTCTCAATAATTGGTATTCCATGAGGTTATGAAGAGCCATGGAAATGTGTACTAATGTGTACCTATCATACCGATAGCTTTAATGTCCGACATTTTATACATATGAGATGCCATATGGCCTCTGCACTCTTTCAGCGGGTACGACAACATTTATAATCATCAATGACCTACTTGCGCACATTTCCTGCAGAAAGAGCAATAAGAAGAAAAGATGGAAGGTTGTAACGGATCATATAAATCTAGCTTATTGGGAGTTCGTATATTGTTATTGATGTTCGTTTGGCACCTGGTGAGAGGGAAAAGGCACACAAGTGATGGCGTCCTTCAGTAAAGGTTGATAAAGGTTAAAGGTGTAATTGAGAGTAGAGAAAACGTATGCTGCTGTCAGTTATGTGATCAGTGTTAACTATATTATCTGCCGAGGAATGTACAGTAATGCAAGGATCAATGTCCAAAAACAAATCGCTGGGGTTTTATTTTAATTTAAAAAAACGAAGAGATGGCGCGATGGTTATCCATGAGGTTCATTCGATGCGTGGAAAGTTCGCATTAAGCACTTATGGCCTCTCGGTGCCTATCACGAGCAGCTGTGGTGGAGTTAGTCAAGATGAATATTTAATGGGGGACTTTTGCGTCATTTAAACAACGACGTGATGACGCGATGGTTACGCTTGATGAGGAATGTTATGCGTGGACATTTCGCCAACAGCCTTGTGGCACGAACCCATGATAAAACCGTTACCAAAGGTTGCTTATCTGAAGCGTCGAGGTTTGGGTCAATAATACTATTTCACAAATGCTACCATATACATAGGGCAATTAATCAATTGAAGGGTAACGCACATTGCCTTCACCTCAAGTTGATACTGCATATAAATAGAGTTTCGTCCTTCATAGTTTTCCGGTAATAGCACATTTTCAGATTGCCATATTGAACGTGCAAGGCATGACGTCATTAGTTGGCACATGCGTGTGACGTTGGTGATTGATGCTCGCTGAGTTCAATAGAAGTTTAAGAGGAATATATACCGACAGCTTATGCGAGCTATCCCATAACGTAAGTAAACGCATGTGACCAGGTACAAGACGTTTATGTAACTATGTGCCTTTGTGAACACCGATTTTAATTCAATTACTTAGTGATTACGAAGCAACTAGAGAAATTAATTAACATTTTCAACCAATGTTATATAAGCAATCATCTGTTGTGGACTCTTTAATGACATCTCCTACCTCATCAGTCCACTCTAATATCGCCTATTCACGTTTGTCTCTAGCATGTTTAAGCTCTCAATCCAACAAATCGAACTGTACACACCATAACTCACCCTCACTGTCTGAATCCGTTTCCGTCACAACCTTACCTTGGCAAAAACACATAGGTCACGTAATCCCATCAACAGCCATTATCCTCCTAATGGAAATGAATGAGCTGCGTCAATATTGACGTTAATATCGGCCGTCTATATACATCGGCTTTAACGTAACAATGACCCTCCAAAATGGGACCATGCTGGCAGCAGAAGCCCTCTTACCCTCATTGAATATGAACATCTAAATGGTTCGGTCCGTCCATTTAACGCATGCATATCGCCCAGATCTGTCACCCAAGCTGGACTCTTAATGTTATGAATTAGGTATCATTCGACTACTTTTGGAAGGATTCTTGCCCATTGTTTATATGCTGTTTACAAGGCTATCATACATATTCATACCCAATCTCATATACAATAGGAAATCATACGACTCGTGTTACGCTCACCCATACATAATTCGGCTCTCAGCCAGCCATCGCTGTTTTGATTGATTGCATCCATGTGGCTCATTGCTGGCACGCTCATAAGCTGCCTGTTTAATATATGCCGACGTTTTATCATTCTGCCTGCTGTAACGTGGATGAGAATTGGCTAAATAAAATAGGATAGCAATATCATAGTTGTTCACTCATGATACACCAGGATACATTATCTCTTGAAGCCTACGGAGAATTATTCAGATTTCCTGAACACCTCGTAAATAGTGCTACACGATGTCTGGGCGAAGCGCTAGTTTCAGTGTACATGGTCCATTGCGGACAGCCATTGCAATAATTCTTCAGTGATAAATTGTGCGTAGGATCCAGCTCAACGGCACGTCAGATCAGGAGAGAATCCAATTAATTCAATTCTCATCCCCTTCACCACATTGAAAGGATGCAGCCTCGTTTGTTATAGCCCACTTACCACGAGAGTATAGATCAACTCACACCGTACCGCCGCAGTGTGGAGTAAAAAATCAATCGTTGGCAAAACCCCAGGGAGACCAAAAGCAACACTTTAGTTTGACAGAGATCGATGATTAAGAAGACTTCATTCAGATAGCATGGGAAGAGGTAATGTAAAAAATGCCACTTGGCTCGATAATAATTTTTTTTGTGTGCTAAAAGCAGTACCCATGCTAACGGCAACTGACGCTGATGCTTGCGACCATGGGGTAGTTTAACCAAATGCGGCAGCGAAAACAGTAGCCGGTTGACAAGCATAGAGATTGGAGGGCAAAAATGTGTCTGATATTTTTGCGTGGCAGAATTTTTTCACTCAAGCAAAACCCAAGAAAATTTAAAATGTGCATGTTTGATTCTTCCCATAAGTTCAATGCCTACTAGGTACTGGTCGTGATTACAGTCATGTATCACAGGTAGCATTATCCTACATATAGGCATTGTTTATATATTCAGATACATATCTGATTGATCGCGAATTGACTTTCACGAGGCTGGACAATCAATCTTCACATGACTGGCATGGATACCCTGCTCTCTTATGGCACGATTGTATACAATCCTTTAACCATACCAGGGTGTTATATCTGCTACAGTTCATATATCCCTGCTAGCGTCGTCTCATGGCCGGATGTAGTGATAATTAGGCTGTCACTACCCAATATCAACATCTACGAAATATCAATTTACTTGCACGTGATAAGTATGACAATAACCTGGATCGCGCGAGGTCATTAACGGCGTTAGATATGCGTTCATTGGTATCATTCCATCAGCCGCGTGCGTGTATCAACGTCATTGGATGGCTCGCACACGCCGAGCAACGTATCTACATGGGGTGTAAGGTTGAATCAAGTAAACAATGGCCGGCAAAAATTACCTGCATGTACCCTTTAATAATATACCTATGAGGCCATTACACATGTACTATATTACTAATATGGCGCTTTGTCAATCTTATTATGCCCAGGTGTGTAAGAGTAATCCTCCAATAAGCTGATTGTGTTTGTCCACAAAGAACGCCATTTTACTTGTCTTTGCTGATCAGCATCGTCAGTGTAGCCGATAGTGGTCGTCTCTAAGTGATTCAGCAGGCGATTAGATCAGCTTATATAAAACTGATTTGTTATCTCAGGCCCACGAATTCCCAATAACTAACATCAAAGCCTGTCAGGCTTAGCCGTTCATGTGGGAAGTAAAGTGACTATGCGCCTTTTGTAACTCGCATATTTTGACAAAGTGCAGTTATGTTGGGTACAAAAATAGATTAATAAATATCTATATTACAGTTCATGAATACTCTAGTCATCAGCTTAGACTGCAAAGTTAACCGTCAAATTGATCGACAATTAACTGTCAGGGGATAACGGTTAGTGTAGCGTAACACAAACCCAGTATAGAAGAGATTCAAAAAGTAAAATGCCCTCCTAAAATTTTATTACCAGTCGGCATCGTTTGCTTCATTCGTGGTTTATCACGCGCTGCTAGAGACATCAATGTAATGATGTTCTCGTTCGAAACAGCAAGCAGTGTATTCAATATGAAGAACACGCTGGCAATCATTAGGCAAATAGATGTGTGTTCTTTATAAGGCTCCTAATTAGACTCCTTCCATTTCGTTAAACACAATCTCAGAGGCGCCCGAATTCAGAGACTTTGTGGTTTCGAAGCAATATGAGACATAATACCATACTCTGCGCCATGTAGTATTTGGCTGTGAGACAGCCTGGTGTCATCATGCTTCTGTCGGCTCTTTCCCTGCAATAGGATAAATGCGCCAGCCATAAGCTCATTTATCCTATAAATGGTCGATGGGACTGAACCTCCGCGATGGTGACTACCCGATCATCATGAGGCGTCCGCCATGAACATTTCCTCACCAAAGACCACATGACACAGACAATTATGCTGCAACAACAACTTTTCCCTTGTTTTTAGTTCACCCATGTGACTTACTACAAAATCTCTTGAAAGGGATTCCAAACTGTGGCTTATTACTGCTCCACTTAACAAAAATTTAGCAACTATGGTGCGTATCAGCTGAATATAATGTCAACCTAATTGACTCGCAGATATAGCTCCTCAGAGGTGTATCAAAGCAGGCACCACAGAGTTGTCATGTACAAGGAATAATGAAATCAGCCTGTTGCGGGTCTGATATCGTCTTTTGCAACTTTTCTTATTTTCCTTGCAATAGATATTCGGCCATTTGACTCTTCTTCGGTTAAGTGCAACTGGTACAAGCGGGGCTCGGTATTCCCAAACAATGTTAGGATCCACACGTTTCACACGAAGTAGCTTGTAAGCGGATCCCAACCACTTGACCACGCACTTTGGGCTCTTCAAATTGCGGATCCCATCGAGAGGTTAACGTGAGAATATCATTTGCTTCAACGACTAGTCTGGTGATACTTTGACAATGCATCAGAAAATTTCGCATATCCAAAACAATTGAAGAGTTCGATCGTTTTGTCCATATCAATATTGTGTGTCAAAACATGTAACAATCATCTCCATGTGCAAAAAGAACGTCAGTCGCCAAATTGCTTTTTTACAATTTGCTTAACAATTAACATGCCTTGCTTGCCTCTCTTGCCCACGTTCCATATCACGATGCCGCCGACCTGATTTTTGAAATTTTTCCCTCTCTTCTGATTTCGTTATAGGTTATACTACTATCGTGCGAGGTAGTCATAGTTCTTTATACATGCATGAAATACAGGCAATATTGAATACATTAGAAACAGCAAGTTCATTTCAGGCATTCACGTAGTCTCATTACTATACCAAACGAATGTCATCCTAACCTACGGATCTATTAAAACACTGTTAGTCATAGCAAAACAAAGGTATATCGCACATCGCACGCCATGTGATTATACATGAACAGTATGGCATCAGTCTGTAGATGGATATTAATAGGGGTAGCTTCTGTCAAGCCCGCCAATGTTGTACTAGACCCTATTTGAGTTATTTCATACTGCGAAGATGAATGCCATCTGTGCGGCTCAAGTGCTTGTTCGCTTATAAGCTGAGCTGTTTCAATATTTATCATACTCGATTTGTCAATCATAGTCCACACCATCGCTTTTCAGCTTATGTGTCTAATGTCGGCCAGTTGGTCGGAAACACATCCACACAATATGTACTTGAAGATGTATGTTAGCTTTCGGAGGTATAATGTTCATCACAGCCAGATGTAGAGAGAGGACTTATATTTTCTACTGAATTCAGACCGTACATGTACCGTCAGCTTTTATGAATAGGGAACGGACATAGAACTTATAGGATGCCTTAGAGATCTGAATGGAACGGGTTGGGGATAAGAGAGATTAAACGAGACAGTGTTTATTTAATCATTGGCGTCACAGATGTTTTACAGCCAACATCGGGTAATGGCGATAACAACTATAGCCAATCAGGCAATCCATCAAATAAGTGAGTCCATGCACTTCGTCTAGTTACATTTTTGAAATTGGATTGTGAACGAGGTACACTGGCATGTAAGCAGGTTAGTGAATATAGCACTTCGTTTTCGTTTGGTAATGGATTTGAGGCTGTCGAATCAGGGCCCTCATTATTTTCTGGATTCTAGTTAAATGTTGATGTGATTTTCTAAAGACAGCTTATCATCACTACTTCAGGACGATTAGCACTGGTCGGCATATTTATCATTTGTTACGAATGTGCAAAATAGCCGCATGTCTGATATCATGTACGCATTACAATACGTCCCCATAAAAAGTTAACAAACACGGCTCAGCAGCCATTGATCAAATAGAGCAACCTTAATCAAGCTTATTCGTCATCCCATATGTGGCTTTACACTAATCCCTAAATAGGATCTACGCCAATAAACATGCTGACTATCAGGTGCAGCAGTGTAGGTGCCCCGGGGCTATGCCCGAATGATGCGTAGTAAAGGCAGCCTGTAGGTTTGTTACGCGCTGATGTCCATACTAAACAGTACCATGATTCGAAAATGCAATCTGTCAGCAGAATGTATGGAGTGACTGTTGTTTAAATAGTATACAAACACTACGGGCATACACAATTACAATAGGCTCGGGTACTCTCCGACTGGGAACGTGCGTCGTATGTGATTATGTTGGCGCCGAGAGCGGAAGTGGGGGTCTCCAGTTACCAGCCACAGTACCACACGCAAATAAAGTCATTCATTCGTGATAAGTGCCCTCCGCAACGGACGTAGTCTGTCATGTGCCTATGGTCATCTGCTCTGTATCTACCCCGCCAGCGTGAAGTCATAGCAGCTGTGAATCAGTGGCTATATGTAGCGGATGGTCCGCTAGGGATCGGCGTGGAGTCATATGTTGTCATAGCAACACAGCTACAGGTTAATGATTCAAGCAAAACGGTACAGCGAGAAGACAAGCTTGGCTGAGTGGAAGAACATGTTAGAACCTTACATTTTATGAGCAACATGGTTCAGTGCTCTTGATATATTTGTTGAATGGGTATTGTGGCCGGGCTGCAAGGGTAGGGGATATAAGGGATTCTAGTTATTGGTTGAACGAGCATGGGGCAAAGTTAATCAAAGGTTTTATTGCTGGCCACATCTATTGACAATGTCGGCCTGTACAGCGGAGCAAGACCAGCAACGGGCTAGTTGATATCTTTATTGAGATCATCCGTAAAGACCTTGAACAGTTAAGATTAATGCTGCCATGGGGAATCGAATAGATTAGGTTCGTTTTGAGCATCCTGAATATGGGTGCGTTACGGGAAACAAACAAAGCATCGCAATGTATTATGTCATTTACTGTCTCAATACATACCCATGATGCTCTGTCATGGTAGGTTCTGGGCTGCTGTCAAATGATGATGATGATTTCGCTATTTTGCCTTGGTACTTTTTTAGGAGAGCAACAGTGCTCAGAGAACAAAGTGTCGGATAAACAATACTCGTTATCACCGATATTAATCAACTGACTATCTAATGTTATTCAATTATCTCTCTAAACATCTCACAAAACATTCATTCCTAATTCCCTTATTTTAGAATGGCCAAAGTGAAAAGCAATATGTATTCAGAGTTGCTGTGTATTGATATATACCTCGTGAAACAATGCAAATATCAATGACTATATTGGTCTGATTATGACTGGCATCGAATGTGCGTTAGTTTAGAATGGCCAAAGTGAAAACCAATATGTTTTCAGAGTTGCTGGGTATTGATATATACCTCTTGAAACAATGCAGATATAAATGACTACATGAACTGATTATGACTGCTACAGCTTAAGAGGAGTAATGACTATCAATTACTTCAACATGCTTATTTTGTCGTGCACTACGAATTATTTTCCAATACATTTAAACCTGCTGACAAAATAGCTAAAGGGAAGAATAATTGATTATGTATACTATACGCCAATAATCGATTCCTATTAGCTGATTAAGTTGTCAAATGCACTGCTGAAAAGCTGTTTCATGGGATTTATTTTACTCAACCATTAACAATTGGCTACATTGAAGATCAAGTTGGGCAGTTCTAGCAAATTCCGCCGATATTTCACTTGAATGAAATTTCAAATCAAGATAGTGAGCATTTAATAGCAAGAACCGTCGACGTAACAACCATTCACCAGCTAGAAGGCTATGGCATTTTTGTGTTTGCTATATCTCAAAATAAGCGAGGGCTTTGATTGGCGTGTGAAAGTATAAATCATGCACCAAATCATTGTAAAAAAGAAAACCAGTGAATAGAAAATGATGGTAATGAGCGTGGAATAGATCGTGGCTATACGTAGAACACAATGTAGGGGAAATCTTCAGGCGACTTTTATGTTTGTCATTGCTTAGCTTTACTCTCCTGCCCTGAATAAACCAATTGGTTCATTGCATAAATCCGTGAGTATTGTAAATCTTTCGTCGACAACGTTATGCGCCAAACTAAGTTATGATTTAGCTGCACAAGAAACAATGTTCTGTAGTCTTATAACTATTAAACAGGTTATGCTGTTCGACATGCAGCGTAGCCTTACATCAGCCTATTGTTATTGTGTTATTCGCCTTGCGTTTAAAATCTACAAACGACATACAAGCGAATATACGTTCGTTGTGTTTACAGCACATCGAGAAGCGCAGTAGTTCTGATGACTCAAATTGTTCTCTATTAGGCATGGTAAGGATGGCGATGCTTAGACAGGTCTCCGCGGCTATGGGCGCCCACTCGGCACAATCCCATTGCCTATGCCGGGTAACGAACCGAGTTCGACACGATACCATTGAACCACCGGGTCGGGTGCATCTCTTTTCATTAATGGCACCGCCAATTAACGTGGTAATGTACGTAACGAGTAAATAGTCAACTGTCCACACATTATGATTGAACAAACTATCTGTGGTTTGAAATGCAGGTAACCAGAGCGTCACTGAGACCAGTGTCGGTCTCTTTCGATTCCTCATATCATGACCACGCCTGTTTTAATTATATCTTGAATGCCAAGTACTCTGCATTATTCATGCGACATCGCCGCAAATCGCCGCTGGAGAAATGAATAAACGTTTCTTATTGTGAAATAATTTGACCTAGAGATAACTTTGGTTAGCGACCGTGCTGATGTCAGGCTAAACTTCATAATATCGCATATGAAAATGTGAAGTGAATTGGTTGACTGAGAGCCATATTTACCAATTTATTTATACATTATCGTCCGCCTCCTTTTCGATCTCCACAGATTGCCTATAACATCAGTCAGATATACAACCTTCACCACCTTGTGTATGTGGTAGTTTTTAAACAGCGGCTTATATGGATGAATGGATAATGACAGCGGATTTTGTGTTAACCTTACTCCTGATGGTAAAGAGCTTGGCTCAGTCATTACATTGAGTATACAATTGTCAGCTTCAATCAGCTGGGGAGATTCTCGTCTGCCATGGAGACATCTTTGGTTTGCGGCAGGGCTGATATCAGGGAAAACCTTGATAACATCGCACGTGAAAATGAAAATGTGAGGGTGAATCGGTTAACTGAATATCCTATCTACCGTCTGTATTAGCCAGCTACTGCTAGAGCCTAACAGTAACTATCAAGAACGTTGTAATGGGTGCCAGGTTTTTTGCAAAAGGATTGCACAAGCGATTAATAATTACCTATCCCAAAAATACAAGAAGTAAGCCATTTTCCTTCAGACATTGACGTCCGCCTTCTTTTTTATCTCCACCGATCGCCTATTAGATCAGTCAAGTGCAAAACTTTCACCACCTTGTGTATGTGGTAGTTCTGTAGATCTACATACCGCGGCTTATATGGATGAATGGAAATTGACAGCGGATTTAGTGCGTTCTTTACTTCTTATGGTAAAGAGCTTAAATTATTCATAGCACTGAGTGTGCGATTGGCAGCTTCAATCTGCTAAGATCCTTCTCTTAAGCATCTCTAAGGCATTGACAAACAATCTTTTCATTTAAAATCAGGGGTCACAGAGGCCCGCTTTTTCTCTCACAATAACGGTAATATACACCTCGTTTATTCTACCTAAAAATAACATAACCTTACTGGGTTATCTATTAAGCTAATCTCCCAGAGCAAAATAACAAGAAATGACTTAAAGATGGGCGCAGCCAATCACGACGTGAACGCATGAAAACCAACCGGCGCATGTATCCTATTTAACTCACCCGTATACATATAATTCGTGTAGAATTTCTTACCCGCCATATTATTGCCCTCACTGGCATACCATGCCTTTACATCGTACACAGAACCGGACCATCAAACAGCAACTCTCGTCTCCATAGCAGAAATCAACTTCCTCGACTCTCAATAACAGAAATCAACTTCCTCTACTCTCAATAAAATTAGCAAAAGACACCACCACGTCCACACACACACACGTGAGTGCATCCCCAAGACTCGATTCAATCAGTTCATAGAATGGGGACTGGGTTTCAATAAACCCAGGCTTATCCAAGCGTGAAATTGCATTGTCAATCGCCCGGTGTGCTTGACTCCTGGGATCGGGCAGTCAATCGACTATTTGATGACTATTTGATGTTAAACCTTGCCAAGGCTTCTGAATGCATAAGTGTTTTCATTATTGCAGTTGTTCTATTAATGAGGAGATAATAGTTTTCGCTTTTTTTGTCTGGTGATGCTTGGGAGAGAGTACAAATGATCACAGGACAAGATGTCGGACCGTTATTGGTGGTTATCAACGATATCATTCTGCTAACTTACTTTCGCAATGCAATTTATTGCAAATCACATATTCACGCTGTATTGTTAGAATGGTCCCAGTAACAAGCTTATCTTATTCCGAGCTGTTTCATATTAATATCGTAGTTTTGTCAGAACACAGGAGAATATTGGTAAATTGGACCGAGCAGCTGTAGTTGAGTGATGCCTACCGCATGAAGCTGTAGTGAAGTATTGTCTTTCCCTTTCTCTACATCTTTTTCCTTTCTTATGCTTTGAATTATTTTCTGATACATTCTACCTGCTAATAACTTGCATCATGTAAGACACGTGCATCATATATACCTTGCGTTGAGGATCCACCTGATCAGCATGTCAGTTCAAAAGAGTGAGTTACTTACACAATGAGTCAGCCTGACATCTCTCTTGTGTAGACAATGTGGATTCTGGCCCATTTGCTTTGATCTTTTCTGTGCATGCGCGCGAAATAGAATCATTGGCAAAAAACTGCGGGATGGTCAGAGGTCGTTGGCTAGGGACGAAGTCGATGATAAAGATACATTTACCTTGCTTGCAGCATCTTAAGAGACACCGTGAATCTGATTTATCAGATTGACTACCACAGCATGAGTGCCGCAGACATAATCAGCTGCACATGTGGCCACATAATTATAGGTATTTGACATCCGTGTAACATGAAACAGTTAATATGGCAATTGAACCGTTATTCAGTAGGAGTGAGTTTTTTACGTAACACGGCCGTAGTTTTTTTATGGCCTTATTTGCTTTCGGCTTCAAATTGTGCATATTGTTAGTTTTCAATGATTTTGGATAACTATCGAATATAGCATATCTAACAAAATATGGATCAAATAGTGGAAACTGATACAACTTAATCGGTGAATCCATGCTCCCCTTCAGCAATGTTGGCCATGTATAGCATATAAAATAGAATAACCTCACTGACGGTAAAAGTGTATAGTGATTTAACAATATCGAGAACAAATTTGATCATAGCATTAACACATACATAATGTTGACGAACGTTGATACATATGTACCGTTAAAACGCATATGATACATTCCATGTCTTAATGCCCAACAACGATTGATGACTTGTGGCGGGCGGCGGCGGCGGAACAGTCTGCCAGCAATAATTTATAAAGCTTAGCACCAATTCCGATTCAATAATTGGCACAATATGAGGTAATGGAAGTGTGAACCAATTTGCACCATTCATACTTAAAAGTCGAATAACCGATATTTTATACATTAGAGATGCTATATAAAATCATTACTAAAGCTGCAGGTACTAAGAACGTTTGATACTGAATTACCTGCTCGTGCACGCTTTGTGCATTTACGTATTGTATCCAACAGAAGATGCAATGAGAAAATGATGAAATATTCTTACTGATCATACGTGTGGTATGTAGAAGATTATTGCTTCTTAAGCTGCCACGTTTGTAATGCATGGGGAAATACAAACTGATAGGTAATACATGAAATTGCACAATAATAAGAATGCAGCTTTACTGAGTTCATAAAATTAGGAGTGAGGAGGCTGACCGGGGTTGGCAGAGTTTGCATAAATTCGCTTTCTAATGGAGGAATGATAATATGCAGAGGTTTTCAATAGGAAGGTCTAGATATTGCCGCCTCCATGAAATTGAAGAAATATGTCGTTGACTGTGGTTAGTTCGAAGTATCAAGCAACCTCGCATTCCGTCATGGGCAGGCTCGGATACACCAACCGCTGTCATTGCCTGGTGTGCATGAGTTAAGGTACATTAATAACTGGCGTAGTAGTAGTAGTCAATGTGTTTCCTTGATTGGCTGCTAAATAACTCGACGAGCACAAACCATCATATATTATCTTCTTTACCCAACATATCACCCATAACTAATGACTTGCCAGGAGTGAAATGTTGCCTCATATTCGCTCGAATCCTCTGCCTAGTATGTACAATGTTGAAATAAAACTTACTTGGTATGGATAATTTTCGGATAAGTCCATGATTGAATCATGCATAAGCAGCTAGAACATAATCCGTTACAGACTAAAATCCAGGCTAGAAACACGTGTCACGAAGGTCCGCATAACCTTCTATGCATCGTGTTATGAATAAGTTGTTCCACAATGATGCGACAAGTGCTGCAACCACCCATGTTTTAATCTGCATAATTGTCTCTATTGACCCCCGTTATATTATGCCATCAGCTCTCTGCGTGCAATAGACATAATCACATGAGTGCCGGTTTCGCTTAAACCTGATTCAGAAGACTCATTTGTCAAATCCACAGCCGAAAGGCTTTTTCATGGTCTACTTCACATAAACAATTGGTAACATGGAAGAACGAGTTGAGTAAAGTCTTTGTAAATTGCGCCGATATTCTACAATCATTAGGATTGACTATTAAATATCACGGTAACAAACACTCACCATCGAGAGGGTTAGGGCGGCGTTGTGTTTGCTACCCCAAACTAGGTGAGGGCTTTGATTGGCGTAGGAAAGTATAAATCACGCGCACAATCATTGCAAGAATGAGAACAAGTGTATAAAAATTGATGGTAATAAGCATGGAATCAGCATGCGCAAAGAACAGATCGTGGCTATATATAGAACACGATATGTAAGTGATTTGCTGACGACTCTCTCGTTTGGCATAGTTTAGTTGCGTATCCGGCCGTGAATAAACCAATTGGTTCGTTGATATATGATTCACATTGCATAATTCCGTGGGTATTGTAAATGTTTCGTCACCAACGATATGCGCCATCATAAGTTAAGATTAAGCTGTACCAATAAACAATATTCTGTAGTCTCATGGGTATTAAGCAAGTCATACTGTTCAACCTGCAGCGTAAGCCCCTCTTAAGCCACATTCGCCAATCTTATCTGTCTTTGCAGAACTCGGCTAAGGTGACTCGAGTTCTGATTGCTCAGATTGATCTCTGTGAGGGATGGTAATGGATGACTGTGATGCATGGACAAGTCTTCGTGGCTATAAGCAACCACTTGGCGCAATCCAATTAACATGTAACTGGTCAGCTTTCCACACATTGGGTTCGAACAAATAATCTGTAGTTTCAAATGCAGTTAACCATAGTGCCACTGAAAGTGGAGTTGGTCTCTTAAGATTCCTTATATCATGATCATGTCTGTTTAACACTGTGTCGTCTACAACATGTATCCAACAGTGTAACAAGGCGTTGGGGGTAAGAATGGATATATGTTCCGCATTGTGATATAATTTGCCATGACATCTTTGGTTTAGGACAATGCAGATGTCAGGCTAAACTTCACAATGTTGCGCATGAAAATGAAAATACGATGAGGAATCGGTTGGCTGAATGTACTAAAACAGACATTTCATCATTTATGTACCTTCTGTTTAGGTCAGCTACTGCTAGTGTTGTGATAAGCTCCAGGTCTTCTGCAACGACAAAAGTACATGTGGTCAACAATAATTATCCAGACAAATATCAGTAAGTAAGCCATTCTTCATCAGACTCTCTTGTCCGCCTATTTTCTTACACCAAAGATCGCCCATTAATTCAGTCAGGTGCACAACCTGCGCTACTTTATGTATGTGGCAGTTTGTAAGAGCTACATACCGCGGTTTCTACAAATGAATGGATACAGACGGCGGATTCTGTGATTTCTTTTCTTCTGATATGGAAGAGCTTGACTTAGTCATGGCATTGATCGTGCAATGGGCAGCCGCAATCTTCTGGTAGACTTCTCACCATCGTCTTTCATCTTCAATTTAAGGACGTTGTGTCGAGTGGTGTTGTAGTGGTTGCATTGTGGTGCTGAATATGGGCGTTAATGAGTTGATATTCGTCGATATGCGACGAGATGAGGTTAGCGTGTACTCTTTTACAATGAATGTATGTTTCAAGGACATAGACATGTAATAGTACGATGTCTCAACTCTTAATTGCAGTATATTTTATGATTGATACAGGTATATGCTACCTTGCGGTATACCAGATGTTCCCTGGGCCAAGGTAGCCAGTATTCAGCGCATTCCATCATTTCCCTTCGCGTATGATATCCTATCCACCCATGTGAATGAATTTTGAAGATTTAAATGTAGACGCTGTGCGTCCTTATAAACTGTCTGCGGCCCTCACTGCTTATTTTGAGCTGGATAAGGTAAAGTTTTTGTATCACCACTTTCGAATGTATCCATTTTGCTGCATGCAGTTACAAATTTAGTATGATGTATACGTGTCGTATTATGCCTGGTCGTCTTGTTAAACACTTAATATTGCATCTTCGTTCGGTCTCACATTACAGGCATTATCAGCTGCTGTATTGGCCAACTCTACCTTGTCTGTTAACTGGAACCTTCATACATCTGTATAGCCTGCCTCATATACAGAACAACCGAGGTACAACAGCGTCTCATCGCGCAACTGAGATACTGTATGAAATTACATCAAGGGGTAAAATGCAGCTTAATACGGGATCCTTTTCACATGTATACTGTGGTACACGTAGGTCGTAGTTTAGTAGTTAAACCTGGGATATAGCACTTGGTTTAGTCATGTATAATGAACAATGTTTCAGCCAAATGCTGGTCTAATCCTGCACACCCATGCATTATTTTACGATCGTCCACTCATCACTGAATGATTCCATCTATGGCTCATTGCTTGTACGCTCATAATATGAGTCGTTTAACTGCCGCTTATACCCATATATATATGGACACCCACCATTGAGCAAATATGTTTAGTGCAGCTAAGTTGGTCGGAATATGCATCTCGTGCGAATTGCGTGTAATGATCAGAGGAAGATTAGAGAAAAAAGTTCGGGTAAACGGGTTAGGGTGGACACACCACAAATGTGAGTAAGTGAGGCGTGGGAACTCAGTCAACGGATGTCTAGTGAAGAACACGGATTGATATTACAATAACTACACGAGATGGTTTAATCAATTTACTTCTCACCCGCCTTTGAGTGGGCGGACCTGATCGCCTCTGCACCATCCCACTTCGTGTGTTACCTGATATTAACTCAATGTATACTCTCAAAGCGTGGTATGACAGGAGATATAGTCGGCCAAACCATAAAAGGAACAGCAGACTAAAATATCCAAAGATTAATGGTAAAGAAATGTCCGTTCAGCAATATTAGAATAAAATATGTTATAAAAATATAAAGCTATATAAAATGATTTGAAGATACACCTGCTAGATAAATAAAAAAAAACCATTGATCAGTTTATCATGGTTACGCCTAATTCGTACTTTTCACTGCGTTCATACTTAATAATAGAATTTATATTAAATTCCGTCCCGGTTCAGAAACCTTCATAGCAAATCACACCTGCTTACCCACTCTACCCAATTCCTCTCACTAGAGTTTCCTTCTTTGCAATAAGCGAAATAAAACATTCAATCTGATGTCTTAGGCGAATAACGAATCTTATAGTTTAAGATATAATCTTAATCAATAAAACATGAGCAAGAACGATAAGACATGTAATCAGAAGCTTTAGAACTTTTAACATCAAATAGTCGGCTTTCCGAGAGGGTCGATTGTCTGGTTGATTGCCCAGGCCAAAGAATCAAGTACCCAGGGCGAATGATAATGCAATATCACGCGTAGGGTCTAATGAAATACCCAGTCCGCATTATATAAACTGATTGAATTTTCAGAGGGGGTGTTGTTGTCATGTTTGGGTGGACCTGGTGGTGTTTTTTTAACAATATAATTTAAAGTAGAGGAAGTATATTTCTGCGAGGGAAGTTGTTGGAAGGTCCGAAATCAGGGCACGATTTTGAGTTCACGGCATGATGGAAAGGGGCGATAATTTGGTAGCTAGATTATGCTGTACGAATTTCGTTACATATATGTTAGTTTGTTAGTTCACATGTCAGCATTATCGCTGAATCGAAAGGAATAATGAAGTTTTTGGCTTACACGTACATATTTCTAGCTACAGTCTCGGTAATATGCGCTCATTCATATCGCTTACCGGGTCGCATGCGATCCCTTAAGACATTTATCGGGAAAACATGCATTCACCAATAACACGTATTGAAACGCATGCGTTCATTGTTGTCATTAGTCGAGTTGAAAACATTTATTGATTCTGGAAGGTACACCAGTGCCTCATGAACATGAGGCAATAAACGTCACTTACTGGCTTGCTGATTGATAGGCTCAACTGGCAACACACTCATGGCCCATATTTCTTCCCCCATCTGCACCTGCACGTGAACGATAAGCTCAAAATATTACCGGGCTGACCATCAAATGATGGATTAGCCTTGTCGTCAGCGCGACATCACCAGACAAGGCGGCGCAATGGTGTCATTGGCTTACAACGTTTTTCTATCTTGGACACGGGTAGCCCATTAAGCTTATTAAGCTCGCATCAAATATATCGCCACTTTTTCAGGAAACATTGCTAGCGTGCGCTGTCAAAGATGACAGCTTGTGCTATTCTGTCTTTGTGCAGGTTTGGAGAGAGTATAAATGCTCAGAAGATAAACTGACAGGCAGTAAAATATTGCAGACTTTCAACGCCATTATTCTACACATGTACTACTGTTATTCAATAATACTCAGGCACAAATTTTTATTTCCGCATTTTTGTGGAAAGATCCCAGTAAATACCTCATGTTATTGCGTTGTTATCAACATTATAGCAGCTCTAGTTGAGTTGTGCCTACCCCGAGTAGCTGCAGCGGAGTTCTGCCTGTCACGTCTTTACTCCATGTAAGTGAATTCATTCCTACCACTCCATCACACATTACAGAGTACTGTCACTTAGGACACGTTAGGGGCACCAGAACGACAGCTCGTCTACATATCTTTTGACGTTTTCTTGCACGGCCGTCATTATAACGTACCTCCTCGATCAGAACCACGCAACACGAGAATCACCTTACTGCTTCATGACAAACTACTACAATAGAGGTGATTGTTTCAATTTCTTTGATATCACGAATGTACTACGGGATAATTGTGGTCTCTTATCTTACAGTTGTACTTCAAAGAAATCATCTGTTTCTGCTTTATGCTGCTGTTGTGAACAACGAAATTTGGAATTTAGAATCAGTTTTACTTGATATACAGTAGAAATGGAATTGGAATATAAAATACGCGCTGGCAATTATCAGGCAAATTGATATTAGGCTCCTAAATGATGACTAACCATTTATGCATCCTCTTTGTGAACAGGGCGAACGTGCAATCATCAGGCAAATAGATGTGTGTACTTTGTAATGCTCCTAATTAGGCTTCTTCTATTTCGGTAAACACAATCGCAGAGTCACGCCGTATTTGGAGACTATGTGATTTCGAAGCAATATGAGGCATTTTTTATACTCTTCGACATGTAATATATGCGGCTAATACGAAGAATTGAATAATTTTTGTAGCTCCAATCTTGAATCCAGCCACCGGTTATAAATCCGTTATCGCTCTTATAAAAAAAATAGAATTCTTTCTCATGAAAAAAAGCCTCACTATTTGTGGCTTCATGATACATCTTCATAGGTCTATCAAGCTTCAGATGACAACAGGTTAGACGAGAGAAAAGTTTAATCAGTGTATATGTTTTGGTGAGTAAGGTCATCATTTAACCATAGTGAGACAGTCTGGTGTCATCAGGCCCATGCCAAGTGTCGGGTTGGGGTCGACATTGTTGGAATTGATTGGCACTTGGCACGCCTTCATACGAAAGGATTCTTGAAAAGTACGGCTTCTGTCGGCTCTTTCTCTATAATAGGATAAATGCGCCATCTATTAGCTCCTTTATCCTATAAAAGATTAATGGGACTACACCTGAGCCTTGGTAAATGCACGATCACTTGGAGGCTACCACCATGAACATTTTCTCACCATTTATCACATGACACAGACAATTATGCTCGAACAACAACTTTTCCCTTGTTTTAAGTTCACCCATGTGACTTACTACGGAAGATTTTTAAAGGGATTACAAACTGAGGCTTATTAATGCTCCACATAACAAAACTTCAACAGCCATGGTGAGTATCAGGTGAACATAATGTCAACCGCACGTACTCGCAGATATACCCCATGTTTTACCAGAGGTTTATCAGAGCAGGCACCTCAGATACGTCATGTACAAGGCATATGTGTGTATGTATATGTTTGTATATACATATATAAATATATATATATATATATATGTATATATGTATCTATATATATATATATATATATATATGCATGTATATATATATATACATACATTTATATATATATATATATATATATATATATATATATATACATGTATACATATATATAAATACATTTATATGTAGCTCTATATATATATTATATATATATAAAAAATAAATAAATATATATACATAAATATATACATATATATAGATAAAATGAATATATATATATAAATATATATATAATATATATATATATATATTTGCATATGTATATATATATGTACATATGTATATTTATATATATACACATATATACATATACATATATATATATATATATATATATATATATATATATATATATATATATATATATATATATAGATCTATATATATATATATATATATATATATATATATATATATATGCATATATTTATATATTTAGCAAGAACGCGACCTTTGGTGAACAAACCGCCAACCTTTCTTAGACTTGGGTCCACGAAAGGATATACCGCTATGTCCACATAAAGTCAAAGCACATTTTCTTTCAAAATGTTGAAAATATATTGGTTCGACCATTTAAATATTATTGTCTAGTCTTAGTAACGTACAAACAAAACCTTTCACGAAAGAGTTCATTGAATTTTGAATATTATAGCAAAATCAAATATCAGCTACTAACCATTTGTTGATATAACAAAAAACGTCAATATCTTCCCTACCATACATACTTTGATCCAAATGGCCAAAATAATGCTAAAAAACATGATTGTTGATTAAGTATATTTGAAGTAATAAGATATTTGATTGATTTTAACATTTTATTACGAAAACTAATTTTTTTCTCATTATTCATCTATCTTCAACATCAAATTATATTGCAAAACACTGCTAGTCGTTCATAATGATCACATCAATAAGGAATGTTATATTTCTAATCCATGATGGATGAAAATTATTACAAAATATCGGTATTCCGCAAATATACGCAAAAATATATGGGCACGAAAGGTTGCATTCGTGCGTATTAACAAGCATCTTGACCATTCGTTGACGACCTTTAGAGGACCAAAAGTATATATTAGGAATAAAAAGTGTGCAACATATTTTTATTTGCATCAAACAATCTCATAACATCAAACAATATATGCCACATTAATGATTATTAATAAATGCCTGCAAAAAAGCACTTGTCCACGAATGTTTGGAGTCAACGAATGGTTGTAATCGTAGCTATATATATATATATATATATATATATATATATATATATATATATATATATATATATATATATATATATATATATATATATATATATATATATATATATATATATATATATATATATATATATATATATATATATATATATATGCATATATATATATAAATATAGCACTCGACGTGTAATCAATGCGATAAGCTGGAGCAGAATACTTTGCAGGCTGACAGTGACCTAATTTGCTTGATGCTATTAATACTATGTTGATGAACAAACGCCTGAAGGCTAAATGAACGCAATCAATCCTATCCAATGAGCGCCTATGTTCCCAATGTATGCTGGCAAGCCAGTATAGAAAGTACTGTTGGCCGGGGAAATATTTAAATTACCACATGCAACGTGGCCATTGGCGTGGCTGATCGTATGCTGGGCATTCAAAATTGAAAATGCATGTATGCATTCCAGACATTGACAGTCGACAACGTTTGACACAGCCAAAGGTTATACAGGTATCATGCGAGATGGTCAGAACTACAGGCACTATTAAATACATTCTAATCATTCACTTCGTCTTGTAACCATACCAAACGAATGCCACCTTAGCTACGAATCTATAAAAACACTGTGAGTCTTAACATAAAAGATGTATGCATTAACCACAATGTGCCCACTAGTTTTTTTATGATTTAATATGCTTGCATGTCAAATACCATCATGTATCCAGAACTATCTCACGTATCTATAGAGAGTACTTTAGATGTTCATACTTCATCTGATCTTTCATGGTTATGCGGTTGGGGTTCTTACTCTGTTTGAAGCGTTGGATGGTTATCGTACCATCGAACTGTCAGGCGACGTAAATGTCATACGGTGATGTGGGTCTTACGATTGAATGTATGTTTCCTGTGGAAAAGGTACGATTGCTGAGTAACTTGACTATATTCAATCGTATCTATATAAATAACTATCTCCAGTCCCGTGACAGAGATCTTGCAGTTAAAAGGGAGCAGTTGCTTGAAGGAATGAGATATTCATACACACCGGATCATGCTACTGATTGTAATGTCTATGATGAAGAACAAACCACCGAAATAAACCTCAAAGATCCCTCTGAGACTTAGTTATAAGCCTAGTTGTGGCTTCATGCAAAATCAGAACTCTGGTACTATAAGTATTACTCTATATGCCTCATCAGTGGATATATTTGTATGCGGATAGGGCTCCTGTTTTTGTGAGGCAATGGCTTGTTTGCATGCTATCCATCTCTCAGGGGGCGTCAATGACATGCATTTATGGGGGTGTTATGATAGAATGAATCGTCTGCAGCCGAGAGAACACGCTAGCGAAGTGCCTTGACATTTTGACAACGATGTCGTTAAAGATAACAAAAATGAGATGAAAATAGGTACAAACATCCCCATACAACGACAGTAGATGTATCACAATAATCGTGACTCTTCAATTGAATTGTATTGCCACTAATCTCATGAAAGAGTCATTGCTGTTAGAAGACGGTATTTGGCTGAGTAAATGCTCATTGCCAATATAAAGCGACGCGCCCCATTATCGAAACGGTACCCAAGTATACCTATTGCGGCAACAATTGTTATCAAGAGCCTAAATGTTGCATTTCTATCCCACAAGATCCTGTCCAAATAAAAATGGTAATGGTCAAAAATCAAAGATCGTTTTAAACATCTGCATGTCTGTCTTTTAAGGGATCCGTTAAAGAAGTAGACTGTAGAGAATTTTTTCCAAGCAGGACCACTAGATAAAAGGATGCGCAAATGTACGGCCGAAAGGCTGTTTTATGGTCCAATTTACGCATTACCAATTGGTTACTTTGAAGATCAACTTGAACAATGTCGTTCCAAATTGCACCGATATATCATTTGAATGAAATTTCAAATCAAGATAGTGAGCATTTATTAGCATGAACATTAGAGGTAACAACCACTCACCATCTGAAAAGTTAAGGCGCTGTTGTGTTTTCAAATGGCGCGTGAAAGTATAAATAATGCAAAAAATTATTGCAAGAGTGAGATTAGTGTATGTAGTAGAGCTACATACCGAGACTTATATGGATGGATGATGTTTGAAGGCGGTTTCGTGATTCCCATTTCTGTAATGTTAAAGAGCTTAATTTAATCATGGCATTGAGGGTGTGGTGGGCAGCTTTAATCTGCCGGGGCCTTTCTCTGAAGTATCACTCGTGAGTTGACATATAATCGCTCCATTTACAATAAGAGGTAACAGAGGCTCGCTTTATCTTTCACAGTAACGATATTATACATCTGCTTTATTCTAAACAAAAAACATAACTGCGTTATCTATAACTCTCTTCAAATTTAATGTCTTGAGGCTGCTCTGTATGTTATATCAACTTCTGTTTACATGGTTCATCTTATAAAGCAGCAGCAATAATTCTACATTGATTAATCATAGTGATTATCAACTTGAGCTCTAAGTAAGATCAAGAGCGGGCGTGATCAGTTTACTTCTCATTTTATGCATCCAACTTCTTATATTACCTAATATTAACTCAATATGTATTACTAAAGTGTGATATAACAGAGAGGAAATAGTCGGCAATATCGCAGAAATGAAAAACAGTCTTAGATATTCCTATATTAATTGTGAAGGCATTATACCGTATATTCCCTAATTAACACCCCTCCCCTATATAACGCCCCCCTTCCGTTTTAAAGAAAAGATAAAAAATGACTTACCATAAATGCAGGAAAATCATAATATTCTCGTGTGTCATATTTCAAGCTTGGATTGCCGTACTTGTTCTAATAGACGTATGCGATGTTTAGGGAGATGGAGTTTGCTCCGTACGTGCTGTTTTTACGCATAAAAGACATGCACATGATCTGACTATTGTTTTTTTTTGGTTTATAAGACTTAAACATGAAGTAAATTTTATCGATTTATGACGCTTTATGAACGCATCCCCCCCCCCTCTTTTCCAAAATGTAACGCCCCCGAGGGCGCTAATAAGGGAATATACGGTAAGTAGGAAATATGTTTTTTCTAAAAAGATCAAGCAATAAATAATGATTTTAAGATACACGTGTTGGATGAATAAACAATAGGCGTGTTCATGGTTAGGCCCTTGTCGTTCTTTTCGTTGAGTTCATCCTCAATAATAGAATTTACGTTAGACTCCTTCCGGGTTCAGAAGCTATTATAGCCACACCCATCCGTCTCCAACCACCTCCCCTCACTTGAGTTTCCTTGTCTGCACAAAGTAGACTGACACATATAATCTGACGTCTAAAGCGAATCACGACGAGATGTCTGAAAAAATCACAACAAATCATATCGTTAAAGATATCATGCTCATTAATAAGAGATGAGTGAGAATGAATATATTTATGAATTAAGAAGCTTTGGATGTTTTCACATCAAATAGTCGCCTTTCCGAGAGGGTCAACTGCCTGGTTGATTGCCTAATCCCAGGAGTCAATTACCTAGAGAGAATGGCAATGCAGTTACACGCGTGGAGATGCCGGTGTTTATTGGAAGAACAAGTCCCCATTATATAAACAAAATTAATTAAGTTTTTGGGATGCAGTCACATGTGGGTGGGCGTGATGGAGTCTTTCTATCAATATCATTGAAAGGAGAGGAATCCGATTTCTACAAAGGAGCTAGGATTGCTGTTAAATGGCCCAATTTCAGTGTGCAATGTGAAGGTCACGGAATGATGGGAAAGGGCGATAATTTGGCGGGTATAATATGCCATACGAATCCTGTTATATATACATGGATGCGTTTAATATATAACATGCCCCTATTGGTTTCCATACGTTCATTTCGCAAGGAATAATCATGTCGTCGGCTTACATGCATATGTTTTTTAGCCATTGCCTCGGTAATATGCGCTCATTAATATCGCTCGACGAGTGTTTGATCGCTAACGTCATTTGTCGGGTCCCTTGCAGTCACCAAATACACATATTGAGAGGCATGCATTGGTAAATGTCATTTGTCAGTTACTGGCTTGCTAATAAATAGGTTCCCATACAGCTCAACAAGCGACACATACAGAGAGAGCTGGCGCATATTTGTTCCCCGACCAACATCAGCGTGTAAAGGACAAGGTCAAAAAAAAATCACTGATTTCTTCAGATCATCATCACAAGACAGATAAAGCTATTTGATCTTGGACATGTAGAACAACAGCCTGACCACCCGGGTCGTCTCTGCAGCACGGTTATTTCGTCTCCAAGATATCACAAGGTGTCTTAGCTTGTGTGGTTGACCTATTTGTAGGTCAAGTGTCAGAAGACATGTTTTACCCGGAATACGATCAGTGTTGCAGCGAAAGTATACGGCAAAAGTCAACTCCCTGCTAAAACTTCAGTCACCGGAATTACACGGATGTGGTTATCTCTATTGGTAGAAACACTTCTTTTGGAATAGCAACTTGCTGATACAAGGCCCGAGAAACGGTTTACAGTGATTGATATCTGTTGTTAAACAATGAGAAACGTTTGGCTATGTAAGTCATTTCTTGTTATTTTGCTCTTGGCATCTGCCTTAGTAAAACAGATGACTGATTAGCACATTGACAAATTGGCAGTAAAAGAGCGACAGAAAACATGCCATATATAGTTTCAGATGCGTTATAGCTGTAACAGTGCTGCAACCCAATTGATGCATAGCAATCACAATCATAGCAACGTACAGACTGTAGTGAATCCCAGTAGGACGAGTTAAATGTGTCACACGTGAATAGCCAAATCCATTACATAAGGCCTTATAGTCATAGGTGATCGAGCATTTAGAGAGGTTAAAATGATGTTACCGTGGAAAGTAGCATATGATATACACCGTAATAGGTGAAAGCATATATTGAAGATGGTAACGTGTGCAGAAGAGCGTGACCACCACGTAACGACAGTCGTCCGTTAAGGTCAAGACTGTTATAGGGAATTAAACAGAATAGGATCATTTTAAACAAAAAGAATGCGACCGCTTAAAGAAAATCATATAAAGTAATACCTGGTGTTCGTTCAGAGAGAGTACAAATAATTCGCACATGATTAAATGTTGGACGTTCAATGCTGGTAATCAACGATATAATTCTACTGACTTAGTTTTGCAATGCTATAATTTCTCAAAAGTTATTGCAAAACACACATTCACGCTGTATTGTTAGATGGTCCAAATTAACAAGCTTATGTTATTTCGAGCTGTTGCGTATAAATACCGACCTCGCAGCCTTGTCAGAACACCGGATTATATTGATAAATTGGTATTCCGAGCAGCTGTAGTTGAGTGATGCCTACCGCATGAAGCTGTAGTGAAGTATTGCCTTTCCCTTTTTCTACTGTCTTACGCTTGGAATTATTTTCCGATACATTCTACCTGTTAATAAATAGCTTCAGGTAAGATACATGCATCATGTATACTTTGCGCTAAGGATTCACCTGAGGAGTATGTCAGTTCAAGAGAGTGAGTTACTTACACGATGAATCATTCTGACATCTCTCTAGTGTAGACAGTGTGGATTCAGGCCCATTTGCTTTGATCTTTTCTATGAAAGCGTGCGAAAATGAATCATCGGAAAAAAACTGCGGGATAGTGCCACGTGGATTGTAAGAAGTCATTGGCTAGGGATGGAGTCGATAATAAGGATACATTTACCTTGCTTGCAGCATCTTAGGAGACACCGTGAATTTGATTTACCACATTGACCACCACAATAGGACTGCCACAGACATACTCAGCTGCACATGGGGCCACATCATTCTAGCTGTTTCATGCCGCTGAAGAGGATCGGGGGTGATGAAAGGTATTTGACATCCGTGTTACTTGAAACATAGTTAACAAGGCAATTGCAAAGCTATTCAGTAGGAGAGAGTATTTACGTAACACAACCGTAGTTTCCTTATTGCCTTATTTGCTTTCGGCTTCCAATAGTGCATATTATTAGTCTTCCATGATTTTGGATAACTATCATATATAGAATATTTAACCCAATATACATCCAAAAGTGTAAGCCGATGATACAAATCGAATCTGTGAATCCATGCTCCCCTTAAAAACTATTGGCCATGTATAATTGACTACAGTAAAGTACAAAGTGATGAAACAATATCTTTATGGGTTCGAAAATGGTAATTTTCAGAACAAATTTTATCATAGCATTAACAGTTACATAATGTTGACGAACGTTGATACATATGTACCGTTAAAATGCATCTGTTACATTCCATGCCTGAATGCCAAACAACGTTTGATGACTTGTGGCGGGCGGCGGAGGGGTTTTGGTCAGGTTTGCCATTTACTCTGCCAGCAATATATCATAGAGCTTAGATCCAATTCTAACTCAATAATTGGCACAATATGAGGTAATATTGAGCAATGGAAGTGTGAACCAATTTGCACCACTCATACTTAAAAGTTGAATAACCAATATTTTATACATTCTAGATGCTGTATAGAAACATTACTAAAGCTTACTAAGAACGCTCGAAACTGAATTACCTTCTGTATATGTCAGTTAATGCTAGCACCAAAATTTAACCATCAAATGCGCTGCAATGGGTACTAGGTCTTCTGCAACGACAATAGAACATGTGGTCAGCAATAATCTATCCTGACAAATGTCAGGAAGCAAGCCATTCTCAATCAGACTCTCTTGTCCGCGTGCTTTCGTTCTTAACAGATCGCCCATTAATTCAGTCAGGTGCACAACCTGCGCCACTTTATGTATGTGACAGTTTGTAAGAGCTACATATCTCGGTTTGTATGGTTGAATGGATACAGACGGCTGATGCTGTGTTTTCTTTTCTTCTGATTTGGTACAGCTTGACTTAGTCATGCCATTGAGTGTGCGATGGGCAGCTTTAATCTGCTGGTAGCCTTCTCGCCATCTTCTTTTATCTCCAATTTAAGGGACGTTGTGTCGAGTGGCGGTGAAATGGCGGCATTGTGGGGCTGAATATAGGCACTAACGAGTTTATATTCGTCGGTAAGCGATGGGATGAGGGTTGCGTGCACTCTTTTACAATGAATATCTGCCTCAAGGACATAGAAATTTAATAGTACGATGTCTCATTTCTTAGTGGCAGGATATTCTATAATTGATAAAGACATGATAATTCACGGGATACTAGATGTTAACCGGGCCCAGGTAGCCAGTAATCAGCATATCCCATTATTTTCTTTAGATATTCTTAGCTCACATGGTCCACCAATGTAAATGATGTTTGAAGACATAAACGTAGACACTGTGCGTCCTCGTCAACTGTCTGCGGCCCTCTCGAGAGAGTAACATAAGTCTTTGTATCACCACTTTCGTGTGTGTCTGTATTACTGCAAACAGTTATGGTTACTCATAAGTCGTACTTTTCACTGCGTCCATCCATATTAATGGTATTCATATTAAACTCCGTCTCGCTTCAGAAACATTCATAGCCATGCACCCGCCTATCCACCCTACCTAACCTCCTGTCACTTGAGTTTCCTTGTCTGCAATAAGTGGACTGACGCATTTAATCTGATGTTTTAGGCGAATCACGATGGGGGGGGGGGGGGGGCTGAAACAATCCAATAAATCTTATCGTTTAAGATACAATCTGAATTAATAGAACATGAGCAAGAATGATAACCCATTCAATCAGAAGCCTTGGAAGTTTTAACATCAAACAGTCGCTTTCAGAGAGGGCGATTGCCTGGTTGACTGCCTGATCCCAGAGCGAACGACAAAGTAACTTCACGCGTTGATATGCCTGGGTTTAATGAAAGACCCGGTCCGCATTATATGAACTAATTGCATCGTGTGGGTTGACATGGTGGTGTTTTTGTAGCAACATAATTCAAAGTAGAGGAAGTTTATTTCTGCGAGGGTAGTTGTTAAACGGTCCGATTTCAGTGTGCAATTTTAAGGTCACGGAATGATTGTAAGGATGTTCAATTGGTAGGTAAAATATGCTGTACGAATTTCGTTATATGTACGTGGTTGAGCTATCATGTCGTCATTATTGATGAATCACAAGGAATGATTAAGTCATTGGCTTATACGGATATGTTTTTAGCTATAGTCTCGGTAATGTGCGCTCATTAATATCTCTCACCGGGTCGGATGCAATCATTAACGTCATTTATCGGGAAGCAAGCGTTCACCAATAACACATATTAAGACGCATGCGTTCATTGATGTCATTTGTTGGGTTGAGCGCATTCAATGATGCTGGAAGTTTAAAACACATTAAGCATCACCCCTGGCTCTGGAACATGAGATAATCAACGTCAGTTACTGGCTTGTTGATCGATAGGCTAAAATGGCAGCACATACAGGGCTTTGGTCCATATTTCTTCCCCCATTTGCACCTGCACATGAACGATAAGGTCACAAATGTGATGGAGCTGACCATTAAATAATGGATTACCGTTCTCGTCAGCGTATCATCACCTGATGAGGCGGCGCGATGGTGTAATTGGCTGACATCGTTTTTCTATCTTTGACACGGGTTGCCTATGAAGCATATTCAGCTCGCTTCCAAGATATCTCTAATACACGAGAAAAAAAATTATACAGTGTAAAGTGTAAAGATTTATGATGATGAACTCATCACTGAGCGTCTTTACTGCATGGAAGTAAATTGATTCCTACCATCACACATTGAAGGTATTGTCACTCAGGACGCGTTAGGGACATCCGAAAGACAGCTCGTCGGCATATGCTTGGACGTTTTATGGCACGGCCGTCATTGTAACGTATCTTCTCGATCAGAATCACGCAGCACGAGAACCACGTGATCTCACCTTACTGCTTGATGAAAAACTACTGCAATAGAGGGGATGGTTTTAATGTCTTTTAATGTCTTTGATTTCACGCATATACTACGACAGTGGAATTTTAAGGAAATGATCTGTTTCTGCTTTATGCTGCTGTTGTGAACAAAGATATTAGGAATCAGTGTCACTTGATATGCAGTGAACATGAAATTGGAACTGTTAACTAGTTGTAGTGAATATTCACATAACACAGTCGTTGTTTCCAGGTTGTCTTAATTAGTTTCGGCCCCATGTTGTGCACATTTTTAGTCATTGATGAGGTTCTAGTTTACATGTTTGGATAACTGCTATACATAGCATATTTGCTGAAAAAATAGCAAAGTGGATCCAACAGAGAATTTTGACACAATCATATCAGTGAAGCCGCATTCGCGTTCAACAATATGTGGCATTTATAATTTGCTACACATAAACCTTCATTGACTAGAGGAAACGTGTATAGTGATAAAGCAATATCTTTTTTATGGGTTTGGATCTGATACTGTTCAAAAGACCATATCATCAGCGGATGCACAATGTTGACGAACGTAGATAATGAATCGTAATCGATCCGTGTCAAAATGCCCAAAAGTGATTGGTGAGTAGTCAGGTAGTGACGGATGGTGGGGGCATAGCGTTTTTGTGGGTTTTATTATTGACTACGCAAACAACACATAATAAGGCTGAGCCCCCATTCTCTTCAATAGTTAGTATTATATAAGGTAATGATGAGAAATGGAAATGTGTACCAATGTGTACCAATCATACCTAAATTTCATACATATCAGATGCCGTGTGGCCTCTTTACTTATTCAACGGGACAACCTTTATAATCCTCAATGACCTACTTCGCACACTTCCTGCAGAAAGAGCAATAAAAAAAAAAGAGATGGAAGGTTGTAACTGATCATATATAACCAGCTAACTGAGAGTTCGTATAATGCTATTGGTGTTTGTGTAGCACCTGACGGGAGGGAATAGGTAGACAAGTGGTGGCGTCCGTCAGTGAAGGCTGACAAAGGTTAAAGGTGTAATAGGGAGTAGAGAAAACGTATGCTCTTGCCAGTTAAGTGATCATTGTTAACCGAAATGGCGAGGGAGTAGGGGAATAATTAAGATCTGGTAGTCGCTGTTGGAATGGCTATATGAGTAAATAGTTGTCAAAACGGTGTAGGGAGACAGTTACTGTTATTTTGTAACTGTAAACCTGTTCACATGTCTAGATAGCTCAGACTGCAGTCACCCAATCTCATTCCACGCGTCTATGTTAGTTTGAGATCTGAGACGTGAAAACCAAACAAACATTGTAGTATACTTTGAACATTAGCCCGTGACTTGGCTAGAAACATAGCAAAAGTTATATTTGACTTTGAAGAGGAAAAAACTTTCACGTATAATATTATATTTAACAGAATTTCGTCGTTTGAAGTCCCGTGAAGCGCCAGGAATATTATCCAGGTTTACACAGTCGATGCACATCGTAAACACAGTCACACAATGGATAGTGTAGCGTCAGTTTCAGTGTACACGTTGCAGCAGCAATAAACCTGCGGCCATAGATTGTGCTGATGATCCTCTTGTTGGCACGTCTGATCTCAATTCATTGTTAACCATCGCAGCAACCGTTGGCGAAGTTGAAATTGATAGTTAAGGATTGTTCATTCATAAAATCTTCCCCAAGATATCAAAGACAGAGTTAGTACTGATTAATGACTATCATACGGTTAAATACTACTTTACATTGGCACACCCATGTATAAATGTCGTTGTCGGATTCTTTGCACCCATGTGGCTAATGACTGGTACATTAATATCTTTTGCTGGTAAGCTGGTCGGTAAACACGATCCCACAATATGTTATCGAGAGTGTCGCTCAAGGAGGAAGAGTCAAATATATGCCGACGTTTTAGCATTCTGCTTGTTGTTAGGTGAATGAGGGTTGGCTGAATAAAATAGGATGGCCATATTATAGTTGCTCACTCATGATGCACCAGGAACAACTGTCTCCTGAAGTTTACGGATAATTATGCAGATTGCCTGCACACCTCGTAAACACTGCTACACGATGTTTGGTCGAAGCGCTAGTTTCAGTGAACATGGTGCATCGGGGACAGCCATTGCAATAATTCTTCAATAGTAAATTGTGCTGAGGATCCAGCTCAACGGCACATCAGATCACTAGAGAGTCCAATTAATTCAATTCTCACCCCCTTCACGCATTGAAAGGGTGCAGCCTTGTTTGTTATAACCCACGAGATCAACTCACACCGTATCACCGCAGTGTTGAGTAAAAAAAGAACCGTTGGCAAAACCCCAGGGAGACCATAAGCAACTCTTTTGTTTGACAGAGATCGACGATTAAGAAAAGTTCATTCAGATAGTATGGGAAGAGGTAATGTAAATAAGCGCAACTTGGCTCGAAAATCAATATTTTGTTTGTGTTAAAAGTCACTTGATCAGTTCCCATGCTAACGGTAATTGACGCTGATGCTTGCAACGATGGGATAGTTTAACCAAATGCGGAAGTGAAAACAGTAGCCGGTTGACATGCATAGAGATTGGAAGGCGGGAATCTGTCGTATATTTTTGCGTGGCAGAAATTTTTCATTCCAGCAAATCCCCAAAAATGTAAAATGTGCATGACTGATTTTTCCCATAAGTTCCACGCCTACTGGTCGTTATTACAGCCATGGATCACCGGTAGCATTATCATACATACATACATACATACATACATACATACATACATACATACATACATACATACATACATACATACATACATACATACATACATACATACATACATACATACATACATACATACATACATACATACATACATACATACATACATACATACATACATACATACATACATACATACATACATACATACATACATACATACATACAAACATACATACATACAGATACATACACCATACATACATACATACATACATACATACATACATACATACATACATACATACATACATACATACATACATACATACATACATACATACATACATACATACATACATACATACATACATACATACATACATACATACATACATACATACATACATACATACATACATACATACATACATACATGCATTGTTTATATATTCAGACATATATCTTATTTATCTCGAACTGACTTTCACGAGGATGTTATGTCAATCTTCACATGACTGCCATAAATGCACTGCTCTCTGATGGCATTATTTTATACAATCCTTGAACTATTCCCGCGTATTATATCTGCTATAGTCATATATTCCGGCTAGCGTCGTCACGTGGCCGGATATGTTGAAAATTAGTCCGTCACTTCCCAGTGAAATATCAATTGGCTTGCACGTGATGAGCATGACAATAACCTGGATCGCACGAGGTCATTAACGTTGTTAAATGAATAATATGCGTTCATTGGCGTCAGTCCATCAGCCGCGTGAGTGTATTAACGTCCTTGGATGGCAATGTGTTGGCAAGCAACGTACCTGCATAGTGTGTATGATTAGATCAAGTAAACAATCTACCCTCGATTATCGTTCATAAAATAAATTAACCATATACCTATGAGGCGATTACACATGTAATGTACTACTCATGTAGCGCTTTGTCAAACTTATTAAGACCAGGTGTGTAAGCGCAATCATTTAATAAGCTGATTGGGTTTGACCGCGCAGAACGCAAGTTTACTTCTCTTTGTTGATCAACTTCCTGGGTGTAGCCGATAGAGGTAGATTTTCGTTTGAAGCTCCATTGGTGGGGCAATGATATGCAAGTGCCATTTGCTGTTCGTCAGATGATCTACTGAATCAATATCCCTCTCGTTCTCACATGCACAAAACCAATGCGAAACTAAAACTACTAATTTCATCTGGCGTTAATTTAATGGTATTAATTCCGACCAAACATGATTCGGCTGTCGAGTTTTGCTCAGACCCTTAAGCGTGACAAATTCATGTAATATGAGATGCATGCATGCTTAAGGTCGCTGCATGCTTGTCATTAAATACATTGGTCTTAACTTGAAGGGGAATTTAAGTATTTGCATATCAACTGTCGATTATAGCATTTGCATCCATTGTTAGCAATTATAGCGTCCCGAATTAATGCCATCAATAACATAACTGTATATTATAGCATATATATCCATATGTATAGCAATTATATATATATAGATATATATTATATGCCATATATCTATATAATATATATATATATATATATATATATATATATATATATATATATATATATATATATATATGTATGTATATATATATATAACTAACCTGCATTGATTGGGCTTATATCTGATTGCCTCCTGTTTATCAGTGTCTCAATTTAGCTACTATCAGGAAGCCCACAAAAGCTTGGTTTCCAGAAATTGATTGGTATTGTGAATAAACTAACTAAGCAAAAGCAACTATTCGGTTCGCTTTGACGAGCATTTGAGAAACACCTGTGATAGAGTATATAAGATGCGAAGTTATTCGTATACAGCGGCAGTCAGGGGAAAAAAAAACCACAAGTTAAGCGCCCTTTATATGTGAAGCATGGATAGCAACGTTTTGCGATGGTCAACACAGTAGCACTAGTTATAAACGCTATGCGTGCGACAGACAAAAAAAACATCACAGACAAAATGATTGTTTCGTGACACAAATCCAAAATGATGGTTTTGGGCATATCATCCATCTCAATAAGCAACAAGAGATAAGAACGTTGGCTACGGTAACTGCGAGTCCGAATAATATTAGCTCAGGAGGCTGCTCTATCTTCCGGCCAATCATCCATCTGCTGATTCCATTTTCTGTAGCTTATCAACAACCCAGGCAGGCATCCACTAAGAACATTATGAGATGTTATACTTTGTCCCGGAAAATCATGTACCTAGAATTCACCTCCTTTTAAACAAAACACCCGTTTACAGAACTGATTTACACAAGTCAGGATGTATGGCGGGTACTATGCTACAATTAATCACCTGACTTAATGTTCCTGGAAAATGACAGGTAACCTTTCTAACTGCGACTAATTCATCATTATCCTCTAATCAAAATGGACGGTTTAACTTTCGTTACCATAAAAGACAATTTGTCTGCTTGTTTTATTATTCGTCAGTAGCGGCTAGCAAAATCTGTATAATGCAGGTGACTAATAAATCAGAATGCCGTGTCAATAATCAGAGACACATATGTTTGCGTTATCAGTTACGAATGACACAGAGGCTGATGGTTTTCGCTGGTCACTCAATATGTAGGTGGGCAATGCTGATATGCAAGAGACCTAAGCCTAAATTTTAATGTTGACAGTCATTTGCAGATGATGATAATAATGATGATGAAGCTGTTGATGACGTTGATAGCAATGATAATGACGATGATGTTGATGATGATGATGCTCTTAGGTAGAAATGATGGTGATGATGATGTTGATGCCGTTAACAATAATGACGATGATGATGATGATGATGATTATGATCATGATGGTGATGATAATGGTGATGATCGTCATTATAATAAGTGCAATCGAGCATATCTTCATCGCTTGCTTTATCCGTTCATGGCTGTGTCAACCACGTGGTTTTGGGGGTCTTTCAGTAGCCATTCCTAAGACATAGCTTATTATTAAGCAGCTGCAAGTAAATATTTCTGTCAGGAGGTGCTTTATTACAAACAATATTATCAGACATGGGATCAGACCAGCGTTCTCAGTGCCCCAATACCTGTCGCACCTGCTGTATGTATTGATGTGGCATTAGCCATGATATCCGGTCGTACATATGGCGGTGGTCGGGTCAGTTAAGCAACAAGACCGTCGGGCCTAGGATAGATGTAGTGCTGTTGTGAATTAGGTCACTACTTTTTACACCACAATACAATTTTAACCAATCACAGCATGGATGTAATTTGAACTGCTAATCAATGGCTTACCCTGTGTTTTCGAGACACTGTCCAACGCTTATATTCACCCACTATCTAATTTAGAACGTCCATTCTGAACCAATCATGTATAATATTATGAAACCCCTAGAGGTTATACAGATTATATTATATTTTCAGAAATCTATTGTTTTCTAATTATCAAGAGATGGTTGCGTAGAGTTGAGAAGAATGCACAGCATCTAAGTTCGTAGCTGCAGATTGCCACCTGAGTATTTTTAGCCATTGCTCAACCTCTCGAGCATTGACAAAATATCATATGTAACCGTTATTGTTGCAGCATTTCTGACAATAAATGTAATAAATATTACTGAGTGAATGTTTCGCTGTGTTAATAGCAATAAACCTTCGACAGTAAATATTCTATTGTCGAAGGGCGAAATTATGCAGAGCCTAGGTACACTGGGTGCAGTATGGGTGCTTCATAATTGCGTCTATCGGAACAAGGAAATTATCTGTGAGGCTTTACGTTATATATGCAAACAAATATCTGTTAGTTCATAGAATATAAATTTCGTCGTTGGTAGAGTTAAGATTTCCAAAATATACAGACTACACGGCATGATTATACCAGCATCAAATCGCAAACTTTCATATCTACAATGCGGCGCAAGGTTAGCACTTACTTAACGAGGGAAATTGACAACCTTTCAAGACGATCTGCAACGTTCTCTGAGTCTTCAAGAAGCCATTCGTCAGATGTATTGTAACTTGCCTAAGGATGATTAACTGATCAATTTATCATCAAAGAAAAATGAAAGACTTGATGCTGATAATACAGCTGTGGGCCATATAGACATCCCACATATCTTCACACGTAGCGTCGTGTACATTTCTCGGCGGGTTCAAACTCGCTCTTCTATATGACATTGGCCTCAACATACCGTTCATACTACACTAGACAATTCTATTTTCTATCGCGATAAGAATGGGATCAAGGGTTAAGGTTGGGAGGGATGAGTTTGTTTTGATGATGTTCATAACTAATTCTTCCACATAGCGTAATGATCGGTTGAATGCGTTTTGATAAAGTCATATCAAGGGTCGCATGCAAATTTAACGACATTTACTGGCCTTCGACGCATAAATGTCGTCATTTCCCAGCTTATTGGCGCGTATTTGCGTGCGTTATTTCATCTGCGATAAGTAATTCAGAATGTCCTGGCATCATGTGATATCAGCCCACATTTAATAAACACCACAAATGCTGAGCGCACTTATTTAACCATCATCGAATTTCCAATCAGCGTTCCTCATTGGTAAAACCTAAGTTCTGACTGTCTCCCACACGGCAACCGTAGCAAGAATTATATGGTGTCGTACTTCACTTTACTTGAGGTCCTAGCACACATTACTTTTGTAATTGTGACAGACACTTTCGATGTTGATAATTCTTGTCAACAAAGCCCTCAAGGACAAACTTCTTAAGGTGCTATACAATTTGTAAAACGAATTATCCAATCAAAGGAATACCCTGGTCTCGCTGCCTGTTATTCGTTTGAGTTTCTCATGAATTGTGATAATAGTAATTTATCTATAGGAATATCAAAGGTAATGGCAATTCTAGTTCGTGAATAAAAGCAGGGAAGCGAAGCAAATAACTATCTCAGTAGCCTCACCAAAAGGAAGGAAATAATTGGGCATTTTCTCGAAATAACCATCTCAGTGTGGCCTTTAAAGTGATAAATTGAAGATGGCCACGACCGCTATCTTTCCCTACCAATGCCGTTTGCGAAATAAAATGACAAGGCCGGCCACATTGAAGTATAGGTGAATGAAATGACACTGTAGTGTAGTGATCACTAATTGTTTTATCTCTATTTGCATGTATCAAATTGCAAAAATTATGCCACTAGATGACCAAAGGTAATTGAGTTCCTCTAACTTTGACTTAAAAACATGTAGGTAATTAAATAAATCATGCTTTTCTGCATCAATTGCATAATGTTGTCCAATTGAAGGAATAATGCACCCCCCCCCCTCCCAAAATGTGTTCCATTGTGTGTAAATACTGTAATGACAATTATGTTCAATTTGACAGTGACGATGAAAACGTTGCTTGCGCTGATCAGTAATGACTCATTCATCCTCAATTCAAGCGACAGGATATAGTGACGACACGACTCGAGCGTCTTTTTGTCATTGGAGTTTTTTTTCGACACGTAGCAAAAGTATATAGGGAATACCTAGTAGCAACATATATAGACAGTGGGTTAACTGCCGAAACATTTGCATGGTCAATGACAACCAGTAGAATTTTTTAATCAATTATTTCCAATGGCTCTGGGTAGGCGACTTCTAACACGAAGCACACATACACGTCAGCAAACCAAACAATATGTTCGTTTCCACCGTCAGGACTTGCTTTTATTGCAGATTTATCCGCTCCATTAGCAATATGGCCTCTTGTTTGACCAGATAGCATGCGTTCATTTATCTTAATACTTACCTTGCCATAGGCTGATTAGAATGATTTGAATAGGCATTTGAATTCAGTAATGACCTTAACATCCATCGAATAAGGTCATTGGATGATGCGAGAATTCTTATAAGCTTGCTTACTCATTACTCAGACTTTACTAGTCGATATATTCACTTAAATACTTTTGCAAAATTTGAAAGTCCCGTGAATGCATCATCAGGCAACGACTACACATTTCGTCTTCTACCATCTCAGCTAAGCTACTTTGCCGTTGACTGAATCTTTACATTGCATGAATGAAGCCTGAAAAGCTTCAATTGCACGCTCCTTAGCAGGACTGAATTAGCACTTGTACCTGTTAAAGTGAACGACGATGCGTCCAATTCCCCTAACCTAGCATTACATCGATTAAGCACGAACAAGGAGCGATGGGGAAGTTACTAATCCGACATGACTGGGGGAACGTCAGGCAACTGCAAAGTCCCTAAATACCAATTTCATTGTATCAAGAAATAATGAAATTGCACTACAGTAAGCACACTCGAACAGCATTGTTTACATCGCGTGTATAAATGAGAGCAATCATTGTTAACTACCAGCCTACCCAACTACTTACTTTATTACCGACTCATTAGAAGTCCACTTACTGACTAAATCAATGCAAAATGCGAATGCGTGCGTTTCTAATCGTAAGTCAAATTATCTTCACTTCCGCAACTGTGCTTCATGATTCACTATAACAAACCGCTGTGATCAGGTTACCTACATTACGACCGTCCATCTATATAGACGTGCTTGAGCCGCGATTGAGAGTGAGTAGGAGGAATGGGGCTTTCCTTAGCTGGGCTCTCGACAGCGTGGTTAATAATTATCCCCGTCTTTTGTCACTCTTGTGTCAGCTTTTTGCGTAACGGGTAACTGTAATTGTCGGTTATTGAATGGCTTGGCATATAAGAAGCACGCATTGAAAACATTGAGATTGGCGTGATTTGACATGTCTCGATTTGACCGTAAAAAGCCCATAAAAGACCCATAGGCAGCGGTGTCGGGGCTCTTGCGGGGTCCACGAATAGCCTGCACAGTTTTCCTATGAGCTATATATAGTCCTGTATATATTGTTTCTTTCGACCCCGTGGTCAGATACCTATAAGGAGCTTATATAAGGCCCGCAGACATCCGTACAGCATGTAACCACAACTGTGTAGGTGTGTGGGGGGGGGGGGGGGGGGTTTATTACGGGCTTCCTACGAGCCACAGCCCTGTACGCTCTCAACGTCAGGATACATTAGGACATGCTGACGGTTTGATTCATTAGAGAAGTTATTTGTGCTATCACCCAGTTCTTGCTCTGCGGTTTTGTGACGCCGTTGCCTACACCGACTGGTGCCTGAATGATCATTAGCTGGCTTACATTCGTTCACTGTGTACACGCAATGCGTTCATTACCATTAATGCCTCGATTGAATGCAACCATTGCTACGGTAGAGTAAATCGCATTCATCCATTAACGTCGTTGGATGAGTATTCAGCAGAGTCACTACCGTTTGCGCCCCTAATAATCAACGCAATAACTGGCTGACACTATCTGTGCAATCAACAAAATATACATGAATGCACCTTGACGAAAATACTTGAACTGATGTTACTTTTGAAATGTTTGACATCGTTGTTTAGCCCCCATGATAAATCATCGTAGCGAGGTAGGGCAGCAGCTGAGTCTTCTAGTCGTACAGCTGGGTATGTATGGTCTCACGTCTCATTCTCTGTGTCGCCATGTTAATTACTTATTTTCACCCTCTCATTACCATTTTGAAAACTTAACGGTATTGCAAAGTCACGTATCCTTAAGTGGCGTCTACCATTGTAAATAATCAATTTTTTAAGCAGATCGATATTTGATCAACTATACTTTACATATCAAATATGCCAGACATTTGTTCCTTGTAAATTGACGTCCATGCAACAGACATTCGGTATTGTCGCCTTGTGCTATTAACAATAATCTTGCACACATCGCTTAGTTTAGCAAACCAGCTGCCATGAAAACCACCGACATTCGTGTCATAAAACGCCCCCTTCTGTCTAGCTATCAGTGTATTTGAACCCAGCGAGAAAGAGCTTGATACGACTCGAGAGCCTGTCAGGCATGTCACCTCATACTGTAGCGACTGCCTGTCTTAAAGGGATCATGTCGCCTTAGCAGAAAGAGGCATTGAACGTCAACAGTCACTTTTTTAACTGAGTCAAACATTGAATCAACACGAGTATCCCCCTAGACATGTAATTTTCCAATAGCTGTGCAAATACGCCTAACGCATATATCCGGACCAACTTTGTCGATGATGCTGAATCGATGTTACACGAACATCACCGGAAGTCGAACGGTTGATGACCCATCGATGAAATGCGATTGTATGTTAATAGACGCATGGCGCTCAATATTCCTGTTGTTAATACATACGCAGTGCTTTGGCTAAAATGCAACAGCACAATCTGTCGCAAGGCTTTCTGTGTGTATGCCCATGCCTCCATACGAAAATGAAAATCTTTCTATTGTGAATAATTAGCATCTTTCATCGAAACATGGATCTTGTTGAATGTTACACCTCTGCAGATTGTTATAATATTTATAGCGTTCCATCAATTGACGGGGAGCTTTGATTAGCCACAGCAGACAAATATTTGGGTGCGAAGCTAATTAATTAGGCACCTGGTTTCCACTGAATATTTCAAAGACTACAGATGATTGTCTAAGCGCAACCTCTGGCAACATTGCCAAAGACGGCTGAGCATCGTTTTAAAAGTGTAAACATCCTATCCTTTCTACTCGACATAGCCATAACATGACTATGGAGTAGTTTGTAATTTCCTAAATGTATGGGAGAAATCGACCCACTTGACTGATTACTTAAATCCTTTCAGCATTGCTCGCTATGTAAGAAAAATGACGAAGCATGCACTAACTGAAATATCAAGCAGTGACGCCTAGCTGACATCGCTAATCAGAAACAAATGTCATTGAACATGTGTATTATTGGATTAGATTCACCAAATCTTTATTTACATAACGATATATGGTAGACAAAAAAGGGATCAGAAGTATTGAACAGCGTACATCCTTTGAATGAATGACGATTCACATTGAGGGGCGGAATACTGTGTTGGTCCATCAAACAATTATAAAAGTTCTACATTATATTGTCCTAACAGTCACTGTTATTGTAGATGGTTTTACCACATGTTTACCAAGTTCTATATAACTGTAGTTCGTTATTGTTGCAAATGAGCAATTCTCTTTTGGGACATTAAAGCAACCAGAATGTAAATTAGATAAAAGCAACTTGATTGATGCAAAACAAACAGTGCATATGTAAATATACACCGATCTTTGGTGATGTCGTTAATGCATGGAAATAAATGGGCACCTTACGCAAAGTAGCCATTTTTGTCTGGGCTTTGAAGTTGTAAACTGAAGCTGTTCTTCAAACCAAAGCTTGAAAATGCGACGGTAATTACATAAATGATGTTTAACATAAGCACGGGGGATGCAGGGACTATTTTACCCGAAAGGGCACTGCCAACAAGTGTAAGATGATCGTGCTTGGTAACACGTGAGGCGTTACACAATCGCGGCATTTAATGGTAAAATCGATATTTAAACCCCCGTTTGACTCTGTCGTCTTCTTTGTAATAATTTGCGCACATCACCTGCTACTGAACGTAATGCTACTGGCGATTCACAAAGATGCTATTTTGCAGTGCATGAAGCGATCAGTAGATGAGGCGTTGTTTTCACGTGGCATTCTGTAAGTAAGATCAATTGTTGCGACGTCCTTATATAACTAGATCACGTGTGATGCTTCCGTATTTGGCGGCCTGTATGTTGGATGATGCTATGCATCAAGGTCGCTTCTAATTCCCATGAGTATTCTGTACCAGACACATAGTTATCTGAGGAGAAATATCAATGTGCTAACTCTGTACGCCAGCAGCTAATTGATACATGCATTGGTAATCGATCGAGCTACTGGGGAAAGAGGGAAACATAGATTGCCGAGCGTTTATCTCACATTAGCCCAAGCAATGTGGTACTTCCCTCTTAATTCCAGATGTGGTGCAGCATGAAACCCAGTATGCTATCACTACGTATTTTTAAATTGGTCTCATGACACATGCCGAGTACCGGGCAGTGTTTTTATAATCAAGGACATCGGACTATGTTAGCATAGGCGGAAATTCCATAATTGCTATCGCAAGAATAAATTGACTTTGTTACAGTTAACATCCAAAACGACGGCACAACTAGCAGCGTGTTAATTTCCTGCCTGTCTGATAATTGCGATATACGCCTGTGCTGTCTCAGTCGGATTTCGTTTTACAAGGTTATTGGAAGATTTCCTTGCACTAAGTAATGCAATTTTAAGATCCATTGCATTCAATAACGTAGATTGCTGGCTTGCATACAATTACCAGAAACATTGATTGGCTCGAACGGGACCAGGGATCTCAGTAGCCATGTCACGCATGGTATATAACACGATAACTTTGTTCACATTGGTTTATTAGTTGACATGTTCTAATTGAAGCAAGTTGGATGCATTAATTAGCTCCCATGCGTTGATTTATATAGACTCGATTGGCATTATATTGGCTTGTTTACATCAATTAAAACTAGCAAACCCTTATTAAGGTCGTTCGTTTCGTCGCTTTTGTTCCACTATGTTGTAGGACTAGTTGCATATGCTTAACATTGTAACCGACCAGCTGACATACGCTTAGCTGTGTAACTGACCTTCTGGTGCGCATTTCATCATTGCTGATGCAGCCGAATGACCCCGAGAACCGATTGGTATCTCTTTGTCTGCATATTTCCCATCTATATACGCGTCGTCTCGGCCACGCGTCCTTGCCATTTACAGAATGTAACTATTCCTTCAAGACCTCCGGTGAGGCAACAGCGGACCTTCAAGCTGATTTTACGTGCTAAATTGCTTAAGTGAGCGTCTATGCAACCGCTGTAAACTTTAAATAAAACAAACAGTACGCTACATTGACTAAGAATTAGCACATGAGTCTACCAAAATAAGCAACGTGCGGTTCACCAATCAGACGCGTGCGTATAACTTAGTCTATGTGAGTAATGGGACTAGAAGAGCGTCACCCAGCCTCAAAGCCCATAGTTACCAATGTACTTTGCAGTGTCAGAAGGCAACGCCATGACGTTTCTGTAACCACACTCGGCATAGTTCGCCACCATGCCAAGATTAGTTTTTTTAGAATCAACGGGGAACACCGGCGTATGTGGCACCTAACCACTATGATCAAGGCGACATTCGGATGTTGAAGACAAACCTCGCTTACAAGAAGGTGTGATTCCTGCCTTTGATCAATGATTCCAAAATAAATGACTAGTCGTATGTGGGTTACTGTTTCTGTATGCACAGCTCCTAAAGCTTTATGGTTAACAACATGCATTGTTTAGGCAGTAACCATGACATCCAGTCGTATTGTACCTGCGTGTACTATTGACTACGGAAGCATGGATGTTATTATCCATGGTGGTGGCATGTCTCGTGGAACTTGACAGATGGCGAGACAGTCTATGGCTGCTTTGCCGAGACTTAAATCAGCATTGTATCGCCAGACACCGAGCAGATGAAATGTTTCAAGAGCAAAATCGATTTCGCATAAACACGGACACATTGAACAGCACAGTGAAATACAACGCATTTGTGGCATCCATTACGTAGGGAGTGCCAATCAATAGTTTACCTAGCGGGTTATGGACGTATGAATTATCGCATGCTGCTTCGAAATGACTACATAGCACAAACCATGTCCTGACTCATTTAATGGATCGCCTGTTGGTGACACAGATGTGCTTTATATACACCGAAAAAAGATGCATGGCTCTAGGGATCGCACATTGTCAAAGGTCGTAATTGCATGGTTTCGACTAAGCAGTCTTACGTCATCAACGACATCATACTATTTTTGCGAAAGCGCGGGGTAGGTTCTATATAATAGCGTCTACCTTGTGACGAAATTATTAGTGTGTTTACTCATGATGCTAGCAAGCGGAATAGCGCTGCTTCATTGCCTCTGTACACACGTGTAATGTCATATGACACTCAATGCAAATGCTAGACGGCGACAAAATTCGAAAATGCCTATTAACTTAGCGACATCAAGAGTCAATGGCGTTACAAGTTTTTGGCCTCAATTTGGCAGAACCTGGCTAGACTGGTAAGTGATAGGTTTGTCCTTGGCCATGCTCGTTAAAGCAGTTGTCTAGAATTGACTTCTTCTACCGCCATCAAGTAATGGATAGTTCCCATAACTCCAGCGAATTTTTCAAATACACAAATAGCTGTATACTTTCATGTCTGATGTCTCCCTCATATCACAGCACTTAACCTCCACCCTTGCCATACACATATAGATTTCATAGCAAATATTGATACATGTCTAATGTGGATCGACTGTGGTTTTCGCGACCCCGCTTCGTTTTGGCACACGTCATTGACAAGCAATAATTGATTAAGTGCTGGTATTATGTACTGCGTTAAATATATGGGTACGTGTTAAGAGACATGCCGAAAAATGTCGCATGTCTCACCGGTAGCTTCTCCTTCATGATAATTAACTGTGATTTTGTAAATTTCATATATTTGGCGAACGACACGTCTATAAAAAGGGCTGCGTCAAAGAAGTTCCTGAGGCTGATTTATCTGGGAGGCAGGAACAGCAGATTTGCACACTGCTTTTGCCCACGTTTTAATTGGTTGCTCAGGACTAAGTCTCTATCGCTATCTTGGAAGTAGTGCAAAAGCAGCTTGGAGATTTATGCACCACATATGAGACATTCCCCTCCCATTGAACTGTTATCTACAACGCATAAGCTTACATGTGTTCAGCAAAATCATTGTCCATACAATTTAGCTAACATTTGCCGTGTTAGTTAGATGCCAATCAATATCTGCTGTCACAAGAGACGTACGGGTGCTTACGGGTGCTTGCGGGCCAGTAAGCACAAAAGCTGCAAGTTTGTTTCAGCTCTATGTTACCACTCCCTTTCGTGTAAATCAATTTGCCACCATACATCAAGTGCAGCAAGGCCTCGTCTGATCGTGTAGTGCCTACTGTGGTTACAACAAGGCACGAAGTTTGATAGATTTGTCGATTATCCTGGGCGATACTGGTAAAAAATGCTGCAATCCCATTACAAATACATCGAGAAGATGAATGAGATCAGCGAATGAATAGGGTTTTATTGAGCTAACAAGTCGTGGAAGTAGCCGATCCATTACGTGATTGTCCGTTGTCAGGTGTTAGTGGAAATGTTATTGCACATCGATGGAAGAGCTTCTGAATTGCCTTGGCAGCTATATTTTATTGGGCGCTTATTGTGTGCAAGTTTTGTTACAGGAAACTGCTCAGCCACTCACGTAAATATTTAAATCATACCTGAGCTGTTAAAATCTAATCAACAAGTAAGGAAGTAACTAGCTTATTTTCTGCCAGGAATAATCCGAAGCGCTGCAGCAAATTGTCTGTACTCCCAAATGCATTCATACGTGAGAGGTGATATTTCCTTCTCTTAAATTATTCTTCGCGAACATCGTAAAAATTGTCGCTGAGCATGCACGGTGGGCGACAAAACATTGCTGAAACGAATGTAATCTATATAATTGACTCTTTTGGTGTCTGCCAGGACTAATTTTCATCAGGTAGGTATATAAATCTACTGAAGTGTCACGTTCTCTACGCAGAATTTGAAATTGCCATAATACTCAACCACTTTATGACCGCACTGTTAAGACCCAGATTATTCATAGACATATGGAGGTGTTTGAATGTATGCAGTCGGAGTGCGGTTGTTTCCGACGGTTGTAAGCGAGACATAACACTAATAAATGTCACGTTCAATAGACATGCATATTCAATCATCGTCATTTTTTGTCGTCACCATCACCACCATGGTCATCGTCGTAGCATCATTATTGTTACAATGATTATTATAAACAGCATCAGCACCTTCACCACCATTAAATTCTATTGGTAAACGTATAATTATCCTCAATATCACAATCATTACATCATCATCACTTTCATATTTGTCATTATAGACTTCATCAATGGCAAATATTTCCACTTCCTATGCCAGACTATGCAATGTCATACAATGCCCCTCATGGTGGATGTGCATTCGTTTGACTTCAATCAGCAGTTGCCATTTACATAATGGAAAAATCTAAAGGTGTATTTTGCAATGGACTTTGATTGCACCACCCGGCCAATAGACAAATACATAGCGCCACACTGACAGGGTTATCTCCAACGCAAGCCCTTACCCCACCAGGACTGTGGCGGACACAATGCATACTTGGCAAACATACTTGTACACATAGATAGGCTTGTAAACAGAGGCCAAGAAACAATACCAGATACACTAGTATCCGAAGTGGATAGGAGAAAAGTTGGCCCCACCGCAAACCAAGAAATACTTTGAACACAACTGGGAGATCCATGACAACCCCGTGGAAGGCACCAAGGCTAGCAAGATTTGAGATAGAAAGGCCAGAAGGCCAAATGCAATGGCAGGGAATACCTTTTCCAATATCCAGGGAGGCGAGATCGATAAAGTGGACCGCAACGACAAGGTGGACCACACATCTACCACCAGGCCCACAAATACATATCTCAAATTGTTTCTGTACTAATAAGAGTGCGATGTTGTGCAAACCATCGGCGGTAATTTGGCATGGCTAACCACTCGCGGAGGAACCTGTCTAGAATATTTCTCAGCTTCATCCCGACCTCATGGAAACATCCCAGCAGCAACTAGTATGGATGGTTTGCCTGGACAGCCAAACGAGAGACCATATAGAGCGGCTAGATACTCGTATGGAAGATATACCTTATGTCGTGGCTCTTATGTTGCAGTTATATATTAAGCAATCCATGTTTCATATCACGTATGCTATATATCTTTACTTTTGGGAAATTGCACCCCCCCCCCCATAGGTCAGTCTTGTGGACAATACTAGAATGGGTGTTGCTCGTGCGGCATTCAATAAATTTGCATTACGGAGGCTAATTTAACATTAAGCATAGTAGGAGCTATTGGTAAATTGACGGACCCATCTGCGACGGTTTCGGCTGGAACCAATAAACCCCAATACGGACTCTATGATGCGTATTTTGTTATCTACGTGTAGCTTTGCAATACACCAAAAGGCAGAATGTTCACACAAGAGTGAGCTTTTTATTAGATATGTGTTTTTAAAGTATCCTCCTAAGGGCATGACTCAGGTTTAAATGTACTTAAAAAGGGAATATAGCCACGTTTATTGCGGTTTGTTCCAGGGCATTGTCCTTAGCCCTAGACCTAAGTAAACTCTTATAACGGATGAGAATATGTTGAACCCAAACGTAGTTTATATTTTTGCCCAAGACATATCATTCGGCGTCTCAGTTCTGTCGTGATACACCACATTACAAGGTTGCTGTCACTTTTTACACGAATACCATTGCTGTTATCACCAGGTGCTGATTTTCGGTTGTCCGCAGGTAAACTGCTACCAAGACTTCAAGCTTCCAAACCGAACTGATGAACGGATGTTTCATTCGACGACTCAATGCTTATGTTGTGTCTTTCAAGTCTCTTTTACATTATGTCGCAGCTATGAAGGATCTTTGCACAGAGCAAGGCAACATTTGTTTATGCTATCAAAGTATGTAATATTATTTACTTTAACTATTGATGGTAAATTTGTCAACATGAGTTGCAGCATTTATACTTAAGCACTGAACCATGTTTTTTGTGCAGTTCAAAATATATCAAAACTTATACTATAGCATCTTATAAATTTGTTAACGTGCCATTAAGTGATTCTATTTTGTAGACGAAGTTGACATTCTTAATACATTAAAGAGCATTGCTACAAGCTATGTTAGCATGGGTCCCACTAACTCTCACATATCGTATCCCGAATTTATGTCTACTTTTTGATTGTGGAGCATCTTTAGTTCATAAGTTAGTGAGGGTGTTCATCTTTATTTTTGCAGTTGTGAGTCAGCTTGCAAGTGTATATAGAATTTTATGAAAGTGCGGACATCTGTTATTTTACATAAATTAATGCTATCTATGGCTTAAAATTAAGTGGATATATGTATGTGTAATTTGTGTGAGCATGTTTGGTATCCATGTTATGCGGACATCTGTTATATTTCTTTACAGCGATATGCTAATGTTATTTATAAGTAATTAAGTCAGGATATATGTATGTGTAATTTGTGTGAGCGACTTTGTGTATGTTATGTCGTGGTAGCATAGTTATGCTGTGGTGATATGATATAATAGAACAATCGCTTATCCTTGACTATTAAGCAAACATTTCTTTTGTGTCTTGTGCATGATAAATAATTTGTTCCATATGATATTATTATTAAACTGATTACGCTTTCATCTCACCCCTCTAGTATAACCCTTTTGATGTCGTGGGCTCTTACTCATGATATTTGTTAGGCAAACAAGTAAGTGAATATGGTGCTGCATATCAGTTAATTATCGATCAAGCGTTTTGGAGTGCGAGGTATGTTTTTTATCATCATTTTGCGTATGCTAAAAGCATATTAGATTACTTATTGTTAAATGTCTTTGAAACAGAAGTATAAATGTTAGTGTGAGTGTCTATCAGTAAAATGCAATCATACATGTTTTAAAAACATATCACGTATGCTAAAATTAATCTTTTTTTATGTCGTGGAATTATGCCTTGGTTTTTATGAGATAAGCAATCCATGTTTCTTACCACGTAAGCTATATATCTTAATTAATCTGATAACTGATACATACTCGTTTGTCAAAGGCTCATGAAGATCGCCTCTTATGTGGTCGTTTCTTGCGACAAGTGCAATCCTACGTACACCTGATGTGAGGCAAACTCTCTCAGAAGTCACATATGAATTTAATGTGGGGCATGATTCACTTAGCTTCTGGATTATTTGGACAACACCTAGATACTTGAATAATGGGCAGTATCTTATAGCGTGCACAAGAGCACCACAACATGCTATTCCGGAAGCCACCCCTCCCCTTTAACGTCTTTCCGTCCTATGGACAATTGTCTTCACTACCACTATCATTCGCCATTCCTGTTTGTTTTAGTGAACGAATCGTTTTCCTCTTTGGTTCGCACTGATGATGCTGGAGTTTAAAACGGCGATATAAAGCATAATGTAAAAAGTCATATTGTTGGCTCTGGTACAACTAGTTACCAACAGACGACACATTCCTAGTACAAAACGCGTCTTCTCGCGGGCATTGTTGGATCCGATGAAGTCACACCTAACAAAATGGGCGGCGACTGTGCAATAACACCCGGACCAAGCTTGCACAAAACGAAGAAATTTAATCCATCTGCAGTTCTAGGCGACATTAGCACACGGAAATATTGAGTGAAATCTATAATATTATAATGTCGGCAATTTGGCAAGAGTATCACTTTAATGCATGTATGCATGGCTAGCAACGACTGCCGACCACGTCACTTTGGTGTAATCCATGTAGTCAGAGTTGCAATGGCTAGCAACGAATGCATTCGACCTCACGTTCATTTCGCCTACACTGTAGCTGGAGAATCTGATAAAAACGTTATTCCAAACACTGGTGTAAAAACAGAGGTATTTTCAGACCTGTAAAAAGTGAAAAGCATGCCTACAGTTCTTATCTGAGTTCTGATGTCTGCATGTCATATATCTCTCAAATATAGTAGTACACGAAATATATATACTTCATCAGAGCTTTCATTGAAGCGTTTGCTAGTTAGCGTGTCATCACGCAGTCAGGCGCCGTAAATGTCATACAGTGGTGCAGGTCTTATGATTGAATATAAGATATTCTGTCGAAAAGATACGATTACTGAGCGACTGGACATAACACAATCATATCGATTAATTTTCACAAACCCAATGAAACAGATCCTGCAATTCAACGAAAGCTTTTGCCCGAGAGAATGTGATTATCATACACTCCAGAATATGCTACACATTGTGATGTCTATGATGATGTTAATACTACAAATATAAACATATATAACAGTAACTTATCAGTTGGCCAACGGTACGAAGTATCTGAGACTAATAATGAAAGTTACAAGCCTATCTATCTTCTGGTACAAAAATATTACTCGATATACTTTATCAGTGGATATATTCTTATGCTGATGGGGATCCAGTTTTTGCGAGGCAATGGCTTGTTGGCAGGCTATCCAGCACTCAGGCGACGTTAATGTAATATAGCGATGCGGGTCTTAAGATGGAACATATATTCTAGAGTCAAGACGACACGCCAGCAAAGTGCTCGGACATTTTGACAACGACGTCGATAATGGAAAGAAACACATGTATCACAATAAACGTGACTCTTCATGTATTTCTTATTACCAAAACGTCTATATAAGAGTCATTGCTGTTAGAAGACGGCATTTGGTTGAGTAAATGCTCATTGTAAATCTATAGTGGCGCACGTCTTATGACAACGGTACATATGTAAACCTAGTTCGACGACAGTTATTATAAAAGTGCTACTCCGGTGAATTATTCAAACGCCCAAATGTTGAATCATTACCTCTTCTTCCTTAATAAGAGTTCATATCGTAGATCGTATCAAGCAAATACTTGTATGTCTGCTAGGCGATCCATTACAAAAGCTGAGTGGGCGTTAGCTAGGAGGTTTTGACGCGATCCTCATTGTTGAAACAACAATAGCTACATGCCATTTGCTCTATTTCAGATGATTTACTGAACTCATCCCCTTCTTATTATCACAGGCACATAACCAAAGCGACACTAATGCCGCTATATGCGTCTGACACAGAAAAGTTGACGCTCATTTAATGGTATTTATTTGGCTCAAACAAGGTGCGGCTACAAAGGTTTAATGGTCTGGTAGAGTTTTTGTGAAAGCACCCCTGATAAAGGCATAAATCAAAACATACCAAGCAGTTTTAATTAAAAATGTCTTTTCATAATTGCCGCATTATAAGATGCTGCTGCATTCAAAAAATGCTTACGACTTGGTTATTGCTTTGGTAACCGGAGACTCCCTTTCTTGACGGCAACGAGACAAACAACGCACATTACTGAGCCTGTGTGAAAACGGTGTATCGTTCGAGGGCAGAGAGTTGGGCTAGCTCCTAGGTTTAAGGTATCAGTGGGCGACAGAAAGGATATATTTTTTTACGTTAGTGAGAAGTCATGGGAGAGTTTTTGGGCGTCTTGAATGTGCGTTTTTGATTGGTTGGTGTGTAAAGTTAGTGGATGGGGCGGGGGTGTTTGAGTTCTTTCGTAGCAACCATTGATTTAGCTGCACAGAAAAACTATGAGTGCAGCATTCGAAAGTTAGAGAGTCAGGGAATAGAAATGTCGTTAAAGATTTCCGTGACCAACGAACGGCCGTATATAATTGCATGCTTGCCCACAATATTGGTATCGCTAGTCTGTGATGGCTTATTAAAAATGTAATCGCATCCATGAAGAAATGCTGCCTATTGTACTGGGCCATTGATTCCCAATTCCGCCCAATAAACTTAGTGCTCTCTGCACAACTCAATTTCTAGAGGGCCACCGTTTGCCATTAGCGGTGAGGCTGATGATTGTGGTTAACATGTGTGCATTTTTCGCGGACAATAGAAGATAAAACAAAAACTCGCTCTATTCATAGTCTAACAGTAATTATTGTAAATTGGAGTTTCTTGTCAGTGCGAATCAACTGAAGCATCAACTATCAAGACGGGATGAACACGAGTTCGTTTTATCTAGAGGCAATGAATATACATAATATGGCACTCATCATGGTGTTTTCACACAGATAACATATTTAAACATATGGTGCAGTTGCTCCACACTATCGGCCGTTTTTTGTATATCATTTATCGTCATAGGGCGAGTTGTATCTCGCGTTTTGCAAGCGGCTTATACATCCGGTTACAGTTCAACCACATCCTTTAATTGTCCATAACTTACTTGTAGAGGTACTAGTTGTGATACACAATTGTCTGTAGCAGCAGACAATCGAGGACACCACACAGTACCAGAGATACATTAATCGTAATTTTTCTTCTCATCAAAAGTTGCCTTCATCCCGATTCATAGTGCGTCAACCTCATAGTGGCGTTTACGCCAACTTCATTATGGATGGCAGTCCTTCGGAGGGAGACAGGTGCAATCAATCTAGGATGGCCATCACAAGGATGACCTTCATCTTTGGAGGGCAGAGCATCTCTGTGCAATCGATACTCTTTTTCATGCAGCAATATTTCAGGCGCGTCCGCTGAGCTCCAACTTTGATCACAAGGATGGCTGAAGCTTCATCTTTGGATTAGAAATGACGCATTCATTTATCTCTGGGGCTCTATCAATCGACATTACTTGATCTTCTTTCACTTTACGTCAACCCACCTAATAAGTAGGTATCGCGTCCTAATATATATATATATAATTCGATACAGTAGTTTATGGTGAAAATAATTCAACATTTGAAAAATCAGACAATCCCTATGTTGCAGACCAAGGGGCAAAGCAACTCAACTTATCCCTGGTCTATCGGACTACAAGGCATACCAGCGGCTGCTACTTCTTATGGCTTACAGGGATTTCTTCATGACTGGTGAGGAATTAAAAGAAGGCAAATGTGCATTCATGGCACGGATGATTAGGACTGATGTATGACTTGTTGTATATACGTTTTCATTCGCGGCCAGATCGACACAGATCGACGCATACCCGTACATTAGAGTTACACCCAGAATTGCCCAGAGCGAGCGATTAGTTCCTAGATATATCTGTCAGTCTGGATTAATCTATTCAAAAAGGGTCAAATATGCCAAGGCACATCTGATGAGTGGTTTCCTAGTGGCTCATAGAACGTAACTGGGCCTCATTCACGGGATGGCAGATTCAATTTATAATTCTCATCTGCTCTCTTGGAAAATAGCGAGGGAGACAACAGCAATGTAGATCCAGTTAGAATAGAAATTCGTGTCCTTATGAGTCCTAATCTGCCTGTATGACAGTTTGTAATTGTCTGGACTTAGATATATAGCGATGTCTGAGGACTTTATATCGAAAATTAGAAGTATGGCTTACGGCTTCGCCGACCACGCCACACGGGCAATGCTAAGCACAATATCAAACATATTCTCGGTAATTGAAGTCGCGTTTCGCGTTTCACTATTTTGATTTCTTTGATGATGTAAACGCCATCCGCATTAGCTTGTGGTGATTACTTTTCTTCAAGCGTGAAGCTACGGGCGCGGAACTCTGCGTCCATCTCGAATAATTACAGCCTTCAATTTAAAATCATTAAATTTCAAATTTGTGGATGCAGCAGCATTTCTGTGTTCCTTCTGGCGACCCGTTATATCAATTAGGATAGGAATCGGTTTGCGTAAGTGGTTTGGAATAGCCAGTCAGAATAAAGAGCATTGCCTGAAGATATATCGTACGCATCAAACCCCCTTTGTTGAGTACGTCATCTTTTATCAATGCTGCGATTGGCTTAAATTCCATCGTGTGGTTCCAGAGAGTTGGTCGCATTTGTGTTTGTTTATGAAAATATCTCATTTACTCTTTGTCTTTTCTTGTTCCATAGGACAAGCCACCTTGAACACAATCGATCCATGCGGTGTAGATATTGAAAGCAAGCTCAGTACGGCTAGACACATCGAGAAAGTTTCACACGTAGAATAATGTTTATTCAAATGAAGTTTCCTTGATTATTTTATGCCATATTACCTCACGGGTTGTAGACCATAAATCGCAGGTGATCCGCAAGCTGTTCCTGTATCCTGTCAGTGCAAGCATGTGTATTCAATATGATAAGTTTGAGCCGACTCGAGCTTGCAATGACCTAATTTGTTTATGTAATCCAGACTTTGATAAACGCCCATAGGTAACTGACGCATTTAATCTAATCCCATCAGCGCCAATGTTTACAATGTATGCTAACAGGCCAGCGTAGGAAGTTTTGTGAGCCAGGAAATTATATCATGTACCAAGCAAACTACATACTTGGTGCTTGTAAGTCGGTAAGACCAGCTTCTAGCTAACGTACTGCATGTTTCTACACTGCAAGGTAGCGTATGGCTGTCTCTCGGGGAATAACTTGCCATTATCACAGGAAGATGGAGCACTGTCATATATTCCAAGTCATATCCGGGTGATATGTTCGCTGTGAGTAAGCGATATTAACCCCCATAGCGCTGGTGAATATAGCCATACATTAGTGACTAGTGGCTTCTAATCTCACTCAAGGATACTGCCCGCAGGGGGCCAAGGCAGTTTCCATTGTCCGCCCCGCCGGTGGAAGCAATGACCGCGGTACATCAGTAACCATGTGGTGTAGATAATGCAATGACAAAGTGTGCTCACAACGGAAAACCCATCAACTTCAGATGAGGTGAAGGAGAACGCCCAGGATTTATTCATATGCTGACTAACAAATCATCGTAGCAGAACTCCCCCACGTTACATAATGCGAATGCTTGCCGAGAAGGACAATGAATCACCTTGTATTCAAATATTATTGGAAGTGCAGGCAGTTAATTGTCATGGGTTGAGCTAACATGGGATGATATGATACCGCAGGTGCATCGGTTGGCCTTACACGTGACATCATGGCGTTTACTTGCCACGGGTTTCGGTAAGATGTGGTTATGAAGATGTTATGTTAGCGCCTGGCGATGAACAGGGGATAAACACCCAGGGTCGAAAGAGTGGGGCCTGGTTATATCGGTTTTACCCCACACAATTAACGCACATGTGATTTGATCAGCCTTCCCCATGCCATCTTAGTGGCGCATGATAGTATTGATCTTTAGCACAGTGTCACGGGATATTATTACATGAACAATGATGGTTGATACGGAGCGCACATTCAGGAAGGACAAAGAACATGTTTGGGAGAGTGCACAAGAGACAAGCGTCTTGTGGAAGACACCTGGGACTGTCATGGTTGAATAACGAACACCATAACGGTGTCAATGCATGAGTGATCCTGGATGTGATGACGAGAAAAAGAGTATGGAAAACTAGAAACCAATTCAGGACAAACTACATGAAGTCATATCAATGTTTGTCAACATAATATTATATTGTTGCTGCGTGAGGTGGAAGAATAATTGGATGTAAATGCAAATTACAGACAATTCTGAGGTTTGTGTCTATAGCGATATAAGCATGCACTCGGACCCAATTATTTAAAAACAATCCGACTCACGAACCATTCCAAGCAATTAACACTAGATGACAGAGCCCTTTTGTCCGTGTAATTGCGTGTCATCATCATATTATGTTTAAAGAGATCACTTTTGGTGCAGATACGATACTGGAACAGTTTGTGGTGGCATCAGCCTTTGAAGAGATTACCTCAACAAGTCCTGGGGCGTAGATTTCGGCATACCATGTAAACAAACATCTATGCCATGTAGAGGCTTATAAACGACCTATGAAAATGTTAATAGCAAACGCATTTGATATACATTCATTATCCCATCATATCCAAGATGTTGTCAGCCTTAGACATGGCCTTGCTGAATGAAGCATCACATTACTTGCGGACATTGTCGTAAATCACGAGCGATTTCAAAAATGAGCATTATGATTAATACTTTTTTGTAGACTGCTTTAAATCAACTGTCGATGAATCCTGTTTCCAGTAACGTACCAACGTTAGAGTGAACATGACCCCAATATCTGAGCAATTCAATAATTCTTATGTGTCTATAATTTTATAATAGACACATAAGATAAGTAGTTTGTAATGTCTTTGCAATAAGACGATAGGGAATGCATTTACTATAATATCTGGCAATTCCGCGAAAGATGAAAAAACCCAAAAAACAACATATCTCCGATGATAAAAGTACGATTCAAAATGAGGGACAGCTGTTCTTAACGGTTTCATTGTTGTGCTTATTTGGAATACACGTCCATCAAGTAATTTTGGGAGCTCAAAAATGCATTATCCTGACAAACACAGTAAGTGCGGATGATTTGTCAACAAAGACCTGAGGGACACGGCATCTCGATGCAATTATATCAATGTTTACCAAGGTCGAAATAACTGAGCCTGGTTTTTTTCGCGTGACCTAGACAGATAGCAATTCCTCTACTGGGAAATTAAAGGACCTAGATTGTAACGTGACTAAGCACAGTTTGATGGCAGCAGAGCGAACAGTGCATGTGTATTCACCCATTAAGCTTTCTCAACGTCGTTAATGGAAATAAATAAACAGGCACTTTCTGCCAAGAAGAGATTCTTGCCTTGGCTTTAAGTAAACTGAACTTAAGCTGTTCCTCGCAACAAAAATTTAAAACTTGATGGTAATTACATCTATCATATTGTAATGATCCAATTTTATATGATGTCACAAAGATTGTACAATTGCCGGAAGAGATATTTCATCTTAAGTAGAGAGCTGTAACATGTTCATGGTTGGTAGCATGCGAGATTTCCTTAACGGTAAAACCGACATTCCCCCAGCCCGTTCTACTCATTCTTCATGTTTATTATAGTTTGTGTACCACGTCGGCTAGAGTGATATATATCGGCAATATTTTCTCAACAAGCATTCTCAACTATAGTTATGGAATCTTTTGGTGACATCAAAATGTTTACCTATTTTGCATATTGTTTTTCATACCAAGAGATCTCTGTTGCACATCGTGAATAGCCTATGTATTGAGTGCTTGATCATCGACTACAGAGGAGAGCGATACAGATGCGGTTGAAAACAGAAAACACATAGATGGAGGAAGATGATTAGAAGTTGCTATTTTACAGTACATGCAAAGATGAGATGAGATGCCTTCACATGCCATTATATAAGACCTCCTGAGCTCGTCAATTGATGCGTGGGCTTTATATTACTGCACTGCGGGTGATACCACCGCGGTTTGGCAGCCTGTAAGCTAAATGATGTATGGCCATAAGCTTGCTTCCAAGTCCTATGAATGTTCTGTTCCAGACTTACCGTTTGCTGCCTGCCAGGTCGAGTGTAGTTTGTCAGATTATGTTAAATGACTAGCCTTCTATGCGAAGAAATGTGGTTGGTTTTCATATGTTTATTGATATTTGACCATTGATGAAATGTCACAAGCAACGCCCTCGTCGACATAATCCGCCTTCCATTGACAATTGCACCATCCATCACTCGACTGCAGTTAGGCAGAATTGATATTAACTACACGAGCGTAAGCTTATGTATTCCACCAACAGGTTAGATATAGAGGGCTTTGTGACGAGATAGAGGGAGAGTAATTAAAATGATTCCTCATCTCATTACTTTGCAACAGCAACCACTTAGTCACCATGAAAAACTCAACATGAGTTGCTTTCCGACAAGGGCTTATTACAGGTTTAAGCCCACAGAAGGTATATAGGCGGTCGTGCAGGGCCCTTGTGCAGCCCATGTAGTACCATACTGTTTTCTGGTGGATGCTCTCAAGGACCTTATTTGTGTGTACATTGTAATTTACCACATGTTACTTGTGTCTATTAACATAATGACATAGGTTGTCCATGCATGCTATAAATATTAATTTAATTATATTAACATATCTAAGAAATTTCAAAGGGTCTATGAACATCTTGTAGAACGCCTGCAGACCGCCAGTTAAGTATGTCACTATATCATCATACAGGGGAGAGTTACTTACCGGCTTCCTACTGGCCCTCATAGCCGTAGGGAACCATGTGTGCCTGTTGTTCTCCTTAGGGCCGTACAGATATATGGTCTGTGTTCGGCTAGTAAGTAATCATCCCCGTACGGGGTCGTGGTCACATGCTCTACTATAATCACAGACGCGTTCATTTCTACGTATCTATCAAGTAACATGTTAGATGCACTGTTTCTGAAGCGATCGTACACTAATTTTTCAACAAGAAATGTGATATCAACACATTTGGGATAATAAGATGCTAGTTGCATAACAACACCGGGCTTAGAAGTCAATAATGTTTACATGCATTCTTAAAAAGTGGTAGAGTTTTACAGAATAGTCTTAATTCATGGTCTAAATCGGCATTCAGCTGATGTTAAGACAAAACGGGAGACACCACACTACTGTTACTCATATGAGTCATTTATTTTGTTGAAGGTGCGAAAAAAGTGTAATCAAACATTGTGGTCGGCCTACACATCAGGATCTCTCTTTTTTGTATGTATGTGGCTGAGGCATCACTTTAGAGGAAAAGCAGACACAAAATATGCAGACAATATTGTGTCTGACTGCCACTATCAGGGATCAGGCATGATATTGTTCGTGTGAATCATAGTTAATCTTTAGCTATTGAGGTAAGGAGCGTAAGAGCCATTAAGTTTGTGTATGTTTCTATTGTTTCAAGACACCAACCTTATACCCCGCCTTCTGTGTGTACGCTTTTGTTTCAGCTATGTGTGAGACAAATAATTTACCTCAGTTGCTATCACGCTAATAACTCAACTGTTTATTTTTCTATGACATACATAGCAACGACAATAAATATGAAAGCGCAGATAGCTGGTTGAACAACGGACCAGGCACCATTTGGGGCGTCTACTTGCGATGGTATCTGGTAATTACATGATGGTTACTTCATAATGAATCAATTTCAACCGATGAACACTGAGTAATTAATGACGCAGTATTGACATGAATCACGAAAAATGCGCGATTTGAAAACGATGAAGACCCGGAACATCTAATCAACTCTGCCGCACAACCGTCACAGCAGCACCATGTCAGGTCAAGTAAAATACTACGGTAATATCGTCAATTACTGCGTCAGATGCAATCAGTGAGCACGGTTTGCTGCAATTGTGTTTTTTTTTGTGCCTATGGCAATGTGGGGGGGGGGGGGGGGGTAGTACAGTAAATCATCTAAAGTAGAACAAATGTAACTTGATTATTAATGCTCAATCACTGAGGCTTTTAAACGCCAACTCTGAACTTGTCATTGCAATGGTAATATATCGCCTAAAAGGAATTAATACGTCATGTTCACGTGAGGAAAACGATGAGCGATTTGGATTCCACCATGATTGACAAAGGGGACTCGAGGGGGTTATGTAGAATACAATTAAACATGTTTACGTCAGAATAATTATATACCTTAAAATCCGTTCAACCGGGCAGTGCTTTCATAAGTACGGGCGTCTGAATATGATAGCAGTGGTCGAACTTTCATAATCGCCAACGCCGCAATCGGTTGCACCGCTGGTGTTAATATCGGAATAGACCGTACCATGAGCCCCGTGTTTATTTCATGCCTCGCGTTATACTCGCGCTGTCTGAAGCAAATGATGTCCCCTCAATACGTCGGTTGATGCATTTGCATTTGCTGGTTTTCAATCGGAATTCAATTCGAAGGAACATTATTTATAGTATACTTAAAGGAAATGGGTTTTTGTAAGTTTTACCAAATTATAAGCTAAAGTTCAATGGGATAAGTATAGTATTTGCATGACCTATTTCTGGTTATAACGTAGTATGCTAGCTTGCATACATTCAACAGCAACTTTGACTGTCACAAACGGGACCGGGAATATCAAAGGCGATCTTACGCGGTTTACATTTGATGTCTTGCTTGAATGCTTTAGCAATATTGACTGTCGGTAGGATGCGTTTATTTACTTCCATGTGATGATTCATATGGGCTCGATTGTCCTTGCTTGTTTACACCAATGAAAACTAGCAAGTGCTAATTAATTTCGTTTTGTAGCTTTCACTCTATTATGCATATGTTTAGCAGTGTAATTCACCGGCTTCGAAGCGTAACTGGGTAACTGGCGCGTATTACTTCTTGTCTTGGTTCGACCATGTGAGGTTTTGAACAAACGGTCACGTGTTGACTTCTTGCTTTCCAAGTCGTCCTCGCCAACTGATTACATGATGAAATAGCCACCGATACTCTGTAACATGACGCCTGCACCAGGCGTATTTCACGCCCTTGATCAGTTCTACCAAAGTCAATGATATGATGATTACTCGTCGTATATGCGTTACTGTTTCACTGTATATCGGTTACTCTTTCACAAATATATCACCTGCCACCCTGGCAGTCAGTTCCGCGATTGGCTAACTTTTCGGCCGGCGGGTGGGGATGGCGCTTGCTTTGAGCCCAGCATCTTATTATTAGCATAATTAATTAGCATCAGTTACGTTTGTACGAGCGCACGCTTATTTCCAATTGTTTCCTGGCCAATTCTTTCTTCTTCTTCTTCGCTATACATTTCAAAACGCACCAAGCTGTTATCACTATAAATTAAATCCCTTCGTATTCAATTCCAATCATGATGAATTAGAATTTTGTATTTCATTAGAGAATGATGCAGCAGCCCTTAGATGTCCAGGTGGAGTAATGATGGCCTTTGTCTCTATCAATAATGCATATCCTGGCCATAATTGAATTAGGATTGCTGTGATAAGCTGCGTTAAATATAGATAGGCAAAAGAGGATGATGTATACAGAACACAAAGGAATCAACGAAATAGGTTTATATTATTTCCTGTTCTCGGCAATTGAGGATACTGCACTGCAGTGATGCAGCATGCGCAAATAACACTTATGAGTAGCACACGCAATACTTCCGAAATGCCGTCCATTCATTGATTCAGCCACTCAATGCGACATTATACCCACAAATAAAAAAGATAGCTCAAACATTGATCCCCGCAATCATTGGTCATTGCAATTGAGAAATGTTGATAATTTTTATTCTCCTAAACTAAGATGGATAATGCAGTTTGAGCATTGAGGGATGGATATGATCTCTATGGGAGCTATCATCATATTCAGAATACCACCAATATGAATGTGAGTCCTTTGCGATTAATACGATTGCGATCAATCTGAAATCGATCGCCACTGAAAGGCTCTTCAATAATGAGGATATTTAATCAAATCATCTTGGAAACGATTGAGCCGATTCCAATACACTAAAATGTCCTGTCTCTTCAGCCATGTGTTTATATTATCGAATGTCGCTCCATGTAACCAGAATTTAGAATTCGGCGGACCTTACGGGTGTCGAAACATCTGCCAATATGGTGCCATAGACAGCTGATTGCGAAATCGCAGATTCTTAGCCCTTGAAGTGATTAAAGGCCTGGTTCGGGACGCCGAAGTCACAGAATCGTTATGGGAATTTAATGTTAGTAATGCAAAATCCCCGACTTCCTAATAGAAACGTCCGACGGCTGTAACTGCGGCGGCCCTGGCGGGGGTACACGGTAGCATCGGCGTTTCAAAATGAACAGATTTTGTGGGTATATCCTTCAGCTGCTGTTGATAACTGAGAGCATGTGACTAGTGTTGCGACATAGGGCGATCAGCTGACCCCAATTCTAATTCATCTCATAAGCTGTTGTTTAAGTAGATGGTATGGTCGGGCTGAGAAAGGGTTTCATGATGCCTGCTGAAAATATATGTAAGAAGGTAAACGCACAACATTGGTTGATTTCCGATATTATTCAAAGCACTTAAACTCGCCAAGGGTTCAACCTAGAGGTAGTCGAAAGTTTAGCCTTATCTATGGTGCGCAAACTATACGCGCGTTCGTCGTATGTTACGCAGGGAAGAGTCTGAGCACATGATCTAGCCCTCATTAGGTCAAAGGTCGTTTCACTTGTGGCTCTATTATGAGCTTAACACTCCGTCGTCAAACGTTGGATTACCTCATTCGTGAGAAGTCCGACATTTTCCATATGCTAATTCCAAATCACCAGAAAGAGACAAAGTAATTGCAGTAGGCATCTTGAGGGAACATCACTCGACAGCTTTATTGCCTCTTTGTGTTAGGGAGAGTGTCTAGCTAGTGTATTCGACGCTCAGTATTTGCCAGATTGTATAACAGCGTATAACAAGGGAAGGCATATAAGTGGTGAGGGGAGCTGCTGCTGACAAATCTGGTTCAGACTTAGCGCAGCGCTCTCAATCAATTGTGTGGACTATTACGGGTAATTTATGGTAACATTAGCCCCCAAACGAGCACTCATCATATCTGAAGCCTATCTTTCTATTGCTGGTATTTGACCAAATTTAGTATAAATATAAAACAGGCAAGAGCGAAATCGGTTGCAAATTGTCGACTTTTAAAAATAGTAACTAGGGATGTGCTCAGCAGCTATACATATATCTGCATCTATTAACTACTGCGCATAGGCGATATCACCATTGTTTCATCTTTGGGCATGATTCTTTGTAATGGGGATGCAGTCTAAAAAACCAAAAACTTTGTCATACGAGGCTTGTGTCATTGGCACATGAGCTGCGTTATGTGATTTATGCAGATCTTACTCTATCATATCCCGTTATACAGATAAGAAATGCTTTCACTGCTGGACAAAGCCATGAGGCAATCACGATAGGGCCTAATGCAAAATACAGCACTTGTTTGAGAGCTGGATGTGAGCAATTATGGAGATAGAGATTATTTGTCCTGTCGTGTTGAGTTTGTTAAGCAGGATTTACATAGCAATATATAAACATATCACGGTTTCATATAGCGAGATCCTAACATGCTCTACGCTTTCAGTATTAGCAGAATGACATCCCAGCTCACAGTAGGATATGAATGTTGGTTCTATTAATGCAGGCATGGTGGTAGTTGCTATATGTGATCTGTACCTGGCAAACCCATAGTAGGTACTGCAAGATAAGTAACATTCCCGGAGCACTTCTCTGAATTCGCAGAAACCTTACATGTGAATAGATATCAGATTGTATGTGTCCTACAATATGTCAGAACAAATCACTTCGAGTGACTGTTGAGAGCCCTGTCAATAATCAGTGCAAGCATTAACACCTCCTTTACATTTCGCTCGAATGACGTTTTTTTCCTATGATGTTATAATTATGGGAATACGTTAGGTGTGATCAAATACGCTTTGTATTTTTGACAACTAAAAATGCATGCGTGCTGTATTATACGTACCTGCTATTTGTTGCCCACTCAGAAGATATATAACACTACTTGCGCGGCATAGAACCGTTGTCGTTTAGGTGCAGATAACAATGATATCTGCACGAAATGCAAACGCGTATTCTTACAATTATCTCCGGAGGTGGAATGTCAGCACGTATATAAAATAATGTCTGCCAAACTCTGCATTGGTCTGCATCTGCAAACATGAATTGCACAGGTGATGGATGACTATAATGGTATTGGTTAAAGTTCTTAGTAGGATCGACTATACTGGGCAAATCATACGTGCCGTTTCTACGAACGCTAAGCACACACTTTGAGATTGCGTTCCACTAGGTACAAATGTATAGCTCAGCTCTTGTTAGGACAATATCTTCGGTCGATTGATGCATCAACTTAACTATTCCATCGTTTGATTGTATGGTCGCTGTTGTGGTAACGGGGTATGAACAATTATATATTTGTTATCTATTCACTGTTATATGGGTAGTTCGCACAAAAATTGCAAGTTCATTCCAGCTGTATGTTACCACTCCCCCTCTTGTTAATCAATTTTCCACCATGCATCAAGTGAACCAAGCTCTCGTTTGATCGTGTAATCCCTATTGTAGTAACGAGGTTACGAAGATAAATATATTTGACGATTATCTTCAGGAATACCGGGAAATAATGCTGCAATCCCATTGCAAATCCGAAAATTGGGAGTTATTGATCAATCTGTAGGTTTTATTCCAGAATATGATTTTGTAATCTGACGTGTCAAAATATTTACGATTCATCATGCAAGTTGCATTCCTCAAACAGGACAACATGCCTTAACATAAGGCTTTTGATATATGCAGTCGGGGTGCGGTTGTTTGATACGGTTGTAAACGAGACATTACACTAATAAATGTCACGCTCAAAAGACATACATATTCAATCATCGTCATCATCGCCACCATATTCATCGTCTCAGCATCATTATTGTTACAATGATGATTATAAACACCATCAGCACCTTAACCATCATTATATTTCTTTGGTAAACTTATCATTATCCTCAATATCACAATCATCACATCATCATAATTATCATCAATATCACCATGACTTAAATATTTATCTATATAGACGATGAATGAAGCCTTACGTTATGGCTCATATGTTGCAATTATACATTTAAAAATCCATGTTTTGATATGATGTTTGCTAAATATATTTTACTGTAGGGTAAAAGTTCCCCTCGTGTGCCAGTCGTGCAAAATATACCGGTTATGCAGCAATTTATGCTCGCTCGATTATGTATTCAAAGAATTTGCATTACGGCATTGGAACGGAATATAGCAAAGCATGATTATAATTTCTCTACAACCATTTTCCAACGTCATCGCGTCTGATCTATCTACAGCATCATGGCATGCGTGATGCACATCTGCTGAGGGTTGGCTGTCTAATCACTGAGTGTCACTGGGTGCTGGGTGTCCTACCATTTAGGGTTGTGTTTACATCAACGGATGAATATATGTACATCCACTGGGCCTTGGGTGTGCATGCACATAGTTCTGAATGTGCATGCAATGGGTTCTGGTTTAGTGGAGGGTTTAAATGTACTCAAAGCGGGAACAGAAGCACTTGTGATATTTGCATGCATACAGCAGCATTTCTGTGTTCACTCCAGGTGACCCGTTATATCAATTAGGCTACGAATCGTGTTGCGTAGGTGGTTTGGAATAGCCAGTCAGAAGAGGGAGCATTGCCTTGAAATAAATCGTACGCATCAAACCCCCTTTGTTGAGTACGTCATCTTTTATAAATGCTGTGATTGGGTTAAATTCCATCGTGTGGTTCCAGAGAGTTGGTCGCATTCAGGTGATGTTGTGTTTCTTTATGAAAATATCTCATTTTCTCTGTGTCTCTGCTTGTTTTACAATTCATGTCACCTTGAACACAATCGATTCCTGCAGTGTAAATAGTAAACGCAAGCTCAGTACGGCTGGATATAGCGAGAAAGTTTCCAATGCAGGTCAAAGAATGTAATTCATTCAAATAAAGCTCCTCAGATAATATGTTCCTCAGATAATATGCCTGCTGTTCGTGTATCCTGTCAGAGCAATCAAGTGTATTCATTATGATAAGTAAGAGGCGTATCCTGTCAGAGCAATCAAGTGTATTCATTATGGTAAGTAATAGGCGACTCGAGCTGGCAGTGACCTACTTGGCTTTATGCAATCCAGACTTTGATAAACGCCTATAGGCAACTGACGCATTTAATCTAATCCCATGAGCGCCAATGTTTTCAATGTATGCTTACAAGCTAACGAAGGAAGATTCGTGAGCCAGGAAATTATGTCATGTACCAAACTCGACGTGGCTCATAGATATGATTGCAGACCTGGTACATGTAAGTCGGTTAGACCGCCTTTTAGCTAACGTACTGCAGGTTTCCACACTGCACGCTAGCGTGATGCTGTCCCTCGGTGAATAGCTTGTCATTATCACAGGAACGTGAAGCAATGTCATATATTGCAAATCATATCCTGGTGATATGTTCGCTGTGGGTAAGCGCAGGGCAGTCTCCATCGTCCACCCCGCCGGTGTAAGCAATGACCAGTGTACATCAGTAACCATGTGGTGCAGATAATGCCAAGAAAAAGTGTGCCTACAACGGCTTACCCATCAACTTAATATGAGGCGATAGAGAACGCCCAGGATTTATTCATTTTCTCACTCACAAATCTTCGTAGCAGAAATACACAACGTTACATGATGTGATTGCTTGCCGAGAGGACAATGAATCACCTTGTATTCAAATATTAAGGGAAGTGATGGCAGTTAATTGTCCTGGGTTGAGCTAACATGGGATGTGATGATACCGCGTATTGCATTGGTTGGGCTTACCAAGGACATTATGGTGTTTTCTGGCCACGGGTTTCGGTAAGATGTGATTTCACTGTCTAACCTAGTCATGGTTTAAGCAATTATATATATGTAATGTTAGCGCCTGGCGATGAACAGGATATAAAAACCCAGTGTCGAAAGGGTGGAGCATGGTTATATCGGTTTTACCTAACGTAAAAACAACGCTCATGTGCTTTGATCTGCCTTCTTTATGCCATTACAGGCGCATGAGAGTGTTGATCTTCGACATAGTCACAAGGGATATCCTGACATCGCACAATCAGGAAGAACAAGGAATAGGTTTGGGAGAGAGAGACCAATATCATAACCAATCCAAAGTATAATCCTCTCTTAGGTAAGTATCATTAACCCCATGCTTGCAAATCGCTTGACATATGCGGTGTACCAGCCTTGCCCTAAGTGTATGAAATTCCATGGCTATGAATGACCAGCCCTAAAGCCCCATCTTGCCTCATCTGACAGGTTGACTGAGCATTGCTTTAGTTGGTAAGCTGAACACATAATCCAAGGGACTACACTTTATTACAAGGAACCCCAAAGGCCATTATGATGACTTTGACACGATGCACTTGACAGATACTTACTATATGCAACCACAAACAGCCTGATCGGCGTGTTTCTGGAATTCTATAGACAATACGAACGAGAAGCATTACTATAAACTTTGACCTAAGGCAAAACCCTATAGTCTGTATGCCTATTAAATGGGCGACCAGTCAACCGAATTAGCAGATAGAAGCTGCCTTGTGCAGGTTTCCCAAATAAAGTATGGAGGCTTTTAGCGGGTTGGCAATGCATGACGTGCTATTGGTGTCTTACATGACAAACTATCGTGGATATTGCAGTAAAGCGCAATATTAAGTGTACAATCTCAAAGTTATAACAGTTGGTTTGCATGCAAGAAGGCTATGAAAGAACGCATTTTTGCATAAACTTTTACCTGAATCACAATTAAAGGCAGAGGTCGGCCATTCCAATCGAATTGAGTAACTGAGAGCTCATAGAGACCTTGAGTTCGATATCTAATGTAGGCATAGTTGCCGATTAGAATATTTTATGTTAATTTTCGCCTGCAATTTTGCGGTGGGGATATGACAAATAGCTTTAATTACCATGTTTACTCGTCCATTCCGTAGTCACAGTTTTCCCATCTCAATGCATGTCAATATAATACACAAGTTACTGCTGTTGACTTCAATGTTTCCACATTTCCGAAATCAGTACATCAGCCAAAATAAAAGTTGGATATGATGTTTGTGTTGTTTTGAACGTGTTCTAAAAGACCCGATACCCAGTAGATATACTCTTAATTAGCTCGCAGATTGCTGACATGGCGTTAATTTTGCTTCAAGTTAAGCCAATATGTTCATCGCCTAAAGTGGTGCATATCTCGTGATCTGCCAGGTAAATGCATCTGACATGAAGACTTAACTCTTAACTAAATATTAAGTACCCCAAACTGTCTACGTCAACCACGGTAAAGATTAAGCTAGAATTAGGGGGAACGTATAAATTGAAAGAACGCCTGGGTTTCTCATACATCTGGAGCACCATCATTGTTAAGGGTAAGGCAGATCAAATATCGGCAGACAGCACTGTATTCGATTACCAGAATAAGTCTTACGGCCAAGAATAAGGCAAAGCATGAAAACATGCCATCTATGCCATGCAAAGGCTTATAAACGACCTATGAAAATGGTAATATGAACCGACGTTGATGCACCCCATCATATCCATGATGTTGCCAGCCTAAGACATTGCCAAATAACGCAGGAACCTCACCAAACCTCCCAACTTCATCAAGTGAGATTGGGTGACTTGCTTGTCCTTGTAGAGATATACCTTGGTTGATCGGATGCCCAAAACCCATTTCAAGTGCAAATTTAATATAGCGTCTGTCCGATGCTCATTTCAACAGCATGTGTGTGTGTACGTGATGTCTATTGCATTCCGGCATAGGATTGTGTAGTTCCCGGGATATCGAAACCCCTTCTCTATCACAAGCAATTTATCTTGCGAAACCACGCTTAGATTGAAAAATGCAGCATGACATGAATTACGCCTAACACAAGCCGTATGCCTTTTGCCTCTTTCAGAACACCTAACAATGTAACTGACACTATTCGGTCCGCTCTGTCATAACCACCCATTAAGGGGACATCAATAGCACCGTCGAGCACGAAATATTAATTAGATGTTTGCACTTTCACCATGTATCGGTTACATGACGAGATAAGCATGTGGCATAGTATGTTAGGAAGGTCAGCATATCAGTCGCATCCTGCCCCAACAGCGCCTACACATGATCATTATAATCATTAAGAGTTAGCCAGGCGCCAACCCCAAGACAAAATGACAATATCTCGTGTAATTCAACGTACAGAGTTAACAATGAGAAATACAAACATGGGTTACGACAATGAGGTGGTGGTGTGTTCCAACAAATACACTTGTTAGGACCACTTTCCCGAGCAACGTATGCTATCCCAGACCTGCCACTGATGATAACAATATACTACCGGTTATCCACACATGCATGATTATATGTATTTGATTTGTCAAAATAATCTCAGTGCCAGTACGACGTTCCGTTTAATTCTGTGCCCGTTTATACAAAGTTTCACATACCAACTGTAGGTACCATCGTGTGCTTCTAATAGTGGATTCCGCATTATATATAAATGACACAGAACATTCATTTATTCAGTAGGGTTTTTTACGGAGGCGTACAATCTTGTCCGATTGTTATTACCTGGGAATAGGGCGCTGTCTCGCTTAGCCATGACTAACGCACCAATAACATCAGGCCAAAAAACGGTAAAGAGGACCTGCGTCATTATTCATCATGAACTTTTGGAGAAAATTGCGGTAACCAACATCAATATACCGTGTTAACAATGGGTGATATATACGCATACCATATAACCTGCTTTTATGAGATTTTGTGATGTACACGGTGGGTAGCTGAGGTTTGTGTATATGGATTGTGAATATGGCGCCATTGTTTTGTTGGCCCGCTGCTATAATCTTGGTGTACTGATGCACCCGGTCGAGTCCATCACATAGAAGACTCATGCGTAACTATACATGCTATATGGCCGCAAGTCACAGGTCACCACGTTCTCATATCATTGTAGCCTAAACATATGAAATATACAAGATTAAATAATGTGAGGATCAGGCTGGAAGGGACAGAGAATTTCCAGGCCGGGTTGGTGTGCGATAGCGGTTCTAAATAAGCTTAATGTAAGCTTTATGCCAAATGGCAACAACGCTGTCTAATGGCGATGTTACGCTACTAATCCCGGTCATAGATTAAGCCTGTACCTTTCGTGTTCAAGTTTGCCTACTTTACATAACCATTACCAACTATCGGCAAATGTCATTGCTACAATTAAAGTTACAACGATGACAAAGCACTCGACTATTATAGCATTAAATTCCTACGGAAGTGAATTTATTTGCCTTGGTATTGTGGTCCGACCCTTTGAGGAGGTGAGCAGTAAGCAAGCGGCGGAGCTCTGACTGATCGAGAAGACGAAATAAAGCTCCATATAAATAGCTACACTGGAAATTCAGACAATTTGTAGAATAGTTTGCCCCACTAATATTCTGTTCCTATAGGTTTTGTATGACAATATTGCAAGTAAAATGTAGCAATGTTCGTTATCTTATTACTGGTGTACGCACTACCCAGTAGTTCAAATCGATTGTCATGTTATATAAATGAAAGGAATTATCCAGGCACACATGTTTCCCAAGGTCTAAATAAGTGAGGTGGGTTACTGTTCCGTGTGACCTAGACCAATAGCATTCCTCTACCTGCAAATTAAAGGTCCTAACATTTAAAGGGTAAAAAAACAACTTGATTGCGGCCGAACAAACATTGCATGTGTATTTACCTATTGAACTTTCTCAGCGTGGTTAATTGAAGGAAAAATAAATAGGCACTTTCTGCGAAGTAGCTTCTTGTCTTGGCTTTGAAAGTGGTAAGCTAAAGCTGTTCGTTGAACCAAAACATGAAAGCTTGATGGCAATTACATAGAACCTATTTTAAAGAACCAATTAATGATGTCACAAAGATTGCACAATGGCTGGAATATATATTTCACCTGAAGAGGACAGCTGTAACACGCTCGGTATCATGGGAGATTTCCTTAACGGCAAAATCTACATTCCTTTATCCAGCTCTGCTCTATCTACTTGTTTGTAATAGTTTGTGCACCACGTCGGGTAGAGTGATGGATATCGGCAACATTCTCTTAAGCATTCACAGCTATAGCGATGGGATATATAGGTGGCGAGAGAGTAGTGGTGTACCTTTTTGCTTATTGTTTTTTACCAAGAGGTCGCAGTTGCACATCAGGAGTAGCCTTTGTATTGAGTACGCTGATCATCGGCTACAGAGAATGGAGATACAGATGCGGTAGAAAACAGCAAACACAAAGATGAAGTATGGAAATTAGGAGTTGCTATTTAGCAGGGCATGCAAAGATCGACAGATGAGACGACGCCTTCACATGTCGTTATATAAGAACTCCTGAGCTAATCAATTGATGCATGGGCTTAATATAACTGCACTGCGGGTGATACCACCGCGTTATGTCAGCCTGTATGCTTCCATGTCCCATGAGTGTTTTGTGCCAGACACTCCGTGAGTTGCCTGCCAGGTCGAGTGCTTTTTGTCAGATTATGTGTAAGGCCTGGCTCTCGAGGCGTTTGATGAACAATTCACGTCTCATCAAGGTGACGAAATGTGGTTCGTTTTCATATATTCGTTCATATTTGACCGCTGATGAAATATCTCAACCAACGCCTTTGTTGTCGTTGATAAATATGGCAAAGTTTCTTGATCAATTCGCCTTCCATTGAAAGTTGCACAATCCATCACTCGACTGCAGTGATGCAGTATTGATACTAACAACACAAGCGTAAGCATATGTATTCCACCAGCAGCTTAGATATAGATGGCATTGTGACGGGACACAAGGAGATCAATAATTTTTATGATTCTTTACCTAATACCTTCCACAAGGCAACCACTTATAATCAACGTGACCAAAAACACAACATGCAATATTTTCCGACACGGGCTTTTTACGTGTTTAAACCCGTAGAAGGTATTTGTGGGGCCCATGTGGGACTACTATGTTTTCATTTGGGTGCTCTAGAGGACTTTATGTTTGTGTACATTGTAATTTACCACGTGTAAGTTGTGTTTATTTACATTATGATGTAAGTTGCCAGTGCATTTAATAAAGCTTAATCTAATTATATTAGTAATAAAGCTTAATTTAATTATATTATCTAAGAAACTTAAAAGGGTATATGAGCAACTGGTAGAACGCCCACAGACCACCAGTTAAGTATATCATCACATCATCGTGCGAGGGAGGATTACTTACCGGTTTCCTACAAACCCTCAAAGCCGTATATGTAAATGTAATTCTCTTTAAAGCCGTATGGGGCTGTGGTCCTCGCTAAATCATTCCCCATACGATGTCGTGATCACATGCTTTACTATCGACCCATACGCGTTCATTTCGGAGTATTTATCGAGTAACCTGTTAGATGCACTTTTTCTGGAGTAATCATGCAATCTATTGGCAACGAAATGTGACATCAACACATTTGGGATAACAAGATGCTAGTTGCATACCAACAATGGGCGTCGAAGTTAACAATGTGGACATACATTCTTAAAAAGAGGCTGAATTTTACAGAAGAGTATTCATTCTTGATCATCATGGGTATTAGCATACGTCAAGACAAAACAAGAAGCATCACACTGCTCTTACTCGAAGACGCCCTTTTCCTAACCAAAATACCGACAATAGGAGTGTTGGATAGTGTTGCTTTCACCTATATTGATACCCGACACTAAAGTAACTCATTGCAAAGATTGTGAAATCAAGAAGTGGCTTAAACAGTTGTAAGATTATATATACCTTCATTTATCTATCTAGAATTGGTTTCCTAGCATTACGTCTGCGGGACATTGAATTGATGAAAACGAAAAACATTTCTGTTGCTAGCATATAAATGCCCGTTGTACACTTGAACAAAAGCAAGGAAGATGGCTTTATTGATTTGATGAAAGAGCAACTCAAGCTTTTTAGAAAAGCAATTATTCTATCTGTTGTGATTGGGATGTTGTACTAAAAGCATTTTATATGTTACATGTAGTTTTTACATGATAATAGACACGGCGGTATTTACCATTGAAAACTCGCTTCTACAGAGCGATTGTTATTGCACTAACACAGTAAGCCAACAATATCCCCATTAATCGAAGCGTAGGTGTGATCGTCGCCCTATTGACACAAACCCGTTGCCCAGCCGTGGGCTGCAAGACCGACGAAGAAGGTCCAGTACGGTGCTGGGTTGGGTGCAGATAATGTCAAGTATCGGGCGGAATGAGGGTCAACCATTAAGAATTTGTCGACATTAATATATCACCGTCGCACATGCCTATTTCATTACAATGACTTCGGTTGATAAAGTGGCTAAAAATAACGTTGCTTGGCCCTACGGAGACAAATTAACAATAAGAGCGTACTCAACCTAGGATCTTCAAGCAATATCAGAAAAGAAATATAGTATATTAGTCAAGTACTTGGGTTAAAGTGCGAGAAAAGTGCACATGGACATGAGCCACTCGGTCAATTAAATATATGTTTCGGGCATGTGTGATGTTATATTTGTGACAATTAGTTTACCTCAGTTGCCATCACACTAATAACTCGACTTTTTCTTTTGCTATAACATGCATTGCAACGACAATAAACATAAAGCCGCAGATATCTGGGTGAACAACGGGCCAATGACAATTTGGGGTCTACTCCCGTTGGTATTTGGTAATTACATGATAGTAATATTTTGATAATGAAAGCTTAAAAATTGATCCCCGTCGCAACAAGCTCACTACCCCTGTAGAATTTAGATGTGGGTGTGTCAGTTATGGGGGGGGGGGGGGGGGAGTTTTAATCCGCCTTGCGTATAATAAGTACCATAATCAACCAACTTGAGAAACATTGTTACATTGTGAGTAAGCAAAGTCAGTAATTGAGAATTGTTGTTGATTCGTTTCTCTCCTAAAAATTGGATGGATTTTGCGGTTAATATTTAAGGAATGGATCGGATCTCTATGGTTGCTATCATCATATTCAGAGCGCCATCCGTATGAAAGTGTATGTCTAATGCGATCAACCAGCAATCGACATACACTGAATGGCTCTTTAGTCATGAGGAATTTAACCAAATCATCTCTGGGACGACTGAGCCGATTTCCATTCACTAGAATGACCAGTCTATTTAACCCTGTGTTTCTGATATTAAATGTCGCTCCATGCAACCTGAATCTAGCATTCGGCTGACCTTACTATTTCCTTAGGGGATATCGAGACACCTACAAATTTGGTGCAATAGATAGCTGATTGCGAAATCGCAGATCGTTATTCCTTTTAGTGATAAAAGGCCTGTCTCCAGGTTGACATAGGAGAGATTTCCAATTGGATTTTTATGTTAGTTATGTTAATTCCCCGACTTCAGGATTCAAACTTCCCACGGCTGTCACCACGGCGAACACGGCGGAGAGGGGCGTTGGTAACGGTGTCTCAAGGTGATATGTGTAAATCCTTCGGCTGCTGTTGATAACTATGAGCATGTGGCAAGTATTTCGACATGGAACGATCAGCTGACCCCAGTTTATCCCCATAAGCTTGTGTTTCTGATTTGCGAAAGGGTTCAACCTAGATCATCGAAAATTCACCTTATCTATGATGTTCTAACTATATGTGCATTCTTCGTATGTTACACGGGAATAGTCTGAGCACGTGGTATAGCCCTCATTAAGTCAGAAGTCGTTCCCTAGAAGTCAAAAAATTTGCAAATGCTCTTTCCACATCAATAGAAAGAGACAAAGTAATTGCAGTAGCCAACTTGTGCGAACATCGCTCGACAGCTTTATCGCGTCTATGTGTCAATTGCCAAAGTGCGCGCTTTCTGATCGAAATTCGACTCTAAAGATGAATTCGGCGTATCGAGCCGACAAGCTCATGAATAATTCATCGCCTCCGCGTGACGTCAGGTCCGGGAATGTTTTTGTTGCGAGGCGCAATCTGCACTACGATAAACGAGAAATGGCTGCTGGAAATTTCGCTATTTCATCACTTCAGGAGAACGACGAGGAGACATGGTATGGCACAGGTCATTCGCAAACTATCGTAAGTCTTGCCTTACAGATTCGAACCAGAAATGAGCGAATCCGAAGTCTGCGATGAGAGAAAAAAGACACAGGCGATGTCACTGCTGCGTCTGGGTCTCAAGCGGGTCATCCTGCTGCTACAGAACAATGCTTGGTTAGCTATGTCTGATTCTGCTTGTGCACCAGTTCATCGCATATATGTTGGCGTGTAACGAAGTTAATCCATAAATTTCACCTACAAAATATATACAGCAGACATGAGATACCACAACGTTTTTATCAAATCGAGTGGTTGCAAGGGTTCATGTTTACAAAGTTGTACCATGTAAATGTAAATGCTTCTCCACACGAACTGCAAACAAGCTAATTTCGGACTGCTGTTAATAAATAGAGATCCTCTTTTATTTAAAGTAGGCCTTATCAAAGGCTGATAACAATATTTTTAAAAGTTGATGTAGATTGATTCTGAGGTAGAATATATATATAAGAGAGCAAGTACCACAGCTGTTTTCTTATAGGATTGTCAGTAAGCCCATGAATGAATTTAGGAGGTGATGATTATGGCATTATATTATCATCGTGGTCATTGTTACATCAGAGTTTCTATGAATGCACAGGCTAAAACATATTTGCCATACAATATGTCATCCTTTATTACATACATTAATATTCCCATCATAACATCATGTTACAGTTTGCGCGGCTACTGTCAACCAATGGCAGAGGTGGAAGAATCGGTGTGCTGTGTGGTAATTCCTTGAGTCATGACCTCAATAGAGAACAACCCCGTTCCCATTGGTGGCATAACCCAGCATCCAGGTTTCAGCCCAATCTGTTTGAACTCTTGGGCTTTGCAAGTGGGATATTTCTCCTACAGACAACAGCACGGGCACATGTCAGATAATGATGTACAAAGGTGACAATGTTTTCTATTATTTACACATAAATCTGTACGAAGGCTAGAAGTCATTATTTACGATTTAATTATACTTATTGATACTGGAATGACACAATATATTGGAGCATGGTTAAATCAACATTGTCACAGGGTTATTTTACAGACGTTACAGGTATACTGCATACAGGCAGTTTGTTCGCTGGTGCTGGGGACATCTTGGACAAAAGATACGAGTTCCGTTACCAGCCTGCGCTGTTACAATAATGCGAGATAACTTTCCAACACCAGACTATCAAGGATTCCTCTACCCTCCACTCACCTATGACTTGTCTTGATACATACAGAACCTACTCTGGTTTGCCTCAATGGCTTGTCATGGATCTGGTCTCATCGCATCTGCACACAATTGGAGGTGGTGCTTCTGTCTTGGGCAGGGTTGGCTCATAGCAAACCAGCAAGAACTCAGCCATCAGGCACTCGACATACTTTGCAACATAACAGAAATCAAGTCACAGCTTGCACACCAGACTGTTGCTTATAACCTTATACCTCATGGTAATTGAATTTGTTGTTGTTTACATTTTATGTATCAGTAAAAATATTCACCAAATATTCCCTTTGTTGCTACTTTAGTGACAACATGCCCCTGCTTAAACTTGGGGTATCGTAGCTTGAAGACTAGATCCCCAGCTTCTGTTGTCGCCTGTTCTGTGATATCTGTGCTACAATGAACCAATTATACGTGACCTACAAATATTTGGCATATCAGCACATGTAAAACAATTTCATTGACTCGCAAATTTAAAAACAAACACCGACAAAAAAGCGACATATGATATCATAAGAACGAAAATTGCCTGGCAACCATACCAACTTAACAAGATAATGGACTATTTATTTAATACTAATACAACAAGAAAGTCATCAAATCTCACCCTGTGCCTCTCTCTCTTGATAAAGGCAGGTCTGCTTTTCTTGGGCTGGGATGGGAGGGGTTTACTTGCCTCACCATCCTTTCTTGATTCCGTGACAGCAGAGGCCTTCGCAAAAAGAGTAGGCACAGCAGCTTCCTTCAAAACCCACTTACATCGTGGTATCCTACCGAGCTCTAATCTGAGTTTCGGTGCCTCCTCAAAACATTCTTCGGTGAAATGAACCGATCACACAAACGAGTACTTGCCTGGGCCCGGCCAGTTGTCTCGCGATCGTAGTACCTGGCCAATCCATTGGTTTTTTAAAATCGTCCTTACGAGGAAACCTGAACAGGCTCACGCCGTGAGTACACGACTAGTACACGAGCAGCCCCCAACACAACAACCATTAATCATCCCGTTCAGGCGGTCAAAAAATGGCAAAAAACGATCCAAAATCCCAAAAACGAAATACGAACTCCGACAATGTAAACAACAGGGAACTTCGTGCGTCTCTGAGAACAGACGCTGATTGTTCACGAAGAAACATCCCAGCGTTAACAATGCTACATGATGTTTTATTAGCGTAAGTGTTCTTAGTATCAATTAAGGAATCTGCATAATCTCTTACCATTGACACGCCTGTTGAGTGCCAAATTGACAACAAACCTATCCATCATCATAGTGTACCCTCTCAGTCATCAGCGGATGGAATAACCCTATACAGCTGATAATAATTATAAACCCTAGATTCCCAGATCCACGAGTGATCTACTTGTCATCGGCCACTTGAGCTCAACACATCTTGCTCTGAAATTAAGGCAAAGTTCAAACAAAAATTCGAAAGTTGAAGTTAACTAATACAGTTCAATTTCTTATTAAACCTACACCTGGAGTCCGATCTTCATTATCACAAGTGCGTATCGTGTACAGCCCTCCACACACAGATCACAATACGACATGCGGCTCATGACGATTATCTGATGTTGCATGGGAACATAACAGCCATTGTGCTTAGCAGCTATACATATAACCGCATTAAGGTGACAAAGGTATCTATTAACTATTATGCCATTTCATCATTGCTTCTTCTTTGGTCATTATTCGTCCTAATGTGGGTACAGTCTAAAAACAATAACTTGCGATGCCCTTCTGTCACACTAGGCTGGTGTCACAAGCTCATTATTTACGTCATGTTATTTGTCAATGAACATGGTTGAGACAGTGTCAACCTTTATTGGCAATGCAACCCAACACACAAATTTCCCTCTATTAAAACCAGTTATACAGATACGAATGGCATTCACTGCCGGGCAGAACATTGCGGCAATCACTATACGAGCATATTACAACTAACTGCACTTGTATGAGAGCCGGATGTGAGCAATAATGGAGATAGTGATGGTTTGTGTTGTAGTGTCGAGTCTTAAAAGCAGCATTTTCATAGCCATGTACAAGCATATCACGGTTTCATATGGCGCTATCATAACATGTTCTACACTTTCAGCAGAAGCAGAATTGCATCCTAGCTCACAGTAGAATATGAATGTTGGTTGTATTCGTGCAGGCATGGTGGTACTGAATCACTATATGTGATCTGTATCTGGCCAAGCCATAGTAGGTACTGCAGGATAAGTCACAGTCCCGAAGGACTTCACTGATTTCGCAGAACAATTACATCTGAATAGATGTCAGGTTGTATATGTCCTACATTCTATCATAACAAATCGCTTTCAGCGACAGTTGAGAGTCCTGTCAATAATAAGTGCAAGTATTAACACCTCTTTCATAATTTCGCTCGAATGACGCTTTTCCTATGACGTTATAATCATCCTTTGCTTAAAAAACGTTAGACGTGATCAAAAACGTTTTGTATTTTCGACGACTAATAATCCATGCATGCTGTATTATACGAGCCTGTCATTTTGTTGCCCATACAGAAGATATTTTACATTACCTGCACGGCTTAGAATCGTTGTTGCTTAGGTGCAGATATCTTGCTGTGGTATGATATCGTGTCTTAACAACTAAATATCTATGAATAGTTAATATTATATGATCCATTTCAGGATCAGTATAAGTCGTGGAAATGGTAGCACAACGAGTAATGAAGCAGTGCCCATATGCTACAACGATGTAAGCAGTAATCCATGTTTTATAATATTTATGCTTTAGATCATAACTGTGGTGCCATTGGCCCCATCTCTCCCCCCCCCCGCCCCCACCTCACCCATGCAGAGCAGTTTTGTAAAATAGGCCCGCTTTTCAGCAATGTGCATTTGCATAATAGAGTTCTACAGATTCGTGGCACATTCTGTGAGTTCTGGGCGTTCACTCAGTGAGGGTTGGGCGTTCATCTGGTGCGGATGTGGTGTCAATTTTGTGATAGCTGCGTCTGCATATAGCTCTTAACGTGCATCAACTGAGGGCTGATTCTATATCCAATGATCCGCCAGTGGCGAGATCGAGTTTTCCTGCGGAAATATGCACAATGTATTCGCGGCAGATTTAGGAGATGACAATTCAGCGTTTTGCACAGAAGCTTTAGCACGCTGGCCGGTGCCCATTAAGGTGCAAATAATAGCTTGAACTCTCTTAAGCGTGCTTTATTGCCTACGCGTAGCCTTGAAATACACTCAATTTTGACAGAATGTTCAAAAACGCGTGAGCCCTGTATTTGGTAGGTTTTTGAAACTGATGGCCTATTCAGCAACAACAGGGATACGATAAGTACAGAGGTCATCCTCAAGTATTTTTGATAGAGTTCTATGTTCGCCCTTATTCTTCAGTGTTGGTGACGAACGATTAGGACAGTTCAGGATACATGTGCAGTGAGTGCTACTGGAACTAGCTAGAATGAGTGGCCAGGCATGAAACAAACGTTATCAAAGGGAAATAAAATGCAAACAGTCCCAATAGTGTCGCATAGAGCAATTCGCGAGTAAGAAAAATGTTATGAGTGTTTTCAATCAATTGAGGCTTCCGTTCTGTGGGCAGCCGATCGACATGCCTCATCTGTTGTTCCACAACACCATCCTTTCTATTGATTAGCAATCAGCCAACATCACTACCTCTGTTGACGCATTATGCCGCCTACTTTTTGCAACTGCATGAATGCATTACATATACAAAACCGTTGGAATGCCTATGAAGAAGAATAATCGTATAAAACACAAATATTGCTGATCATTAACATCGGACTCGTAAGATCTCTATCTTTGCGATCCATTGTCATGTCATGGACATAGTCAACATTGACGAAATATGCAGGTGGCAACAATAGGGTTAGGCTCGCTTGGCAATAGCTAGCAATGTCAACGGTACGTATATTGATCTGTTGAATAATTATATATTAGCGCCTTGAAGTACCATGTTGTCTGTAATAGTATCTGCTGTACAGGGCGATACTGGCACAGCTGGGGACAGGAGCTATATGTCATTTAAAGAAGAAAAGATTGCAGGCCAAATCGACTAACACTGTTTTGAGAGAGTGAGGTATTGCTACGAGTCACGTATTTCATCATTTGCAATTCAACGTACATGCCAAATTTGTTTTGATTTATTTTGACCAACATTTCCCTTGCGGTCAGGGAAATATAATTGGCTGTCTTTCGCGCAACCCAGCCTTAACATATAGAATATTTTGCCAGGGTCTATTGCGCAGTGCGTCACAGCAGCAAGTTGAATATGCGTCGTAGTTATGTTGACTGTCCAACAAACAAAGGTCTTTGTCACATAGTATTACAAAATAGTTGATGTGAATACTCATGCTCAAGTTGTTGTTTCGACATATATCATTCTTGATTTCAGTTCCAAATCAACTGTATTTGTGATGCTTTGTATTAAACTGATATGAGATGTCACGCTATCCACAACTGAAATTTCATGCTCATTTGTGGGTTGCTTTAATTGTGTTGGACATTTCTTGACGGCCTTCAGTTGCTTTAAAGGTCACGCTTTGACGATGTGTCGATTATTATTAACTGCCAAATATACATTAGTATGTACATAATGCAATATCTTGTCCAATTAACCCAATCTTTGTTACTTTATAACCATGAAAAAATCGTTCATATCATGGCCTAATCGACATGGCATGATCTTTCTGTGTGAAATTCTAGGCTTGCGAATATCAATTATATCATATAGTTTAAGCAACGGAATAAGTCCCAAAGATTTGGGTCATGCTGTTGTATGCATTTGACTGGGGCGTCTACGGGTTTATAGTCTGTTGATAAGATAGTACGTGCGGTAATGTCGACTAAGATACGAATTAAAAGTCACGGTGTTTTAAGAAAGCAACTTCCAGCAAGACATGGATCATGTGCAGGCATAAAGACATATGGTTGTAATTTACACATTGAACAGATAATATTTATCACAGTATTGAGCTCTATATATCCTACAAGACACATATACTATATTGTATTGTGGCTTCAAGATTTTATTATATAGGCATGGTATTTTAACTCATCTTAGACAAGGAAAGGAAGCTATCAACCAATGCCAACTAATCGCACGTAGTTAGTGCCAATGTATATAGCCTGCTTTTGGGTCAGAATTGGGTTCAAAAGGGTGAGGCTGTGTTTCTATTTTCATAGGGTATTAACTCTTTAGATGCATGTTAACCTCGCTTTAAACGACTTATTCTTCAAAATCAGCAATCTGAAGTTGGCTGCAGTTTCGCTAGACGCAACATTCAACATATAACAACACCAGATCTAAAGACACAGCGCAGCACAACCTATTGACAGATTGTGCCTCAAACATAAATCGTCTACCTGGTGACCATTGGATGAACATCGTGTTCGTTCTTATGAATAATGACGTATTGCGCGTTAACTTTATTTCTTTACTCGCGAAGGTTACAACATAGGTCACAACTTTCAAGATTGTTGTTGTCAGGTACAGTTACACTGTTCGTGGCCATCTGTTTGTGTTGTGATTTGTGTTCATTATATGACTTGCAACATCTCGAATGTCGCTTCACTGAGGCTTTATTGCGAACGCTGATTTCAAATGAAGATTGTAACTGTTTTTCTTGCATTTTCGGACAGTATGGCAGACAAGACCATACCAACTGAACATTCCAAGAATTGAGATCTGTCAAACCAAAAAATAACGACTTCTATGACCATGTAATAACACATTGCTGAATATCTTTTTGAGCAATTCAGAAAACCCACTGGCAAGCACCACGCACTACGCAACAATGCTCAGTTTCTCATCTAGTACGCTGATGATTCTGATAATGACTATATAGTAAATTTTACCTGTAATGCGCTGCACAACTCTAACCTTTACTCAACATTTGTGACTTTTTGGTGATAGCTGATACGCGTGTCATTAAAGATGGTGACATCTCGCTGCTCTGTGGTTATCCGCGAACTGATACGTTCTGAATCTGGATCTGGTGCAATATCGACGAATGTCTGTGATATGTTTCCATAAGCTACCTTTATAATTTGCTGGAGGGATAATTCGTTCGTCGAGCAATGCAAAGCATTCAACATTTATGATGATGAAATACTTTTGGCCAGCCATTTCCAAAGACGCATAAGTCGTACACGCTATGTTGTTGGTCTTTATTGTTTCTACCGAACTTAGTCATCCAGCAGATGGTACAGGCGTTTATATGATGAGCAAATATCAATCATTTCTAGTTATCACGCGTATGCTTTTCTATAGGCATGGAAGTAGATTGACAGAAAACATATACAAGAAGGTTAGTAAATAATATATCAATGTTCTCCTATCATTGTACTGGGATGACTTAGGCATTTGAAATAACTGCTAACAGGACCAGGAAAACCAGGCCATCTTTTTTATGGGGTCGTAATCCATGGCAGCGACTATACTGGGCAAATCTAATGAGCCGTTCTCACGAACGCAACTCATGATTTGACTTCACGATCAATAATCATGGCCGGGATCCATTTGTCTGATTATAGAGGGTAATTTAAAAAGCCGTTTTCTTTTTTAGCTTCCATTCATCTATTTCTTTCATTGCAGATTTGCATTGCTCGTTACAGTCGCTACAGTTTCAGAAATGATAAAGGGGGTTGTATTATCTCAGAAATTCTGTGTATTGATCTCGCACCTGCACAAACTCCAACCATGGAAACGCATTGGGAGCAGTAAGGCAGAATGGGGTCAATATCGATTATCAAAGAGTTGCATCTGCAGGCAGCAGAATTTATCTTGTTCTCTGTACCACGCCATATCGCTACTAGCAGGGTATCTATTTTGACAAATGCATGCACAATCAATCTTCGCTTTAATGTGTGTTGCTGTGAATATAATTTATGTAGAAGACAGCAACATATCGAGCGTTCGTTAATTGATGGCTTGCCAGTATTTTACAGTATTTGTTGAATAGTGTGTTAACATATCTGTTCTGGACGCAAAATCACCGCCTGCATCATATTATATTTCTCTATATTCTATTGTTCTGAACTATTTCCTGTGTGGTATCTCAGACACAAACTGTGTTCTCAATTGAGTCAAACAATTTTAATGTATATATTTTGTCGCGCTTTAGACCGATTAAAATTACAAATACCACATCGTATGTTGCGTTGAATATAACTCCAACCCTATCACTTTTCGATCATAGCCTTGGTAACAGCAGGAGTCTAGCGTAGATCAGTGCATCAGCATACCGATGACCAACATGGTAAAAACATCTTCTTTTTGAGAGTCATGACAATAGGCCATCGATATAGACACCGAATAAAACGGGTGACAAAACATCCTCATAGATCAAAAAGATTTGTCAGATAAACTATTGCTCCACTTTTCTCTTAGCATTTTGTGAGTAAGCATATTAGGTGCTAGCTTGGCACTTAAAACGCATAAACCACCATTTCGTTATGCGCTACACTTTTGGAAAGAATTTATCCGATCAAACACCTTCGAAGCGTCCAAATATTGAATTCTGACCAAGTACCGCTCCGCCCTTATATAATCCCACTTTACTTTAATCTTGATGTCGTTAGGAATGTCAGATTCGTTTGTTAGCTGATCACATTAGCTCCTCCTACCACATCCGACGCCGTGACGCTCCCTGCAATGCGATTATGCGCAAGTCTCGGCAGGATAGCCTTGGCCATTCGATGCATTCTTATGTTCGGTAGTCCTCCTTCAAGGTCCTATGTGTGTGTCCATTTCCTGTTAGATCGATATTTTACAGCCTTTTAATTGCCCTACATTTCAAGCAGTAACCGAACTATAATGGAAGCGTTCATGTTTGCCCCTCAGAAAGGGATCCGTCCATTGTGAAGATAGCTCATGTGGTTTAGCTGACGAGAACGACAAAGCGTTGCATCAACGAATGCAAACTATTAGAGAGCCGTTAATGGTCTTTGATAAGAAAACGTTTGCGGTGAGTTTCCGAAATCTATCTGTGCAATGGACCATTTACCAATATGCTTATACTGTTCACGACGGAGCACTTATCCCCTAGACGCTTCGTGAGCATGTACATGTGTTTCACTAAGTGGAGATTGGGTAAGGTGTAACAGTGTTAAGCAGGTGCAGTGTAATGTTGGCTGTCGATTTCAGCAGAATGAGTGGGCAATGTGACGTGCGTTATTTGTCTTAATGTGTGCAATCCCATGCGGAGGCACTTCCCTCCGTTGAGCAATTACGGTTACATTAAACACGTTTGTTCGCTATTGATTCGGATGTGCTATGCAGAAAAATTAATTTGCGGGCGGGGATTCAATTTTCTTTTATTCCTTGTCATCAACACGCTGACGTTCGGTTCAACCAAAAGTCATTCGTCACTCAGCTTTGCATTTCTAGTAATAAGGTCTAACAACATGTTCATTACACGAAGCTAAAATATTACTGCTTTGTAAAGTCAGCTTTAGCAGATGATAAGATTTATAAATATAAGTAAAGATACACATTTTATCATCACAAACATACACACACACCTTAACATATATATAAATATATATAAATATATTATATACATATATATATATATATATATATATATGTATAATATATATATATATATACATATATATGTATATATATAGATATATATCTATATATATATATATATTAATATAGATATATATAGATAAATATAATATATATATATATATATATATATATATATATATAAATATATATATAAAACATATATATATATATATATATATATATATATATACAAACATATATATATATACATATATATATATATATATAATATATATATATATATATATATATTTATATGTATATATACAATATATATATATACATATACACATAAAAATACATAAATGTATGTATATATATATACATATAACACATCGATATATATATATGTCATATATATATATATATATATATATATATATATATATATATATATATATGTCATATATATATGGCAGATATATATATATATATATATGTATCTTTATTTACATATATATATATATATGGGATATATATATATATATGTATATATATGTATATATGGCATATATATATATATATATATATACATATATATATATATGTATATATATATAAATATGTATATATATAAATAAATATATATATATATATGTATAAATATATATATAAAATTTATATATATATATATCTATATGAACGTTTGGTGTTTGGTTGTTAAATATTGCTAACAACAACAATTTATACCAATAAGGATCCCATTCAGCAATGGCGAATATATGAATCATTCTCATTATTGTCGTTACCAACATTACTGTCATCATTGCCATCCTAGTTATCATCATGATGAGGATCACCGTTGTCATTAACCTGATTATTATCATCGTTACCATCATTGCATTAACTTCGCCATCATCGTGGCTGTAATCATCTTAATAATCATCACCACCGCAATGATCACCACTACTCACACAATCATTATTATCGGCTTCATGTATTGTATACGTTAATTCTTTCTTTCACTACCACGCCCTCGATAGTAGATTTGCATTTGAATCTGTTATTTTCGTTTACATGATGGGGTAATCAAGGAGTTTTGTCTGCACGGTACTTGTACAGAATAGCGAATTCGCCGCTGCGGTCTTACAAGTTTCTCTCGTTGTTTATTGGTTACTTAAGTGACCGGACTGGGTGATTTCCACTATCTACTGATGATGCACAGGCGCACGGCAGGTAAAGCTGTAGATAGCAATCGGTATTTAAGCTAACAGCTGCGTGAGACATTAAACTGTGATATCTGTCTCATTAGTATTGTGGGTAATGTATAAAACAATAGCAATCTTGAAAGAGTTTACAACACGAGCACCATTAAATCGCGATATATGCTGACGATATCGCCTCATATTCGCTCCCCTAAGGCGTAGGAGCGGAAATGATGGCTCGCAAACCGCGATATAAGAGTATTTTAATGATTTCAGATGCTGATTGCAGGATCAGTATACGATGCAAAACTGGTGGCTCAACGACTTATGACATCTTGCACGGAAAATCTGCTGCAATAATGCGTTTCGAAATTTACGATGTGATATGAGCAATGTGATATTTTACAATGTGCAAATGCTTTTCTATAAACTTGCTTTTCAAAATAGACTGCATAATCATAGAAACGACATTGACACTGATTTAGCGTGACTGACGGAATGGTATTATCTGGCCTATTGCTTGGTACGTATATTAAGGTAATCCACGTCTAGGAATATCAGGTGTCTATAGCATTATCTCATCGGCGATGGAAGAAAGTATTCCAAAAATATGTACGCTATCAAAATTGTATTAAAAGTAAGATTGTCTTGATATAGTGATCCCATTGTCGATTATGGGAGAAAAGCGTTGGACTTATAGCCACAATTTCCAGGTTGGAATGTCATTAATAGACTTAAACGTATCGCATTGTAAATAATTACCTCACCATGTAGGCGGTAGGATCATTTTGCGCACCGAAGTATATAATAAAATCGATTATCGGTGATACGAGAAGCCTACGTTTTAAGCTCTGCCAATCCATTGCCCAGTCAATGGGCTGGGTTAGTCGCCACTGGATATGAAGGATCATCCGTCAAAGCAGGGAGTGTAGCTGAAAGGCTACTAATGCACATGCATGTCACAAAGAAAAGCACTCCATCCCCATAAACCCAGATTATCAGATCTCAACTATGCAAAACACTAATTGAACATCTTGACGATAATAACACAGCCATAAACAGTATAAGCATAATGGCAAATGGCCCATTGCGCATTCTATTTGAAGGATGTTACGAACCTACGAACCTCCTCGCAAATGACACTGCCCAGAGACCACAGATGACATTTACTTAGTTTGCATTCGTTGGATAAATGTTATGCAACCCCCGTGAAGTAGTTATCTACAATAGACAAATACGCTTTGTGAGCAACATTGAATTCATGAGGTGCTAACTTTGCGTCTCACATGTGATTTGCCATCAACTATACATGCACACTCAATTTCCGGTTGCATATCCTTAGCAATCTATTGCTCCCGGTGGATGCGCATTGACATAGAACGATCTGTAGAAAATGCAATTTGATGCGCTTGACGCAATAACTGCTTATCAACTATGAATGATGCATTCCACATTTATTTTGCCAAAGCATAGTGAAAAATCGGGATGATTTGCTTCGTAGCCGCTTATCCTCGATGGTATTATTCACTTGAGTATTACTTTACAAACGACCAGTAATTAACAATGAGCAATTGTCATGCACTAATTTACATGTTAAGACAGTAAATTCTCGATAAAAACGTCAATATTTCTCGCTTGGTGGCCTATATTGTTTTTAATGATAACTCCCTAAGAAGAGGATAAACACTTTTTAAGCCAATTCGATACCAACTGAACTAGCGTGATATCCCGAAGACCATTGAAGTTTATTTATGCAGTTATGATCCTATAAATTGTACACCGATGCATTTGATTGACCAAGTTTTGGATTACCAATTAAAGTTAATTTTATGTCCCGGCTCGTTTAAGGATACATACACCGTTAAACTTCGTATATTGTAAAATAACAAAGGTAGATGGGATGGGAAGCAGAGATAAATTCAGGTGCTTGGTTGAAAGTATCATCAGTAAAATATTGTCATGAATTTGTCATGCCATCAAATACGTTGCTACGTACACATCAGTTGGTATCAAAATTACGTACATAGATGGGGAAAGTATTGCTGAAATTCTTATCCGTTTTTCAAACATATTGTAGTTAATCGATAATAATACCACAACTGAGAAAAAACACCGCGCGCAAATAAACATTTTGTTATACAATGAAAGGGAAGTTTATTTATCAAGGTGAGGTAGCTTACAGTCATAACCCTCTTGTTTATTGCAAGCTTGGCAAATTATAGGCTTCAATGTTTCTTCCTTCTCGAGCTGCTCATATTGTTGGTAAATATTATCGCAGATATTGTTGATTTAACGTTTAGCGCTAACTCAATTTCGATTTGCGCTGCGTTGGCATAAGGATCATTTAGCTTTGTTATCAAGGAGTCCCTGTCCTTTTGTTCTTACCTTGTCCATACTTCCTCAAAAGTTCCTGGATACGTTCGAAGCGAAAATTTTCATTTACTAAGCAATCTGTAGGAATCTGCTTTTCTTTATTGTTAAGGTCAAACAATCAAAGTCATTCAGTGAATTTGCATGGCATACTGTAAAGTACCTCTCTCTGCATACATTCCCAAATATTCTTAAAAGCACATATTTGCATAGTTAGGTTAACACGAAAATGCCAAATTTTCCGTGAGCGCATAAATTGTGATGAGGAATCTGCTATTAATGCGTGTGAAGCCGGTCCCAGTGGCTCGGTGGTTTACTGTCTCGTCTTTGGACCCACAGGCTGTGTGTTCGACTCTAAGGTGTGACAACCTGACTGGTTACTCGTGACTCGGATGATCACGTACAAATGGCGCTCCCATCTCTGAAAAAGGGATGTAAAAGATCCTCGGAGGGCGACGTGCTCACTGGCAGTGACCACCCTCAGAGTTACACACTCACTGTTAGTCGTACATAGCCTAGCTGCTAAACACGACTATAATTCGATGCATACACACACACGCTATTAATGCCAAGACTTTATTAAACGCCACAGCCCGTTATGTTTAGGCACCAACTAGAACATTCTTGACCTGAGCACAAAACATGCTCAGAAATGTCAATAGCCAAAACAAACGCATTGCTCCGGGTTGAGCGCATAAGGTTTATGCCTCATACGATACCTAGGCATTCGTATTGCGGCTCTGTGATATGTTTTTAGAACATTTGAAATAATAAGTTTCTGTCATAAATATATATTTGCCTTAATCGTCTTATAAATGCTGCTTTTTCATTAGTCTGGTTTCTCTCAGTAATTCTGGTCAAAGCACAACCTTGCTTTGTCAGCATAAGATGTATTTAGTAGAATATGCGCACCTCACCACTTCTCGTCATTTCCTATTTATTCACTTCTTATAACGCAAACAAACGCGAGAATGTGACAACAATGTTGGCTTGCATCCTCACTGATTGTGGTTAATAAAGCGATTCCAAACGGTAGCTTAGCCACATCGGTAATCAACAGCTGAAACAATGATGGGTGAATCGTGAGGGACTGCGAAAGGGCTTGGGGTATTTAACAAACCTTGCATCAATGAACCGACTAAGAGAATGACAATATTGGTATTAACTTAATCTTCCAAACATTCTGCTACATCATGCAACGTATATAAGTGGTTTTCATTTTTTTAATATACATAGGCCGTTATATTTTTTTTTACTGTAAAGAGCTTGAGATTATAATTCATTTGTCATATTTTTAACTGCGTGTCTGTGTAACTCCTATCTTGTACACTAAATAGTTGACTTTTTCCATACATTATCTATGAACGGATGAATGAAATTTGTTGTAAATGTGAAGCCACCTCCTGATACATTCCTCAGTGGGCCGCTGATGTTGCGTGTGATTCTCTTATAACTATCATTGCTATCATCCAGGTGCTGATCACTCCAATGTTATTGTCGGTAGTCGGGCAAGCTGTATGCTACCGAGATTTCAAGCTTCCAAACCGTACTGATGAACCGACTTGTCATTCGACGACCCGATCAACAGATGTCTGAGATACGCTAGTATTAAACTAATTTGCAATTATGATTGTGTCACATGGCCTCAAGTCAAGTAATCAGTCCTCGGCATTCAGTTCGATACAGTAGGTTATGGTGAGAATAATCCAACATTTGCAAAATCAGTCTATCCGTAATTGGTAGAACAAAACGGGTCGAATTCTACTAAATCTTGGACTATCGGACAACGAAGCATACTACCTGTCTTTAGGCAGCTAGATGTTGTTCTAAACGGAGACAAATGTGCAGACATGGCATAGATGGTTAGGACTGGTTTATGACTTATTGCAAATATTTGTGAAGAGGCCCATTTTCATCCGCGGACAGATTGACTCGTTTTACCTCATGCTTTGTTGAGCATGAACAATCGCACGTGATCCGCTTGCTGTTCGTGTATCCTGTCAAAGCAATCATGTGTAATCAATACGATCAGTGGGAGCAGAATCTTGTCAAGCTGGCAGTGACTTGATTTGCTTTATGCAATCCGGACTATGTTGTTCAACGCCTAGGCAACTGAACGTATTTAATGTAATCCTACGAGCGCCAATGTATAAAATGTGTACTTGCATGGTAACGTAGAAAATGTCGTGGGTCAGGGAATGGGGTAATTTACCACACTCATCAAGGCTCCTAGATATGATTAGGGACCTTGTACTTGTAAGTCGGTAAGACCACCATCCAGTTAGCGTATTGCATGTTTCCATGCTGCTCACTACCTTGTGGCTATCTCTCGGGGAATAGCATGCCATTTTCACAGGATGGTGGAGCAGTGTCATATATTGCAAATTATATCCAGGCGATATGCTAACTGTGGGAATGCGATATCAACCCCAATGCCACTGGAGAAAACAGCCGCACATTAGTGGCATATGGCCTGTAATCACCCTGATGGATATTGCTCACAGGGGACCAAGGCATTATCCATCGTCCACCCCGCGGTGTGAGCAACGACCGCTGTACATCAGTAACCACATGGTGCAGATAATGCAATGAAAAAGTAAGCCTACAATGGAAAACCAAATAACTAAACATGATGTGACAGAGAACGCCCTGGATTTATTAATATGCCGACTCACATGTTATGTATATGTAATGTTAGCGCCCGTGTGATGTACAGGGGATTAACCAACAACGTCGAACGGGCGGGCCATGGTTATATCGGTTTAACCCCACACACCACAACGCACATGTGCTTGGATCAGCCTTCTCTATGCCATCACAGTGGTGCATGAGAGTGCTGATATTCGGCACAGTCACAAGGGATATTATGACATCAACCAAAATAGATGTTGAAGAGCGCGCAATCGGGAAGGACAAGAATAACCCGGGAACCTCACAAAACCCGTTAAATGTACAAATAGAATAAAGTGTCTGTCGGATGCTTATTTCACCAGCATGTGTGTACGTGATGTCAATTGCATCCCGGCAAAGGATCGTGTAGCTCGCGAAATATCGAAATCTCTTCTCCATCACAAGCAATGTATCTTAGAACAACTACACCAATTTTAGATGAAAAATGAAGCGCGACGCAAACTACGCCTAACACTAGCAGCAATTTTATTTTAATATGTCGTTAGGTTTTATAATAACAACTAAGGATATCTCCCTTTCGCCTCATGCAGAACAACTAAACCAGGTTACTGACACTATTCGGTCCGCTCTGTCATAACCACCCCTCAAGGGGGCATCAATTACACAGTCGAACACGGAATATACATTAGATGTAAGCTCTTTCGCATTGTCTCGGTTAAAATTGCAGGCTCGATCCATTTAAACAAGAACATGACGAGATAAGCTCACGACACCTTGGTAGTAAGTGGCATACTTTTTTAGGAAGATCCTCATCTCAGTTGCATCCTGTCCTAATCGCCCCTAGACATAATCATTAAGAGTAAGCCAGGCGCGAACCCCAAGACGTAATGACTGTATCGTGCAATTAAACGTACAGTTAAAAATAGGAAATAAATACGTGTGTTACGACAATGAAAAGTCAGATTCCAATAGAATCAACACGTTGTTATGTGTTCCTATCAATTCACTTCTTAGACTTATTTTTACGAGCAACGTATGTATTTGATTGGTCACAATAATCTCAGTGCAAGTGCGACGTTCCATGTAATTCAGCGCCCGTTTTTTTTCCCTCATCGACTGTCGGTACCATCATGTGCTTCTAACAGTAATTCCCGCATAACATATAGATTCTGAAAATCTTATCCCTTCTTTACAAAACATCCTTGATAAAGACCATTATATATATATATATATATATATATATATATATATATATATATATATATATATATATATATATATATATATATATATATATATATATATATATATATATATATAACACAGCGCATTCATATATTCAGTAGAGATTTTTTCAAAGGCGTACAATCTGAGTGTTCATAACACTTTACCGATATGTATTACCTGGGAATAGGGCACTGTCTCGCTTAGCCATGTCTAACGCACCAATAAATATCAGACCAAAAAACGGTCAAGATGATTCCATTGACTTGCATCATAAATTATCATGTACGTTTGGAGAAAATTGCTGTAACCAACATCACTATGCCGTGTTAACAATAGGAGATATCTACGGATACCATATAACCTGCTGTTATGAGATTGTGTTATGCCTACGGTGGTTAGCTGAGGTTTATGGATATTGATTGAAAAATGGTCGGCTTTATCCTAGATTCTTGGTGTACTAGTGCATCATTTCGAGTCCTTCGCATATATGTCTCTTGCAACAATAAACAGGCTATATGGCGGCAGGTCACAGGTCACCACTTTCTCCTGTCATTATACCCTTATCATATGCTCTATGCTTCAGAGTATTTGAAGACCAGGTTGGTGTGTGATAGCAGTCTAAAATAAGCTTAATGTAAGCTATATGCCAAGTGGCAACAAGGCTGTTTTATTGTGATGTTTAACTACTAATTTCGGTCTTAATATTGGCATTTGCCATTCGTTGTTCAAGTTTGTCTACGTAACAGCTGACAAGGTACTGGAAATTAATCTCCCTGATCCATTTACTTCAACAAACGTTTATCGTGGTATCACTCGACGAAACGACTTCACCAATTTCCACATAGGCCAGCGAAATAATCTCGTTGTGAATATTGAACAGAAAAACGTTATTTGGTACAATAAGGGAGTCGCATTCAGGAGACATGCGCCCACAATAGCCCTATGCACCCTAGATTGGTTTGTTTGCATCCAACCAGTTGTTACCACTGTCACCACCCGCCTTGTTTAATGAATTAATCAACTTGCTACCCATGTGTGCTAGCATATTGTGTTTATCGGATGGCGTAGACGGCGATGATACTGATAATGGTATGGCCAAAGAACAAATCATATTTTCATCCGTATAATTATATATGTCTCGCTCAGTTGTTGCTGATATTACTTCTTCATTCCATGAATATTTGATGTTTATAGACATATGGCTCACCATAGTCTTCTGCTTAGTTCTCGTGCGGTGCTTTCTGTTTAAACCCATAGAAGGTATGTGGGCAGTCGTGTGGGCCCCTTGTGTGGTCCATGTGGTGCCATACTGTTTTCTGGTGCATGCTCCAAGGGATTTTATTTGTGTGCACATTGTAATTTACCACATGTTGCATGTGTGTATTAGTATTATGACGTATGTTGCCGGCTAATGAAATAAATCTTAATTTTAATTATATTAATATATCTAGGAGACCTCAAAGGGTATATGAGCAACTCGTAGAATGCCCGCAGACCGCCAGTTAAGTATGTCACCACATCATCGTACGGGGTAGGATTACTTACCTGCTTCCTACTGGCCCTCAAAGCTGTACGGGGACATATGTACCTTAAGTTCTCTGTAGTGCCGTACGGGGCTGTGGTCTGTGTTAAGCCAGTAGTAAACACCACCATTTCTATGTATCTGTTGAGTAACTTATCAGATGCACTGTTTCTGAAGTGATCATACTGTCTATTTTCAACACAATGTGATATCAACACATTTGGGATGATAAGATGCTAGTTGCAAAACAACTACGTGCGTTGAAGTTAACAATGTTTACATGCATTCTTAAATAGTGGCTGAAGATTACAAGAGAGTCTTAATCCATGATCTTCATCGGCATTCAGCATATGTCAAGTCAAAACTGGAAACACCACACTACTGTTACTCATATTAGTCAATTATTTTGTTAAAGTGTGATAAATCAGAAACATAAAAACCTTCATGCTATGTTATTGTGCACTATACCCAACCCTTAATATGCTTATGAAGCTCCAGATTCTAGCTGCTAATAATCTTGCACCATTCAGACAATCCATGTTTTAACAGGGAGCCTGCTGCGCTTCTCTACTTAAGATGCAAATCAGTGACAACTGCCCAACTGATCGTGTGTTTGCTATTTGATTGTTAAAGCCATGTGTATATGTAATTTGGGTGCAAAATACCTATTTTGCGCACTTTGCCAGTCGTGTAATACCTTGACTATCAATGTTTTAGCCATTTTCACCTAATAATTTAATACGAAATTGCATTCTTAACTTACGTGAGCAAATCCTATTATTCGTTTAGTAACATCCCATGGACGCATTCAATTATGTCATCCGCCAGCTTGTACGCGACTTTTGTCGTCAAGGGCCGTTTCAACTGGCTCTCGTGGGATCCCCAGCGCCATTAACCGTCTTGCAAACGTTCAGTAATTTATTGGATACTACAATAGTCGAGATCGCATACGTTCTCAAAATTTGTGAATAGATACCATGCCATCGCCCTAAGGTCAGTTGCTTGCACAAGATGTTTAGGTATATGAGTGATCAGTATCTATTGAACTCGGCAAACAGTGTCACACTATTCTTGATTCTTTTATTAAACATACATAAAGTATGCTTATTGTTCGTTTTCAACGGTTTGACCTTGTTTGATACCTGCAGTAAAGAAGCTTTGCATGTAGCAAACATGAGATGGATCCCTCTTACCCAGTCATCTTCGTCGGAGCCTACCAAAGCTCAACATCATATGCGATATGACAACATACACATACGGGTCATTTATGAATTCAAAATACTACCAATATGCAATACACATTAGCTCCATCGTTTCTGGGTGCATCAATTATGATTACTCTTGATGACCATGCAGCAGTGGTACTCGTGTCTTTAGATGCTCAGTAATTCTAGCGTCTAATGACATTCGATCATTCTCTTGTATCTCAAATCAGACGGCAGGGTCGTGAGACTTGTTGCATTGATTAGACGGCGTCTAATTATTTCCACATTCATCCACTCGTACGAACGCACGCTTATTCCAAATCATCGGCAATTCTGTATCACTTCTTCGTGATGAACGATAAAAATATTCATTCACAATCGCTATGCATTTCAAAACGTACCCAGCTGTTATCACTGGGAATTAAATCCCCTCATATTCAGTTGCAATTATGATGAATTGGATGCTTTTTGGTTCATTAGGCAATGCTGCAGCAGCCCTGAGATGGTTGGGTGGAGTAATGTTAGCATCTACGTCCATCGGCATATATGACTCAAGTAGATTTGTTAAGTGGCCGTTTGGGTATTGCAGAGTCTGACATGATGCAAGTTTTCGTGCAAACTTAAACATTGAGCATTCAAATACCTCCCATGTAATTTCAATCAGGTTGACGCAAGAGGAGCCAAAATGAGCAGATGCATAACGATATACCACTGCTCAACCCTCATCAGTTAAACGCGACAACATAGATTTAATAATAAGTTCGGAGTATATGTGGAGTTAAACCCGTGGGAAATCCATTCTTCCATGAAAGTGATTTGGTCTTTCTGGGCAACGGACGAACGTGTAAGCAGGTAAGATTGTTGAAACAAAATGGCTAATTGTTGCCTTTAAAAAAAATAATCTAGCCTTTTGTTATTATTTTCTGTATACTAGTCTCTTTTAAAATAGATAACACGTTTCGATTGTTAATAATTATGGCCCCAATAAAAGTAATGTGATGTGAGGTTGTATTATTGCAGGAATGCTTCATCCAAACCTCAGCCATTATGCATACATGCATACATGCATGATGCTCTTATAAAGTTGTTTAATTTTGAGATGGCATTATAGAAGAGGCGCAATATTTCTGTTGATATCTATAAGCACGAACGCTTGCGAGTGGCCTCTTAAAAGAGTATAATTGCGACTCATAAGCAGATAAAGAGAAAAACCTCCGTCATATTGCATGGCTTACTGCAGTATCATAGAATTGGATTCTCTAACCAGCAAGTGCTGGCTACCGTGCATAGATCAAAAAAATAATGTGGTTTCCATTGGTTTTGGTAAATTAATGCGACTTGAAAGGCACAGTGTGTTTGTTGTAAGTGTTTTATAGTCCACATAGGATGAAAAAGAGGTTTTCCATATGGGGCTGAATATCCCCGGATAGTTTTGCAGATTAAGAGTCGAGCGCATGCGCCGTTGACAAACAGAGAAACGAAATCTCTGTATGATTTTGACAATGCGCTCAGTAGCACTTGGCTGCAAAAATAATGCAGATCCTGGCCATAATTGATTCTTGATTAGTGTGATAAGCTGCGCTCACCATAGAAAAGCAGAGTAAGATCATGTGTACCGAACCCAAAGCACTGCTCAGGTATAAGATGTTAGTTAGAATCATACAGCTGATATAAATTATAAACCGCAGCTTCCCAGATCCACGAGTGATCTACGTGTCATCTGCCACTTCCCTTATCTCCTCATACATACCCCATATTCTAGAGCCACATGGCCATCCTGCCTTGGCAACGCCCTGGCTATTGCACGTCCCATGAGAATTTAGATAGCGTCGTCGAAGGAAGCATTTTACATTTTAATATCAGTTCTCGATTGGTCAATTCGTATATAACGTCATCCACTGTAGATAACATGACAGAAGTCTTCATCGAATTGTCTGTGCTCTCACTTGCATTAGCTGGCCATATATACATGCAGTTAGCCATTCATACCATAGAGGTGATTTTTCCATTTCATAAAGTGTCATATGCAAATTGTAGCCCACAGAGGGGCGACAGTACATTGCTGAAACGAATACAATACATGTAATTTGCCTTTATGGTCTCTTTTATGGATCATTTTCAAAAGTGTTATCTATGCAGAATTAAACATGTGCCATTTTTCATCGTACATCATACTACTGACGACAGCGTTATTAACCCTTACATGATTCACGGATATATGGCTGTGTTCCATTTAATAAAGGTTGGGTAAAGCGTTTGAGGGGAGGCAATATACTGTGTGGTGTTTGACGGTAGAGATAAGGGCTAAATACGGCACGAGGGCACGATAACGGTATTTGTCAATATGGCGGCTTTGTAACAGATTACAATTATGTATTCTCAAGTGTTAAACCATTAATGCATCTATATGAAAGGGACATTCTCAAAACAGAACAACATGCCTTAAAAGGGCAAATGTTTTATTTAATCGACATTACAGTATGTAGCACTCAACCGACATGAACATTTAAATCATCGTCATTTATGTCGTTATAATCATCCTAGTCGTCTTAACATCATTATTTTATATTGATCATTATTGAAATCAGCAGTACCATCTTCACCATCATTTCATGTCTACAATTACAATCATCATTATTATCACAATCATCTCATCATCATTATAACAAAAATACATTGCGATGACTTTGGAAATTTTTCACCATCGAATTTATAGCAATTATTTCCCCTTCCTATGTCACAGCATGCAATAAGTTACCTTGCCTTCAGTTACCAGTTGTTATTTATATAACTAGATAATCAAGGAGACTCTCTTGCGTGGGGCTTTGATGGAATAAAACCAATCGACGCTGCGGCATATTACGTTGCTATTTTTGTCCATTGCATGGATAAGTCTCCCACACCGAGTCGACCCACTACATAAAGACGAAGTGTATGCACAAGGTTGTTTGAACTATGAATAAACAGTTGGGAAGTTTCAGCAAGTCGACCATTATATAGCAATTTCACGCTGATGGTATGCTCTTATGTGAGCTACCGCAGAGAGTACGAGCAAAAACTACAACTATCAATAGCAGTCGGGAAGGTACTGCAAGACGTCCATTAAATTGCTATTCACACTGGTGATATCGTCTTATATGAGCTATCCCAGAGTTTACCAGCATAAGCAGTAGAACGCCGCTGGCGACATCACTGCTTGCAAGAAGTAGGCAGTTGGTCGCTGCACAGAAGAAACTTTTCATACCATACTGCTGTGGTACGTTATCGCTGTCCGAACAGCTAAACAACTACGAATAGCTAATAGCACATGATTCATTGCAGGAACAGTATAAGTCGTGGAAATGGTAGCACAACGAGTAATGAAGCCGTGCCCATATGCTGCAACGATGTAAGCAGTAATCCATGTTTTATGATATTGATGCTGTATATCATAACTATTGTGCCATTGCCCCACCCCTCCCACCCTCACCCACACGCAAAGCAGTTTCGTAAAATTGGGCCGCGTTGCAGCACCGTGCACTTGCACACTAGTATAATGTTGGTGCTTCGAAGTTGCATTAAAGCATTGAGAGGGGAAATAATTAGCCATGATACAATTACCTCAGACTTATACAGTAATCAACAGAATAGTGGCACATTCATTGAGGGCTGGGCGTTCACCCACTTAGGGTTGGGTGTCCATAGACTGCGAGTTGGATGTCCAAGTTATAGTTGTTTCTGGTTACATATAGCTCTTAACGTACATCAACTGAGGGTTGTGTGTATCTCTATTGATCCGCCAGCAGCGAGATCGAGAAATATTCACAATGTTTTCGCGACAGGCTTAGGTGATGCCAATTCAGCGTTTTGCATAGAAGCTTTAGCACGCTGGTCGGAGCCCATTCAGATGCAAATAATAGTTTAAACTCACTGAAGCGTGCTTTGTTGCCTGCCTGTAGCCTTGAAATACGATAAATTTAGACAAAATGTTCATAAGCGAAGTGAGCTCTGTATTAGGTGGGTTTTTCAAACTGATGGACTACCCAGCAATAACAAGTATTTATTTTATAGTGTTATATATTCGCCCTCATGCTTTAATGTTGGTGACGAACGATTAGGGCACAGTTCAGGATACATGTGCAGTGAGTACTTCTGGAACTAGGATCAGTGACTAGGCATGAAACGAAGTTTATCAATAGGAAGTAAAATGCAAAAAGTCGCAATACTGTCACATAGAGTCATTCGTTTGTAAGAGTCTGCAGGCAAATGTTAGGAATATGTCTATGTTTTAATCAATAAAGGCCTCCGTTCTGTGGACAGCTGATCGACATGCCACATCTGTTGTTTCACTACACCGCACTATGCATCGATTAGCAATCAGCCAACATCACTACCTCTGTTCACGCATAATTCCTCCTACTTTTGGCAACTGCATCATTGCATTAGATAAACAAAAGCTTTGTTATGCCTATGAGGATGAGTGATCGTACAAAACACGAATATCATTTATCATTAACAACGGACAAAGTTAAAAGATCGCTAACTTTGCGATCCATTTTCATGCCAGTGACGTAGTCAACATCGACGAAATATGCAAGTGACAACAATTGGGAAATGCTCGCTTGGCAATAGCTAGCGATGTCAATGGTATGTTCATAGATCTGTTGAGCAATTATATATTAGCGCCTTGAAGTATCATGTTGTCTGTAATATTATCTTCCGCACAGTGCATTACTGGTACAGCAGGGGGCAGTTTGTGAAATCGCCAGGGCTTAATGACATTCAAAGTAGAAAAGATTCCAGTCCCAATAGACTAACGCTATCTTTGAGAGAGTGAGGTATTGCTAGCAAAGATATTTGAAGGAGTCACGCGTCTCAACATTTGCCAATATACACGCCAAATTTGTATTGATTGAAATTTAACAAAATTTCCCTTGTGGTCATGGAAATATTATTGGCTGACTTTCGTATTCCCATTCCCGAAACATTTCAAACAAAGACGCCTAGTCGAATGACAAATATCAGTATTGCTGACAAAATTCACCATACTAGCCCATAAATAAGTGGCAATACGACCATTACATACCCACTTCATCCCCGATATCCATTTGGAACGGCCTCAAAAAGTGAATTAAAGAGATTGCTCTCTACTGAGAGCTACCAGTCAAACAGTGACCACAATGCAGAAGGATATAATTATAAGCACAAAAGGGCCAGCTTAAAGGAATCTCTAACATGCAAATCGATCCACGTGCTGTGGCGCAAAACAACTAAAGCGAGCTAAAGCCATGACGATGTGCGCTCGGAGGACCTGTTTGGTACAATGAGGAATCTTCCATTCATTGCTAACAATAATCGTAGGTTGAATCGATATCCGACGTTACGAAGTTTGATATATTCGTTGATTATCCTCGGGAATACTGGTAAATAATGCTGCAATCCCATTACAAATCTATCTAGAACATGAATGAGATCAGCGAATGAAGAGAGTTTTATTGAGCTAACGAGTCGGAGAAGTAGCCGATCCATTACCTGATTGTTCGTATCAACAACAGCAGGTGCTAGTGCAAATGTGATTGCACATCGATGGAAGAGCTTCCGAATTGCCTTGTAAGCTGTATTTTTAATTAGCACTTATTTTGTGCAAGTCTTGCCACAGTAAACTGTTCGGCCACTCACATTAATATATAAATCATACCTGGGCAGCTAAAACATTATCACAAACTGGGGAAGTTGAAACTCATTTTCGGCCAGAATAAAGTCTGTACTCCCAAACGTATTTACTGCCCATTCATACATGAGGTGTGACGTTTCCTTCTCCTACATTTCCCTTCGCGATAATATTAACAATTGCAGCCGAGCACAACGAATGTAATCCATTCAATTAACTTTTGTTTCTCTGCCATGACTCATTTGCAGATAGTTTCGTAAATCTACGTATGTGTCACGTTCTGTACACATAATTTGTAATACATATATTCAGTCATCTTCACGTTTGTCGTCATCATCACCACTGTAATCATTGTCTTAGCATTATTACTGTTACCATGATGATTATAAACATCATCAGCACCATTACCACCAGTATATTTCATAGATACCGGTGATACCACAGCATGTATAATGTCAAGTATCGGGAGGGATGAGGGTAAACCATTAAAGAATTAGTCGACATTAATATATCCCCGTCGCACATGCCTATTTAATTACAAGGACCGCGATTGATAAAGACGCTAGAAGACAACTTTGCCTGGTGCTACGCAGGCAAATAAACTGTATGAGAATATTCAACCCAGGGTCTTCAAGCAATATCAGAAAAAAAACATAGTATATTACTATTATATTATTAGTATGTTGGCCGCTCTCGTTTTTGTTTGACTGAGACTGAGACATCATTTTAGAGGAAAGGACACAAAATCCCCCGACAGTATTGTTTCTGACTGCCAATATCAGGGATCAGGAATGATATTGTTCGTGTGAACCATAGTTAGTATTGAGCTATTGAGGAAAGGAGCGTAACAGCCACTAGGTTTGTGTATATTTCTATTGTTCAAACTAAACCGACTCGCCTTCTGTGTGGACATAAACCACTCGGTCAAAAATGAGTGACTCTTATGTTTATGGCATGTGTGATGCTTTATTTGTGACAAATAATTGACCTCAGTTGCTATTTGAATATGCTTTCACTGTGACATGCATAGCAGCGGCAATAAATATGAAAGCGCAGATATCTGGGTGAACAACGGGCCAGACACAATTTGGGGTCTACTTCCGATGCTATTTGGTAATTATATGATGGTTACTTCATAATGAAGGAATTTGTAATAGTGTCCCAACCGATGAACGCTGAGTAAATAATGAAGCAGTATTTAGCTGAGTCAGGAAAAAATACGCGAATTGATCGCGATGAAGAGCCTGAACATCAAATCAACTCTGTAGCAGAACCATCACAGCAGTACCAGGTTGGGTCAAGTACAATACTACTGAAATAACTTATCTGGGTCAGATGCAAACAGTGAGCCTGTTAGCCGTCTTTGTTTTTTATTTGTGCCTGTGGCAATGTGATGAGGACTAGTTCAGTTTACCATCTAAAGTAGACCGAATGTTTTTGACTATTAATGCTCCATCACTGAGGCTTTAAAACGCCCACTCTGTTCTTGTCATTGCAATTGTAATGGATCGCCTAAAGGGAATTGATACGTCATGTTCATGCGAGGAAAACGATGAGGGATGTGGAACCTACCATGATTGAAAAAAAGGAATTCAGGGAGCTTAGTGTAATAAAATCCAACATGTTAACGTCGCAAAAATTATTTACGTTATAATCCGTTTAAGCGGGCAGTGCTTTCATAAGTAGGGTCGTCTGAATGTGATAGCAGTGTGGAACTTTCATTATCGCTAACGCCGCAATAGGTTACACTTGTGGTGTTAACATCGGAATAGGCCGTACAATGAGCAGTGTAATTATGTTATGCCTCGCGGTATACTCGCGCTCTCTGAAGCAAATGATGTCCCCCTTCAATACGTCGGTTGATGCATTTGCATTTGTTGGTTTTCAATCGAAATTCAATTCGAAGGACAATTTTTCATAGTATGCTTAACGGAAATGTCATTTTGTTAGTTTTACCAAATTATAAGCGGAGTGTAATGGGCTAGGTAATGTAATTCCAGGACCCATTTCTCTTTATAACGTACTTTGCTGGCTTGTATTCATTAAACATCAACATTGACAGTTTTGAACGGAACAGGGAATATCAAAAGCCAACAACGCGGTGCAAAAAACGTTTTTGCTTGGTTCACATTTGCTGTCTTGCTTGTATGCATTAGTAACATTGCCTGTAACTTATGCAGGTAGGATGCGTTTATGTGCTTCCATGGGATGATTGAAATAGGCTCGGATTGCCTGGCATCTGCTGGTTTACACCAATATAAACCAGCAAGCGCTAGCTAATTTCGTTCGTTTCGTCGCTTTCATTCTATTATGTCGTTTGACGAATTACATACGCTTAGCAGTGTAATTCACCTGCTGGTATACGCGTATCCGTGTAACTTGTCAGCTGGCGCGCATTACTCCTTATCTTGGTTCGACCCTGTAAGGTTTTGAACAAACGCAAAGCAGTTTCGTCAAATTGGGCCGCTTTGCAGCACCGTGCACTTGCACACTAGTATAATGTTGGTGCTTCGAAGTTGCATTAAAGCATTGAGAGGGGAAATGATTAGCCATGATACAATTACCTCAGACTTATACAGAAATCTAAAGAATAGTGGCACATTCATTTAGGGCTGGGCGTTCACCCACTTCGGGTTGGGTGTCCATCAACTGCGAGTTGGATGTCCAAGTGATTGTTGTTTCTGGTTACATATAGCTCTTAACGTACATCAACTGAGGGTTGTGTGTATCTCTATTGATCCGCCGGCAGCGAGATCGAGAAATATTCACAATGTATTCGCGACAGGCTTAGGTGATGCCAATTCAGCGTTTTACATAGAAGCTTTAGCACGCTGGTCGGAGCCCATTCAGATGCAAATAATAGTTTAAACTCACTGAAGCGTGCTTTGTTGCCTGCCTGTAGCCTTGAAATACGATAAATTTAGACAAAATGTTCAGAAGCGAAGTGAGCTCTGTATTAGGTGGGTTTTTTAAACTGATGGACTACCCAGCAATAACAAGTATTTATTTTATAGTGTTATATATTCGCCCTCATGCTTTAATGTTGGTGACGACCGATTCGGGCACAGTTTAGGATACATGTGCAATGAGTACTTCTGGAACTAGGATCAGTGACTAGGCATGAAACGAAGTTTATCAATAGGAAGTAAAATGCAAAAAGTCGCAAAATCGTCACATAGAGCGATTCGTTTGTAAGAGTCTGCAGGCAAATGTTAGGAATATGTCTATGTTTTAATCAATAAAGGCCTCCGTTCTATGGACAGCTGATCGACAAGCCGCATCTGTTGTTTCAATACACCACACTATGCATTGATCAGTAATCAGCCAACATCACTACCTCTGTTCACGCATAATTCCTCCTACTTTTGGCAACTGCATCATTGCATTACATAAACAAAAGCTTTGTTATGCCTATGAGGATGAGTGATCGTACAAAACACGAATATCATTTATCATTAACAACGGACAAAGTTAAAAGATCGCTAACTTTGCGATCCATTATCGTGCCAGTGACGTAGTCAACATCGACGAAATATGCAAGTGACAACAATTGGGTAATGATCGCTTGGCAATAGCTAGCGATGTCAATGGTATGTTCATAGATCTGTTGAGCAATTATATTTTAGCGCCTTGAAGTATCATGTTGTCTGTTATATTATCTTCCACACAGTGCATTACTGGTACAGCAGGGGGCAGTTTGTGAAATCGCCAGGGCTTAATGACATTCAAAGTAGAAAAGATTCCAGTCCCAATAGCCTAACGCTATCTTTGAGAGAGTGAGGTATTGCTAGCAAAGATATTTGAAGGAGTCACGTGTTTCAACATTTGCCAATACACACGCCAAATTTGTATTGATTTAAATTTAACAAAATTTCCCTTGCGGTCAGGGAAATATTATTGTCTGACTTTCTTATTCCCATTCCCGAAACATTCCAAACAAAGACGCCTAGTCGAATAACAAATATCAGTATTGATGAAAAAATTCCCCATACTAGCCCATAAATAAGTGGCAGTAGGACTATTAGATACTCAATTCATCCCCGATATCCATTTGGAACGGCCTCAAAAAGTGAAATAAAGAGATTGCTCTCTACTCCAACAGTGCCCACAATGCAGAAGGATATTATTAAACACAAAAGGGCCAGCTTAAAGGAATCTCTAACATGCCAATCGATCCACGTGCTGTGGCGCAAAACAACTAAAGCGAGCTAGAGCCATGACGATGTGCGCTCGGAGGTGAGGTAGAAATAGGACCTGTTTGGTACAATGAGGAATCTTCCATTTATTGCTAACAATAATCGTAGGTTGAATCGATATCCGACGTTACGAAGTTTGATATATTCGTTGATTATCCTCGGGAATACTGGTAAATAATGCTGCAATCTCATTACAAATCTATCTAGAACATGAATGAGATAAGCGAGTCGGGGAAGTAGCCGATCCATTACGTGATTGTTCGTATCAACAGAAGCAGGTGTTAGTGCAAATGTGATTGCACATCGATGGAAGAGCTTCCGCATTGCCTTGTAAGTTGTATTTTTAATGGGCACTTATTTTGTGTAAGTCTTGCCACAGGAAACTGTTCGGCCCCTCACATTATTATATAAATCATACCTGGGCAGTTAAAATATAATCAATAACTGGGGAAGTTGAAACTCATTTTCGGCCAGAATATTGTCTGTACTCCCAAACGCATTTACTGCCCTTTCATACATGAGGTGTGACGTTTCCTTCTCCTACATTTCCCTTTGCGATAATATTAACAATTGCAGCCGAGCACAACGAATGTTATCCATTCAATTAACTTTTGTTTCTCTGACATGACTCATTTGCAGATAGTTTCGTAAATCTACGTATGTGTCACGTTTTGTACACATAATTTGTAATACATATATTCAGTCAACTTCACGTTTGTCGTCATCATCACTGCTGTAATCATTGTCTTAGCATCATTACTGTTACAATGATGATTATAAACATCATCAGCACCATTACCACCAGTATATTTCATAGATACCGCTGATACCACAGCATGTATAATGTCAAGTATCGGCGGGATGAGGATTAACCATTAAAGAATTAGTCGACATTAACATATCCCCGTCGCACATGCCTATTCAATTACAAGGACCGCGATTGATAAAGAGGCTAGAAGACAACTTTGCCTGGTGGTACGTAGGCAAATAAACCGTAAGAGAATATTCAACCCAGGGTCTTCAAGCAATATCAGAAAAGATACATAGTATATTACTATTATATTATTAGTATGTTGGCCGCTCTCGTTTTTGTTTGACTGAGACTGAGACATCATTTTAGAGGAAAGGACACAAAATCCGCCGACAGTATTGTTTCTGACTGCAAATATCAGGGATCAGTAATGATATTGTTCGTGTGAACCATGGTTAGTATTGAGCTATTGAGGAAAGGAGCGTAACAGCATTAGGTTTGTGTATATTTCTATTGTTCAAACTAACCGACTCGCCTTCTGTGTGGACATAAACCACTCGGTCAATAATGTATGAGTGACTCTTATGTTTATGGCATGTGTGATGCTATATTTGTGACAAATAATTGACCTCAGTTGCTATTTGAATATGCTTTCATTGTGACAGATATCTGGGTGAACAACGGGCCAGGCACAATTTGTGGTCTACGTCCGATGCTATTTGGTAATTATATGATGGTTACTTCATAATGAAGGAATTTGTAATAGTGTCCCAACCGATGAGTAAATAATAAAGCAGTATTTAGCTGAGTCAGGAAAAATACGCGAATTGATCGTGATGAAGAGCCTGAACATCAAATCAACTCTGTAGCAGAACCATCACAGCAGCACCAAGTTGGGTCAAGTACAATACTACTGAAAGAGTATCAACTTATCTGGGTCAGATACAAACAGTGAGTCTGTTAGCCGTCTTTGTTTTTTATTTGTGCCTGTGGCAATGTGATGAGGACTAGTTCAGTTTACCATCTAAAGTAGACCGAATATTTTTGACTATTAATGCTCCATCATTGAGGCTTTAAAACGTCCACTCTGTTCTTGTCATTGCAATTGTAATGGATCGCCTAAAGGGAATTAATACGTCATGTTCATGCGAGGTAAACAATGAGGGATTTGGAACCTACCATGATTGAAAAAAGGGAATTGAGAGAGCCAAGTATAATAAAATCCAACATGTTAACGTCGCAAAAATTATTTACGTTATAATCCGTTTAACCGGGCAGTGCTTTCATAATTACTTTCATAATCGCTAATGCCGCCATAGGTTGCTCTTGTGGCGATAACAACGGAATAGGCCATACAATGAGCTGCGTAATTATGTTATGCCTCGCGTGACACTCGCGCTCTCTGAAGCAAATGATGTCCCCTGCAATACGTCGGTCGATGCATTTGCATTTGTTGGTTTTCAATCGAAATGCAATTCGAAGGACAAATTTTCATAGTATGCTTAACGGAAATGTCAGTTTGTTAGTTTTACCAATTTATAAGCGGAGTGCAATGGGCTAGGTAATGTAATTCCAGGACCCATTTCTCTTTATAACGTACTTTGCTGGCTTGTATTCATTAAACATCAACAGTTTTGAACGGAACAGGGAATATCAAAAGCCAACAACGCGGTGCAAAAAACGTTTTTGCTTGGTTCACATTTGCTGTCTTGCTTGTATGCATGAGTAACATTGGCTGTCACTTACGCAGGTAGGAGGCGTTTATGTGCTTCCATGGGATGATTGAAATAGGCTCGGATGGCCTGGCATCTGCTGGTTTACACCAATAAAAACCAGCAAGCGCTAGCTAATTTTGTTCGTTTCGTCGCTTTCTTTCTATTATGTCGTTTGCCGCATTGCATACGCTTAGCAGTGTAATTCACCTGCTGGTATACGCGTATCAATGTAACTTGTCAGCAGGCGCGCATTACTTGTTCTCTTGGTTCGACCATGTAAGGTTTTGAACAAACGGTCATGCGTTGACTACTAGCTTTTAAAGTCGTCCGCTCCAACTGATTACAAGCAATAGTCACCGGTTCTCTGTAACAAGAAACCTGCCACAGGCGTATTTAACACGATTGATCAGTTCTTTCAAAGTCAATGATATGATGATCATTAGTCGTATATCGGTTACTGTTTCACTATAAACCACTCCTAAAGCTTAGTGGCTCACAACACGCTTTGATTGGACAGTAACCATGAAGTCAAGTCGTGTTGTACCTGCATGTGCTATTGCATCGCCGGCCGCTGTGCAGACATATATTGCAATCGGGGCATCCTTCACAAAGGGCGTGATAATCAATTAATTACCTAGATGTTTCGAAGCGTATGATTTATTACATGCTATATTCAAAGAGCCTTATTTGCATTAACCATGTACTTATTCACTTAATGGGTCGCCTGCGGGGTAACACTGGTATGCTTTAAATATGCTTGTTACTGAAAATAGATAGGCGGCTATTGAGAATTAAAGAACTCGCACAGTTTTACAGTTCGTGATTGATTTTTTTCGTCTAAGAAGTCATGGTAAATTTACTTCATCGTGGTTCTTCATTATACAAGGTAGCAGAGCCCCCATCGCTGTTTGTGTTTATCCTATTACCCACATCCAAAGTCAGTTAAGACCCAATATGCAAGTGGTAAAGAGCGGTGTGGTGAATTCAAATCAAACCTGCTCTATCCACCTTATCTGCTTCGAGCCTTTGTCAACTGATAGGCACCTGAATTGAACATGGCGCTGACGACATGATAAAGTTGAAGAACGAATGAGCGTGCGTTCAGCAATATGTCCACTGGTGGTATATATGTCATTCACGTTATAAATATTGCTCGTGCATGCTGCGGACGATTCAATGTCAGGAAATGTATCTGATACATATCCACCATATTGCTGTTTTATTGTGTACTATACCAAACCCTTTATATGCTTATAAAACTCCAGATGCTAGCTGCTAAAATCTTGCATCTTGCACCATTCAGACAACACATGTTTTTACAGGGGGCCTGCTGCGTTTCTTTGCTCAAAATGCAGATCTGTACCAACTGCCCACTGATCGTGTGGGTTCGCTATTTGCTTGTTAATACCATGAAATATGTGAGGATGTAATTTAGGTGCAAAATACTTATTTTGCGCATTTTGCCGGTCAGTTAATACGTTGAGTAGCAGTAAAATATACATCTTCACTGAATGCATTGTACGGAATTGCATTCTCCAAAAACGTGAGCGAATCCTATCATTCGTTCAGTAACATCGCATGACGGCATCCTATTATGTCATCCGCCAGCTGGTACGCGGCTTGTGTCGTCAAGGGCCATGTCGACTGGCTCTCGTGGGATCTATAGCGCCATTAACCGTCTAACAAACGTTCAGTAATTCATTGGATACTGCAATAGTCGGGATCGCAAAACTTCTCATATGTTGTCGCCACAAGGTCAGTTGTTTGCAAAAGCTATTTAAGCGTATAAGCTAGCAGTTTCTATTGAACGCGGCAAACACCATCAGGTAAATAAGTGATCAGTCTATATTAATCCGGGTAAACAGTATCACGCTATACTTGAGTTCTCGATCAAACATACATGGAGTATGCTTGATGGTTCCTTTTCAAAGGTTTAACCTTGTATGATTACTGCAGTAAAAACAGCTTTGCATGTAGCAAACGTGAGATGGATGCCTCTTACCCAGTCATCATCGTCTGAGCCACGCAAAGCTCAACATCATATGCGATATGACACCATACACAAACGAACAATTTATGAATAAAAACCCTGTCAATATGCAATGGAAATTAGCTCAACAATACCTGTGTGCATCAATTATGACTATTCAGGGCATATATATAAGTTGTATGTATCTTCATCTGCATAACAGGCGCGGGTACATGTTGATGACCATGCAGCAGTGGCACTCGTGTCTTTAGACGCTCAGTAATTCTAGCGTCTGATGACATACGATAATTTTCGCGTTTGCTTTGAGTCCAGCATATAATCATTAACATAATTATTCAGCGTCAGATACGTTTGTACGATCGCACATTTAATTCCAATCGAGTCCTTGGCAATCCTTGTTTGCTTCTTCTAGTTAACGAGCAATATATTCGTTCACAATCGTTATGCATTTCAAAACTTACCCAGCTGTCATCATTGTGAATTAAATCCCGTCATATTCAATTTCAATAATAATGAATTTTACTTTGGTATTTTATTAAGGGTCAGGTGAAGTAATGATGGCACCTTCGTACATCGGCACATTGACACTGATAGGCATGTTAAGTGGCCGTTCAGATTTAAGTTTTGATATTGCAGAGTCTTCTTTGACATATTGCAACTATTCGTACAAACTTTAACATTGAGTATTCAAATATCTCCCATTTGTCCGGTTGATTTCGATCAGGTTGACGCAAGAGGTGCCAAAACGAACAGCTGCATAACGATACAACACTGCTTACCCTTACTGCAGTTCAACTTGACAACTTAGCTCTGACATCAAGTTCTGTGTGTTCGTGAAGTTAAACCCTTGGTAAAGTCATTTGTGCATAAAAGTGGCTTCGTCTTTCTGGGCAACAGAGGTAAATATAATAAGCAGGTAAGATTGTTGAAATCTTTCCTTTGTATCAAAATGCTCTTATCAATGGGTTCCGATTAACTGGACAAGGCATATATCGCACTAATTACATGACCCAATCATCGCCAATCACATTCAGAACCAACTCTTCCCCCTCTTTTCTTAGCTTGCAGCACAAGTACCAATACGAAAATGGTTAATCGTCGTCTTTCCAAAAAACCATCTAGCCTTTTGTTCTTATTATATCCATACCAGTCTCTTTTAAAATAGATAGCACGTTTCGATTGCTGATAAGTATGGCCGCAATACAAGTATTGTGATGTGAGGTTGTATTATTGCAGGAATACTTCATCCAAACTTCAGCCATTATGCTAACATGCATGATGCACTTATATCGTTGTTTAATTTTGGAATAGCATTATGGAAGATGCGCAATATTGCTGTTGATATATCTAAACATGAACCCTTGTGGCCTCTGAAGTATAATTGCGACTCATAAGCAGATAAGGAGAAAACCTCCGTCATATTGCATGGCTTACTGCAGAAATACACCATTGGATTCTCTAAACAGCAACTGCCAGCTACGTACATAGATCAACAAAATAATGTGGTTTGCATTGGTTTTGGGAAGATAATGCGACTTGAAAGCCACAGTGTGTTTGTTGTAAGTATTTTATAGTCCACATAGAATGAAAAAGAGCTTTTCCATATTGGGTTGCATATCCCCGGATAGCTTTGCAGATAAAGAGTCGAGTCGCATGCGCAGTTGACAAACAGAGAGGCGCCATCTCTGTATGCTTTTGATGACGCGCTCAGTGGCACTTTTCTGCACCAGTAATGCAACTCATGGCCAAAAGCTTTTGTTTTAGTGGATGATATGGTCGGGCTTAAAAAGAGTTTTATGATGCCTGCTGAAAATATATGTAAGAGATGCACTCACAACATTCGTGGATTTCCGATATCATACAAAACACTGAAACTCGCCAAGGGTTCAACCTAGATCATCGAACATTTCACCGTACCTACGGTGCGCGTTCTTTGTATGTTACACAGGAAGAGTCAGAGCGCATGATCTAGCCCTCATTAGGTCACAGGTCGGATCTTTTGTGGCTTTATTATAAGCTAAATATTCGTCGTCGAACGATGGATTACCTCACAATTTGCATATGCTAATTCCAAATCAACAGAAAGAGACAATGTTATACCAGTAGGCATCTTGGGGGAACATCACTCGACAGCTTTTTTGCCTCTTTGTGTTAGGGAGAATGTCTAGCTAATGCATTCGACGCTCAGTAATTGCCAGATTGTATAACAGCGTATATAAAGGGAAGGCATATAAGTGGTGAGGGGTGCTGCTGTGACAAATCCTGTTCAGGCTAAGTGCTGTGCTCTCAATCGATTGTATGGACTATAAAGGGTAATTTATGGTAATATTAGCCCCCAAACAACATTTACGAGCACTCATCATATCTGAGGGCTATCTTTTTATTGCTGGTACTTGACAAAAGCGAGAATGAACATAACACGGGCAAGAGTGAAATCGGTTGCAAAATGTCGTCTATTAAAACTAGTAATTGGGGATAATCCCTTTATCTCATTATCTCCGTAGCAAACTTTATGCTTACAGACGTAGATTGTTTACGCAGAACCGTCCCAGTTTTACCAATGCTAGATGACGTCATATTAGCGTAAGTGTGCTTAGTATCGATTCTGGAAACTGCACATTTTCTTACCATTGAGTACCAAATTGACAACCAACCTACCCATCATCATAGCGTACTCTCTCAGTCATCAGCTGATGAGATGAAGTAATCCTCTACAGCTGATATTAATTATTAACCCCAGCTTCCCAGATCCACGAGTGATCTACGTGTATTCTGCCACTTCCCCTCTCTCCTTATACATACCCTATATTGTAGAGCCACATGGCCATCTTGGCGTGGCAACGCCTTGGCTATTGCACGTCCCATGAGAAGCGTCGTTGAGGGAAGGACTTATCATTTTAATATCAGTTCTCCCTTGGCCTTCGAGCTAAACACATCTCTCTCTGAAATTAAGGCAAAGTTCCATCTAAAATTTAAAAGTTGAAGTCAGCTAATAAAGTCTTCATTATCACCGGTGCGTATCGTGCACACCCAACCCCCCCTTCCACACACACACACAGATCACGATATGACACGCCGCTCAGGACGATTATCGGATAATAAAAGAATAACTTTGCAAGGGCTCATAACAGCCATTGTGCGTAGCAGCTCTACATATATCCGCATCACGGCGACAAAGGTATCTATTAAGTACCACGCTTAAGCCACATCACCATTGCTTCTTCTTTGGGAATGATTTGTTGTAATGGGGATGCAGTCTAAAAACAAAAACTTGCGATGCTACTCTGTCACACGAGGCTGATGTCACATACTCATGGGTTGCGTCATGCTATTTGTCAATGCACTTCCATGAGACAGTGTCAACCCTTACTGACAATGCGACCCAACACGCAAATTTCCTCCTATTATAACCCGTTATACAGATATGAATTGCATTCACTGCTGGACAAAGCGTTAGGCAATCACTGTACAAACCTATTACTAAACTGCACTTGTATGAGAGCTGGAGGTGAGTTATAATGGAGGTGATGGAGTGTTGCGTCTCCGAAGCAGGATTTGGATAGCAATATAAAAACATATCACGGTTTCGTATGGCGCAATCACAACATGTTCCGCGCTTTCAGTAAAAATAGAAAGGCATCCTAACTCACAGTAGGATATGGATGTTGGTTGCATTTGTGCAGGCATGGTGGTAGTTGCTGAATCACTTTATGTGATCTGTACATAGTAGGTACTGCAAGATTAGCCACATTCTTGAATCACTTCTCTGGTTTCGCAGAAACATTACGTGCGAACAGATGTCAGGTTGCAACACAACGTTTTGAGCTTCTGTTGAGAGCCATGGAAATAATCAGCTCAAGCATTCACACCTTCTTCACGTTTCGCTCGAATGACGTTTTTTCTATGATGTTATAATCATCCTTTGCTGAGAAAACGTTTGTTGTGATCAAATACGTTTTGTATATCCGACGACTAATAATACTGGCCTGTCATTTGTTGCCCACTCAGAAGATATTATACACTTCCCGCACGGCATAGAACCGTTGTCGCTTAGGTACAGACAATAATGATTTCTACACGAAATGCAAACGCGCATCCTTTACAATTATCTCCGGAAGTGGAATGTCAAGACGTATTTAAAAACATTGTTTGCCAGTCTGTGCATTTGTCTGCTTCTGCAAACATGAGTTGCACAGGTTATGGATAACCATAATGATTTTGGTTAAAGATAATCCTGCTCTCCTATCTGAAGGCTCGTAATCAATAGCATCGACTATTCTGGGCAAATCATACGCGCCGTTTCTATGAACCCACAACACACACGTTGAACAACAGGAACAAACATATAGGTCATCTCTTGTAAGGACAACATATTCGGTCGATTGATTGCCACCATGCATCAACTAAACTAAGCCATCGTTTGATCGTGTAGTCGCTATTGTGGTTACGAGGATATGAAGAATTATATATTTGTAAAGTATGTTCTGTAATACGCGTAAATAATGCTACAATCCCATTCCAAATTCATACGAGTGAGACCAGTGAATGAATAACATTTCGTTGAGATAACTAGTCGGCGAAGCCGTCGCCTTATTGCACATGGATAAGCGCGATTCACACAGTCAAGTACGGGATGATTGCACATCGATAAGAGGGACCGAATTTTCTGTGCTCTCACTTGCATTAACTGGCCATTCATACATTAGAGGTGATGTTTCTACCTCAAAAAGTGTCCTATGCAAGGTGTAGGCCATAGAGGTGCGAGAGCGCATTGCTGAAATGAATGCAATTAAAGTAATCGGCCTCTATGGTCGCTGCTAGGAATCATATACGGATATTTGCGATAATGTTCAAAAGTATGAGGTCCACTAAACAGAATTGAAAATGTGGAATTTTTCATCGTACATATACTATCAACACAGCGTTATAAACCCTTAGATGATTCACGGATATATGGTTGTGTTCTATTTAATAGGGGATGGGTAAGGCTTTTGCGGGGATGCAATGTACTTCTGAGGTAATGGAATGTACCTGTGGTGGTGTTTGACGGTGGAGATAAGGGCTAAATATGGCACGAGGGCACGATAACGGTATTTGTCAATATGGCGGCTTTGTTACTGATCAAAATGTATTCTCCCGTGTTAGACCATGTATGTTTCTATATGAAAGCGACATTCTTAAAGCAATACAACATGCCATAAAAAGCTTCTGTTATATGCAATCGAGTATGTAGCACTCAACAGACATGAACATTTAAATCATCGTCCTTTCGGTCGTTATAATCATCCTCGTCGTCTTAACATCATTATTTTTATATTGGTCATTATTGAAATCAGCAGCACCATTTTCACCATCATTTCATGTCTACAATTACAATCATCATTATTATCACAATGATCTCATCATCATTATTATCAAAATACATTACCATGACTTTCAAAATTGTCACCATCGAATTAATAGCTAATATTTCCTCTTCCTATATTATAGCATGCAATACCGTACGACGCGTTAGCTTGGCTTCAATTACCAGTTAACTAAATAATCAAGGAGACTCGTGCATAGGGCTTTGATGGAATAAAACAATCGACGCTGCGGCATATTACGTTGCTCTTTTTGTCTATTGCATGAATAAGTCTCTTACACGGAGTCGACCCATCATATAAAGACCATGTGTATGCACACTGTTGTTCAAACTGTGAATAACAGTTGGGAAGTTACAGCAAGACGACCATTAAATAGCAATTCACGCTGATGATATCGTCTTATATGAGCTACCCCTAGAGAGTACGAGCATAAACTACAACTATGAATAGCAGTCGGGAAGTTATTGCAAGACGTCCATTAAATTGCTATTCACGCTGGCGATATCGTCTTATATGAGCTATCCCAGAGTTTACCAGCATAAGCAGTAGAACGCAGCTGGCGACATCACTGCTTGCCAGATGTAGGCAGTTGGTCGCTGCACAGAAGAAATTTGTCATACCATCCTGCTGTGGTACGTTATCGCTGGCTTACAGCCAAACAACTATAAATATCTAATTGTACATGATTCATTGCAGGAACAGTATAAGTCGTGGAAATTGTAGCACAACGAGTAATGAAGCCATGCCCATATGCTGCAACGATGTAAGCAATAATCCAAGTTTTATAATATAGATGCTGCATAACTGGAGTTCCATTGCCCCCCACCCCCCCCCCCCCCGCACACGCAAAGCAGTTTTGTAATGTATAGCCGATTGTAGCACCGTGCACTTGCATAATAGCATAATGTTGGTGCTTCGAAGTTGCCTTGAGGCATTGAGAGGGGAACTGATTAAGCATGATACAATTACCTCAGACTTATCTTATACATTAATCAACAGAATCGTGGCACATTCATGGAGGGCTGGGCGTTCACCCACTGAGAGTTGGGTGTCCATCCACTGCGGGTTGGATGTCCACGTTGTGATGGTTGTGTCTGATTACATATAGCTCTTGTCGTTATCAACTGAGGGTTGTGTTTATGCTCCGCCAGCAGTGATATCGAGTTTTCCTGTGCAAATATTCACAATTTAGTAGCGACAGGCTTAGGTGATGCCAATTGAGCATTTTCAAAAGAAGCTTCAGCACGCTGGTCGAAGCCCATTAAGATGCAAATAATTGTTTTAACTCCTTGAAGCGTGCATTGTTGCCTACGTGTAGCCTTGAAATAAAATAAATTTAGACAGAATGTTCAAAAGCGTGTGTGCTCTATATTAGGTTGGGTACCTAGCAATAACAAGTATATTTTTTATATATTCGCCCTTATGCTTTAATGTTGGTGACGCACGATAAGGGTGCAGTTCAGGTTACATGTGTAGTGAGTGCTTCTGGAACTAGGATCAGTGACTAGGCATGAAACAAAGGTTATCAATAGGAAGTAAAATGCAAAAAGTCGCAATACTGTCACATAGAGCCATTCGTGTGTTAGAGTCTGCCGACAAATGTTTAGAATGTTTCTACGTTTTAATTAATTACGGCTTCCGTTCTGTAGGCAGCTGATCGACTTGCCGCATCTGTTGTTTCACTAAACCACCCTAGGCATAGATTAGCAATCAGCCAACATCACTACCTCTGTCAAGGCATTATGCCTCCTACTTTTTGCAACTGTATTATTGTATTACATATACAAGAGCTTTGAAATGTCTAGGAAGAAGAGTAATCGTATAAAACACGAATATCATTGATCATTAACAACGGACTAAGTTGAAAGATCGCTAACTTTGCGATCCATTATCGTGCCAGTGACGTAGTCAACTTCGACGAAATATGCAAGTGACAACAATATGGTAATGTTCGCGTGGCAATAGCTATCAATGTAAACGGTACGTACATTGATCTGTTGAATAATTATATATTAGCCCCTTGAAGTACCATGTTGTCTGTAATATTATCTGCTATACATGGCATTACTGGTGCATCAGGGGTCAGTCTGTATAATTGCGAGAGCTTTTTGTCATTTTAAAGTAGAATGGATTCCAGGCCGAATCGACTAGCACTTTTTTTGAGAGAGTGAGGTATTGCTAGCAAAGATATTTTAACCGGTCACGTATTTTAACAATTGCCAACATATCCGCCAAATTTGCATTGGTTTATATTTATCCAAATTTCTTTTGCGGTTTTGGAAATCTAGTTGGCCCCCTCCCGAAACCTTCAAAAAAAAGAAGCCAGGTCCAATGACAAATATCTGTATTGGCCTCGAAAAGTGAATTAAAGAGATTGTTATCCACTGAGAGCTTCCAATCAGACATTGACCCCACTGTATGAGGATATTATTGAGTACAAAAGTGCCAGTATAAAGTGATCTCTTACATGCCAATCGATCCCCGTGCTGCTACGTATACCAACAAAAGCAAGCTAGAGCCATGACGACGTATGCGCGGAGAAGAGTTTAAAATAAGAAAAAAACATTTTTGGCACAATGAGGAACCTTACATTTATTGTTAACAATAATTGTACGTTGAATTGGTATCCAACAATCATCGCATGCCAGATTTGCTTTATTGATAGGCGTTTAGTGACGGATTAACTCTTCTAGGGTGAAAGACAAGACCGTCACATAACATCACTACATCAGTATTTCCCGCACCGTAGCCTTACTATAGAGAATATGTTGCCAGGGTATATCGCGCCTTGCGTCACAACAGCAAGTTTTATATGCGTAATAGTTATGCTGATTGTCCTTCAAACGCAGCTGCAAGAGCTCTATGTCTTTGCAACATAGCAATACAAATAGTTGCTGCGAATACTCATGCTAAAATTTTGGTTTCGAAATATATCTTTCTTGATTTCAGATCCAAATCAACTTTGTTGGTGGTGTTGGTGATTTATGTGTAACTGGCATTAATATGAGATGTCACGCTATCTGCATTTGCAATATAAGGCTCTCTTGTCGATTGCTTAAATAGTGTTTGATATTGCAAAACGCTGTTTCGAAGTGACGATTAAGTGCATGATATGAAGTATTTGTTCATGGTTATGAGGTGACAAAATTTGGGTTGATTGGACTTTTACCTGCTAATGTTTATTTGACCGTAAGTAATTATCAGTAAGGTATTTATATTTGTCTGCTGGAATTCAAGGCACGCACTAAACAGGCATATATGTAAGTGGGTAATAACTCACCTTTTAAGTACGGTTCTCTCCACTCTACACAAGACATCCTCGTCATCGACTGGTTATTTTCGAGCAGGTCTATAATAATGTCGCACCCTTTCCTAAGAGTTATGGTAAAAAATTGTTTCTGCACATCTCTTTCCCATCGCAAAGCAGCATACTCAGCAAGTCTGGCTGTGTGGGTTAACGCAGTAGTCTTTCGTCATTCCGTCATTTGCCAAAAACATTTGCTAGCAGTAAAAGGTTGGTTGTTCTAATTAATGAGCACAAAGCAACTACGACTGTGGTTGCGGTGACTGCACTGATGTATAACTACTTAACACTTTTGCGTAGCTAAACGGTAATTATTCCTGCATTGGTACGCTTATAAGTCAGTAACGAGTTGAGTACAGAGGAAACCAAATGTGGCAAAATATGCAAATTATGTTACAAACACGGACGGCGTTATGTGGTGCCAAGAATGACCCACTTTCATTCGGTAATTTAATCGACGTTAGCAGCCTAGGCCTAGGCAATGTGAGGAACCAGGACTTCGAGCATCTCCTAGGACATTAAGATAGCATATTTAGCATGATATGTCTGTGTGAAATGCTAGGCATACTAATAACAACTATATCATATAATTTACGTTACCGAATAAAGTCCCCGAGGTTTGTATCATGATCTTGTATGCAGCGGGCTGAGGCGACTACGTGTATTGTTTATATAGTCTGGTGATTAGATAGAACGTACGGTAATGTCGACTAAGATACTAATTAAGAGTAAAGTCGTTTTAAGAAAACAACTTACAGCAAGACATGGGTCATGTGCAGACATATAAACATCTCGTGGTACTTTACACATTCAACAGACAATACTTATAACAGTATTGAGATCTATAAGACATAGGCTGTGTTGTATTGTGGCTTTTCGATTATACTTTTAGCCATGGTATTTTACAGCCTTTCAATTGCCATACATTTCAAGCAGTAACCGAACTTTAATGGAAGCGTTCATGTTTGCCCCACATAAAGGGCTTAGTCCATTGTGAAGATACCTCATGTGGTTATCTGACGAGAACGACAAAGTGTTGCATCAACGAATGCAAACTATTTGAGAGCCATTGATGATCTCTGATAAGAGACGTTCGCGGAGAGTTTCCGAAATCTATCGATGGTAGCGTTCTGTGCACTGCACATTTTACGAATATATGAATCATTCTCATTATTGTCGTTACCAACACAACTATCATCATTACCATCCTATCGTCACAGTTATCATCATCCTGAGTATCACCGTTTTCATTAGTCTTCATCACCACGATGATCATCACAACTCTCATAATCATCATTATCTGCTTTATGTATTGAATACGTTAATTCTTTCTTTCACTACCACGCCTTCGATAGTGAATTGGCATTTAAATCTCATATTTTCGTTTACATAATGGGATATACAGGAGTCTCGCCTGCACGGTGCTTGTACAGAATAGCGAATTCAGCGCTGTACTCTTAAAAGTTGCTACCTTTGTCTATTGGTTGCATGAGTGTCTTGACGGTGTGATTTCTACTATTTACAGATGATGCACAAGCACACGGCAGGTAAAGCTATGGATAGCAATCGGTATTTTTGCTTACAGCTGCGTAAGACATTAAACTAGGATATCTGTCTCGTTATTAGAGTTGGCTAAGTATAAAACAATGGCAATCTTGATAGAGTTTACAACAAGAGCACCATTAAATCGCTGTTTATGTTGACGATATTGCCTCATATGAGCTGCCCTACAGTTTCGCAGAGGAAATGATGGCTTGCAAACCACGACATCAAAGTTCAACAGATATGGAATATTGAGAGTGAGATACAATAATGTTTGAGCAGTAGCTTTGAGTATTTCTCCTCTCTCGTAACTTAATGATTTCAGATGCTGATTGCAGGATCAGTGTACGATGCTGAACTGGACTTATGACATCTTGTGTCACGGACCATCTGCTGCAATTATGCGTTTCGAATTAATATATTTTACACCAGGCATTCTTATTCCAATTTTAAGCCAATGTAATGCAATTGCTCTTCTATAAATTTGTTTTTCAAAATAGACTGCATTTTCGTTCCACCCCAATTAATTAGATAGATGAATTGTGTTCGCCCTATGATTCATCGAAACAAGTAGTAAAGATTTGTATATGGCAACGCTCCTCCCAAGCATTGGAGAACGGAATATGAATGAATATGATTGCGAATGTATGAGAAATTCGCATTATCATCCGAGATGAATGATGGTACGATGTCATAGTTCAGTCATATCTCACTAGATCTAAATATCAGTAAAACAGTCAAAATGAGTAGCTGTCGGTATAGTTGCGACCAATTTAGCAAACATATTAATCCCGTAGCATCTAGCATTGTCATATTACAAATTAAACGACCTTGACACTGATTTTTCGTGACAAACGTAATGGTATAATCTGGCCCACTGCTTGGTACATATATAAAGGTAATCCACGTCTAGGAATAGATTTTCAAGGGCAACCCTAGATGAGTTTCGTATCAGGTGTCTGTAATCCAGATCCACTAGCATGATATCATCGGTGAAGGAAGAAAGTATTCAAAAAATATATACGCAATCGAAATTGCATCAAATGTAGGATTGACTTGATATATTGATCCCATTTTCGGTTATGGGAATTAAGCACTGGATTTATAGTCACATTTTTCAGGTTGCAATGTCGTCAATAACATCGAATAAACTTAAACGTACCGCATCGTCAGTAGGGCTGGATTGTCAAGAATTGCCTGACCACGAAGCTGGTAGGAGCATTGTGCGCACATGGGTTTAAAATAAAATCTATTATCGGTGATGCGAGGAGCCTCCTTTATTAGCTCTGCCGAACTATGGCCTAGACAATGGGCTGGGTCAGTCGCCACAGGGTAAGAGGTATAATCCGTCAAAGCAGGGAGTGTAGTTGACGGGCTACTAATGCACATGCATGTCACATAGCCCCCTCGTATCCACCGGGAACATCCCAGCAATGCACTTCACCCCCTTAAACCCCTAGTATCCGACCTCAATTAAGTAAAACACTAATGGCACATCTTGACGATAACAACGCAGTCATAAACAGTATAAGTATAATGGCAAATGACCCATTGCATATTCTATGTGGGGGATGTTACACATTAATAGACCTATGAACCTCCTCGCAAATGACACTGCCTAGAGACCATAGAGGACATTGACTTTGATTGCATACGCTGGATAAATGCAAGTTAACCCCCCGTGAAGTAGTTAACTACAATAGACAAATACGCTTTCTTAGCAAAATTGGATTTATGAGGTGCTAACTTAACGTATCTCATATAATTTGCCATCCTACTATAATTCACAGCCATTCAAAATATGCAGCATATCTACCGCGAAAGAATTAAAATTGCGAACACCCGAAATATGTACAGTGGTGATGAAGTCATCAGTTTTTGCTGTTGAACGGGACTCCTAACCTGCTTACAAAGTCTCACTATAACTGAAATCATGGAGACCTCCTAAAAGCATGGCACCGAAGCACATTATTCTCTTCTGAAGCAAATGTGTTGCCTTTTGCCGATCAATTGCCTCAACCCAGAACACTTGCGTGGCGAAGTCCCGCGTCAAAACATCTTAAATCGTAGTTTTAAGCAACTGCAGTCATGAAGTATTTTTGCAGGAGTAAAAATGTAGAAAATTGCTTGCTTCCGTTAAAATAGCTTGTGGTGTCGCATTACAAATGTAAAACAGCCTAGAAGAGTGCACCAAGCGGTATGTTAAACATGTGACAGCAATATTTTGTCAATATTGGGGCATTTCTAAAATTGCAGTGCATGTAATGCGTATGAATCCAACAGACAAAACTAGCAATTTTGTCTTGCAAATTAAAAAAAAAATGAAAATTTCAATGAATATAAAAAGTACTAGTACACGATTAGAAACCCACAGCAAACAGGCTGCCCATATATATCAGCTCTTACGACATGCAGGAGAATACGAGTGGCCCAATTTTATTCCCGGACCCTCTTGGAGTTGCGTGATCATCAAGCCCAGGAAACTTGTAGCCGTATGTAGAAGTAGAATGGAGAAGGGCGTTTTATGCCCCCGCACTTTTTACCACGACTATACCTGATCGAGATCCTAACATTACACTATGTGCAATGGTTGCCCCGGACTGAAGTGAAACCAGTTTACAGCGTGATGAAATGGTGAAGGGTATGAAATTGAAGTAATTGAAGACATAGAAGCATTACTCAGTTTAGTTTAGACCTTTAAAGAAGTGAGGGTCTTATAATACTACTCACAGATTTTCAGATTGTTTTGTGTTTTCTATCATAGCCTTAACGCTTCTTTGGCTTCGAATTTTTAAACCCGGATACTCATCGCCCCAGTTACTATCGGTACACACCACCTGTACCTGTGAAACATTCTCGCACTGTGAAACTGGAACCATTTCAATTGCTCCTGTCACCTATAAGATCTGGAATATTACCTTGGTTTTGAGTCTGAACCTGTTGAACCTTTAGGCTTTCAATACACACTGAAATGCAAGCAAATTAACGCTGGGTATTTTAATTTGTGTCATCTCGGATGAAGCCGAGCCACAGTCACTATCTCTCCAAGGTAGAAGCACACGTGCTGACGAAGTAAAAAGACGTGGCCGTTAGGGGGATGAGCTGGCCACCTACCTGGCACATTGTTTAACCCGCTGAAAGACTTTCACTTGATGAAAAGATTCACCATGCGTGAAAATAACAAATATATTTGGTGTATTTGAAGGCTAGATGGAGGCTTGAAAATACACTCCATTGAATGAAATCTACCTAATGGGCCGTTCACCGGGTAACGAATAAGTGGATTGAATGACGCGCGTTCGCTTGTGCGATGTTTAGCTAGTCGTCACATCTTTTGCGGAATTGATGATAACATGGCTATTATGTTCCCATATTGCGGCCATATGCGATATATTAAGAGATACATATTTTTGTATGCGTCATATATGGCTTGAAGGAACATTTGATTATTCTTCTGGAAATGATGATCGTTAGAGTAGAAATCGAGTATCAAATAGTAACGAATCATATTGTTATAATTTCTGCTTGCCAAAGGATACACATACAAACAATGGTGGTAACGATAGTTTCTAATCAAATTTAAAAAATTAGAGAGAATAGCATAGTTTGCATGACGTGCCAGAATGAATATCAGGAGCGAATCAATTAATATGCATGCTTATCTTAAGCCATCATGCGTCTCATTGTTAGCGAACCTTAATGTTGTGTCGAAATCGCAACTAATACCTCCATGAAGCTCTGTGATTGATACATTTGATATCAATCACTACAGAACAGGTGCACTACCTGAGGGACATTAATAGGTGTTTTCAACATCTAGAATATTTCAGCTACAATATTAACACATTTCAGGTACATTCCTGACACCTTATTTGTACATGAATAACCTTCGATCAGATCCAGTGACAGTCTTGTTAACGTAATAATCTGAATATTTACCGATAACTGCAAACTAAACTCATGAATGAGATTATTGCATTAAAGAGAGATAAATAAAAAAAAACAAATGACAACCGTTTCGTGGGAAAATATCAGAGGGATAAAAAGTACTTGTCTTAATTAACAAGTGTTTAATTGAATACAAAAATACAGAATAACAGTCTCTCGGTCAACTTGCTGACGGATTCCGGAGCATGTACATTTTTTACTAAATCGTTCAATCGAAGCAAGAAATATATGTCTTTTTTCGTAAGACAAGGGTTTCATGTTATGTTAAAGCAACTGGCATAATATGACCAATTGAAATTTTCCCTTTACTTAGATACCGGGACATTTTACCGTTCCCTGGTCGCCCATCTAAGGTCCAGTTTTACTAGAAACAACTAATAAAAGTTTGGCGCGGATTCAATCGAATCTGACAATGCAGACATATGTGACTCGTATGATTGTATGTGCTAGCCAATATTTTCCGCCTCTGTATTGCAGTAAAATTGGTACTTATTTAACTGATATAAAACACTTGCTTTCACACAATGCCCTAAGCTGCTCCGGTAATGAGCTTGCAGAGCCCACGAACAATCTGCAACGTAAGCACATGTAACCCGAGCGACGCCCTAATCGTTCATCTCCAACATTGAAGCTCAAGGGCAGACGGAGTTACTAACAACGGCTGCCTGAAGATGAGCTGTACACTTATCTTACCAATATTATTGAAAAGTAGGCCATCCGTTTTATGGACACACTAAATAAAAAGCTCATAGGTGCAAGATCAATGTGTATTTGGTGTGTTTCAAAGCGACACGAAAGCAACGCGTTTGCGTCGGTGAATACAAGATATCTATGAGATATATACGGGCTATGGCCTGATTTTGACGCGGTTAGGTCATCAACTAAATGGAGAGCTGAAAGCTTCTACGCCAAAAAAAAAGCCCCAATGGATGCTGCGATAAAACAGTGGATATCAGCACAAGAGGTTAGTTGGGCGATCCTGTAAGCCATCAAATTATAGATTTTGTCTCATGCGTGTCGTTCACATTGATTGCTTCGGCGGACAATCAACTTACCGCGTCCCACGTCATAGATCATGTTGAAGCTGCTCATATATATCTGATATATTCACGTGTGCGGCAGAACATATGCATGGATCCGTGTTACACGACTTTTCGCTTGAACAAAATAGCAGATGAAATGATATTAGATTACAAAATTAGTGTCAAATAAGATAAGGGTATTCCCGGCGTTTTCGAAGCGCTGCCTTTGATGTTAAATATCATTTGCACTCGGCGGAGATATTCGCTCACAATTAAGTGACTTCTCTGAATTGCCCGTTACTCATTGGTTGACTAAAAAGTTATATTCTTGGTGAAATTGTAATACGATTTCTGCCTACCCTACCCGTAGTGACAAAGAAACTCGACTCGATTTCTGTGACATTACTGTCATGTATAATAGCATATGTACGCGTTGCAATTGAACTTTCCTGACAGATATAACCTATGCTGACGGTGATGAATGTGTGCACATTTCACAGAAAACGGCGCTTATGACACATTATCTTCTCACATATCTAAAGGGTGCAGCTGTATTCTACAGAGATTGCCACTTTGCAAGATATTGATTGATCCGTATCGTTATTTTACTTATTAGCCTCGCTTTAATTGCCAAACCTGTTTTTGTTGGTCGATTGATCTCTCGTTATATTGGAGCAAATATTGCTGCATGCCTTCATTCATACCTCAACTGAAATATCGCTTGGATGATTCATGGAGGTAAAAATAAGGAGCTCACTCGGTGCGAAACAATACAATTTTACAAATGCCTTAACTTTGAGGAAATATTGCTGTCAACGGTTTCACATAAAGCTTGGTGCACTCTTCTGAGCTGTTTTTTTTACATTTCGTATTTTGCGGGAGATGACAGAAAAATACATCCCGAACATAGAGCATATGCGACAGCGTACATATAGGTCAAAAGGATACGCTAATAATGTTAAATTCTACTCACGATATCAAATCCCATTTGCCACCGGATGAATTGGCTACCGAGTATCCGGAGGCCTGCGGGTTATCCCATTATTATGCCATGCAAATGTACCGCGTTGGAACTTTGCACTACGATGATATAATACGCACTGACAGAGTTTAAGGAATCGCAGAATCTTATCTAGCAAGAATTAGACCTCCCTGAAGCTCTGTGATTGAAACCTAATTAGGTAAGTGATTAGGGTACCACTGGCGATCGACAATGTCTGGACTGCAGATTAGATGCTCAGTTTTACCATCATTAATTCACCAACAGGGCTTTTGTGATTGCATATAAGGTAACGAACTTATCTATTATGAATATAATTTCCTGACTGTATGGACGAACGAATTTTTCTCCCGGACTTGTTTTATTTGTACATGTGTCGCGTGTGTGCAGCGTCGACAACAACAGCTATGTAAAACTTTCATTGATATATATCAAAACGTTTTATCGACCCATCAATATTGGTATTACATTTATGGCTACCATTATGAATGAATCAATATCTAGGAAGCAATAATGCTCCCATGCTTAGCGGGAGAACTATATGATGTGTTAGCCTCTTGTCAACAGCTCTCATTGGCCATTGATTACGCGTAGTGTTCATTTTATGCACATAGTAGTAATGTGACACTTCTATGGATATGGCGAAGCACGTATACGTGATAATTGGAAAGGATGTGCGGAAGCTGCAATAGGCAGGGAAACCCGCTTGTCGGAACGATATCAATAAAAACGCCACTTATGAATAGCCGATTTATTCGTGACTTCTTCTGCTCAGCCGTCTGTATAGACAAACTGACTATAGTTTATTAACACAAGGCCGATGAAGCCGGTCAAGTGAGACCGACACACAGTTATCTATCAATTTTGTTCCAGAAGGCATATCACCATCGACGACTGCTTGAAAAAGTAAATTGGCGATGAGGCATCGGACACATGCATCACCCTGATCACAAAACATTACGCCTACGAAGACGCAATGGTGATAAAGAGTACGTCTACCTTTTAATAGACACCTAAGCAGACTTGATGCGGCTTGGTGCATGCAAATGACATTGTTTCTAAGGCAATGTGACGAGAGAGCTAGAAAAATGTAAGAAGCAACTTGCTGTTGGCAATTGAGCATTCGCGCCATATGCTTATTTGGATCTGTATATTCACGAGCAATGACACGATAGCTTCCCGAGATGAATAGCGCCCGTAATGTCGATATATCATTGATCTTGACCTAACGTTTGTAGTATAAACCCATTATAATCCAAAAAATCGATTGAGATCACTTCTCTAAGCAGGCCATGTTTTCTAAATCTGCTTATGTACAAGTCTGGTTTATCTACGCGCGTCCTCTGCAGTAAATACAGTTAGAATGATTTCGCCACTAAGCACTCTTATGTGTTTCTTGGCAGCGAGCTATGAACGCACACGCGAAAACTTGAATGCGACGTGCGTTAGCTTCTCGAACCATATTGACTGAGTTTGGCAATTCTAATCTGCAGCTCCGTTACTTCGGTTCTAGGTAACTTAAGTAATGAAGAGTGAATTCTGCATACTCAAGGAAGTACGACGTGACCTATTGTACAAACGAGGAAATGCGACAAGAACGATTACAGTAACGAAGAAAACGGCAAGATCGGTTGAAGTAACGAGTAACAATGGCGTCCACACTATAAGAAAAGCGGCTTACTCTATATCACTGGGCAAATACGCTTGGAATATTCCGTTTAGCATGATACAATATGGGAAGGACCAACCACATTTACCGTCCAAGTAATACCGTTCAGGTTTTAACAGCTTGCCCTGCCTTGGCCATAAGTTTTCTCTAAAGGGGAACTGACGACACCATGGTTTAAATATTTGATATATATAATTGACAGAGAGGCTATGCAACAGGTCCCCGTCGCTATTTCACTTTCCTGTCAGACATTAACCTGAGGAAGCAATCACCCTTATTCACCATGATAATGGAAACAACAGGTTATATGCCATATAAATTCGAATCTGTCATCATATGCGTCATTGAAGCTGTGATATTTCAAGAGGAAGTCAAAACGTATGTTACAGATGAAGTCAAATATGCGATTATTTGTGAATCAATCGAGCGCAATATTGGTGCACCCTTGAATATGTTTGTTGATTCACAGGCGTCCATTAAGTGCGATATCATCTGATAAATATCTAACTATAATGCACCCCGTCTCACTGTTAATGATGCCATTGAGACGTGAGCAGACATATTGCAGCACTGGATACCATTGCACATTTACTGAACATCCAACACATTCCGAGCACAGTCAGGCCAGAACCTAGTCAAGACTTGACATTTCTACTGCGATCCAACTATAGCAAAAGCATGCATACATCATCATCATCATCATCATCAACATCATCCGTGTTTTGATCATACAGGCCTGAAATAATCCTCTACCGAGGGTTGGACCTGTCGGACTGACTTCCCCCTACAAGTCACCTCTCTACGTAGAGCGGTTTTGGAGGGTCCGCTGATTATTTTTATCTAGTCATTGTGTTTGTAGCGGTTTTTAACAGCGGGATGCCCTTCCTTTGCCAACTCATAGGGTGGTCACTGCCACCGTCCTCAGACGATATTTTACATCCCTTTGCACAGAGATGGGAGCCTCATGATGAGTGGTCATCCGAGTCACGAGTTACCAGTCAGGTTGCCACATCTTGGGATCGAAACCCCAACCTGTGGGTCGAATGACGAAGTAGTAAAACTGTACGCCACGAAGACCAGTCACAACTAAATATCCAACTCAAAAGCTTTGTTGTAGCTTTTTTAAAAAATGAATTACCTGTAGGCAGGACGTTGTTGATAGCTTATTGGAAAGTCCCATACTGCGGTAGAAGAAAAACAATATTGTCGTCAGAGCTAATCCTTATTGATCCCGAACTTTTAACGCAGAAACTAAAATATATGCGCTGCGACGCAGCTCTTATGTGCTGGCACCCGGTGACGCAAAATAGAACCCACTCCATAAGTACCTTGCGAACGGGGTGCAAACAAATACCATATGACCTTATATCTACCAGAATAGTGGTAATCGAATCTGGCAATATATATTCAATGACGTTTATTAATGATCCGCATCAATACGGGGTACGCTTTTGGGGCGTCACAACATATCATTTCACAGGCTCTCAGTATATGTTGTTTTCTACATACTAAATACAGCGTTCAATTCAAAACAAATTAGCCCATGCGCAAGCCAATGACAATGCAGGACAGTATAATGTAAATTACCGTCCGATTGGGGCAGCCGGAGGAATTACATACATCATGTCCCAGACCAATGCGGATTATAGATAAAATATGGGAAGAAAATGTTCTTATAACATCATGATATATAAAGCTGTCGTGTTGGACTGTCGTATGTCCTGCATGTGGACACTGCCCATCGCATGATGCCTCTTGCTTCCCCGTTATTACATTCCGTTTGCAATCATCAATTGGTTAGGTTTTGCCCGAAATAATTGCATTATTTCCTGATCGTTGACCCAATACGTAAGTCATTAACTAAGGTATCTGAATTAAACACGACTTACATACATATATGCATACATATATGCCTATTGAATCAAATGATAATTGTTATGCATGCGATTCATTATGATGATCTAATCTCAAAGTACACGGCTGGGATCATCCTCATTGAGCATGCTAAGGCGTTATCCAGGATAAATGATTGTCTAGGTCATTTTATTGTATGTATCTTGACGCTGATTCATGGTTTATCTGTTTGCTAATGCGGTCAGTATTTAAAGAGTCGTCCTATTCATATGGTTGTTGGAACATGGTCTCATGGAAGCAAGCCAATGTCACCACTTATGAAGTTGATTTGGTGGTTAAAATATAAAACCGCATAACTGGGGATAGGAATTTAATCAGGAGTATTCCTAACTACTTTAGTTGCTTGAGGTCGGGGATGAATTGCTTTGATTTGAAACAACATTATGGGGCAGCTGTGTTTGTGCGACAGCCGCCATTAAGATCAAGCACAAAGAATGCTGCTTATTTATGTACGACGCCATGTTATGCCGCCCGTCAATTATTTCGTGTTCACCTCTACTAAGCATCAATATGTCTATGGCTTTAGCTTACTTAAGTTGTTTTACTTCATTTCACCAAGTATCGCGCTATGCCACAAGCGGATTAATTAGAAAAATTTACGTCAGGTTATATTACAGAGGATGAAAGGGAAACTAAGTGCTCCGTGATATGGTATTCCCAATGAACCAGAATGTGTGAGTGTTTAGCTCGGTGTTATTAATATAGCTTTTATATTTCAACGTCGGTGTGCCCTCCGACGAAGATCGATTGATTAGATGGTCATCCCTTTTCAGCTGACTCTGTTGTAATATCTGCCTATATTGCGGTCAATTTCATAATGGAATCTCTTAATGGGATGCAATCTCATTTATTGACCTAAGGAAGAACTGGTTCAAGAACTGTGTTGTTCTAAATAGATTAGTGAGGGATGGGGGGTTAATAATACTGGCAGGGTGTGTAATTGACTTGTCCCCAATACTGAAAGTGCTCATTCGACTTTGTCACTTGTTTGGCAGGTTTTGGGCAACGAGTTGGGTAGACAGACCATCCTGTAAAGCCTGGGTCATATGAGACTAATGGGCTGTCTGTGGGGCATGTACAGGCCTAAACAGGCGCTGCCCCCATGCGGGACCAGTACGATTCTTTTAACGATTTTTGGTCGTGTACTGCCCCTGTAGAGCCGCTGGTCAGAAGATGAATATGCACTTTCAAGGACGGACTCCTTACGAGTGAAAGCGGATAGAAAGCCTGTGGGCTGTCGGCCACGGTTTTCTATCAGATGTTCAACTTGCCCGCAGATGTTGTGGGTCACCATGACCCAATATATAATCGCCAACGTGTGGGGTTGCGACCTAGTGCAAAATACCATGATCGTGTGATCATATGGAGCTGTATGGAGTTGGTTAGAGGTATGGACTTTAATTGAAATGTAGGACTTTGCTTAGGATTTTTTACTTTTTGACAAAATTATATCGAACGCTTGGCCGCAAAGAGAACTTCATTAGCGTGTACATACTATATGAGGGTCCATACTAAATGGAATAATACAATTCGATAATAACAGGGAATAACAATTACTGAACTGGGGTCAATTTGAAAAAAGTATACTTGTGAGAATGAATAATATTTTAAAATATCTAAGAAACTTGCAAGAGTATACGAACAACCCGCAGAATGCCCGCAAATCGCTCGTAAAGCATTTTAATACAACATCGTACAGGAGATGATTTCAGTCATAGCTGTAAGGGGCCAGTAAGCACCTGAGGGTCATAAGTGACCCAGGCATAAGATTGATTTATATCCGTTTCATCTGTTGAGCTGGCGGAAGTAGGTGTGTGTGGGTGGGGGGGGGGGGGGGGGTGGTTAGGCGCCCTAAATGGGCTTAGAATACATTCCAAGGCACATAATCAGCGTTAGGTTAGGTATATACAATTGATCAACTTGCAAACTGTAACGCAATGTTTATGCAATAAATGATGGTTATAAATGAATGTCCTCACAAATTGAGAGGCTTTTAAAGAGGTTTTTAGCAAGTGTACCTGTGGTAGCATGCTTCCCCATGAGGATGCAGAACCAGCACCCATAAAATGTGTCAGTGGATGTACATCTAACCCTCAGATTGAATATTAGGAGTGAATCGATTCGCATGAACGGTCACACTAAACCAGTCTGCTTCTCAGTGTTAGATAATATTAAATCCTTGTATATTTTCTTCCTGAAGGTAACACATGCGTCATACTAATAATAGTAACGAAGTTCTGTTAATGCGATTACTTCCGTACCGGGTTACTTCCTACCGAGCCTAAGATTATTTTTTTCAAAAACATGAATATCACAGCTATCATATTTACATTATCATATGTCATGGATTGAACATGGGCAGACTTCCCCTCGATATGGATAAAATGTGGTGTAAGGGCTGTTTACATAAGGATAAAGGAATACCTGCAGAGTGATATACGGAGCTCAATATCAAACAAGAATATAACCGCTTTGAGGTTAGAGATGTACTACGCTCCATGGGCGACCTTCTCGTGAGAAAATATCCGTATAATTTCAAAAACTTTAAATTCTGAGAGTCAGTCTTAAAACGGCATATAAGCTGCTGGATATGGACGATATATCATGACGTTTTCAACTTTGTCATTTTTATCTTAATATTTGATCTTTGATAACACTTAGTTCTGCTCTACGGGATGTTGTGATTATTTCTACCTCTGCACTGCAGTTTAATATATACTACATGAGCTGGCATCAGGCAAAGTGTCCCCCGCTGTTCCAGTAATGCATTACCCAGCAGGTAATATTGAAGAAAAAATGAAACTCCAAAGCGACAAGATGTAATTGTACTGTAGAATGCAGGTGCTTAATTAATCAATGTTTAGCATAGTACCGCTGATCACGCTAGCTATTGCATAATAAAACCCAGGTAGTATCACCCATTTGTTGTGTTATACATATTTCGTCGAGGTCGGCAATATCACTTGCATGCAAAATTGATCGGCAAGTCGGCGACCCATTTCAACTAAATTCGTTATGAATGAACTATGACATTTGAGTATTATGCGATCAGTCTCCTTCATTGGCATTACTAAGCCGTTGTTTATGTAATGCAATGAAGCAATCGGTGTCATCGCAGGCAGCCTAGCTGGCGATGTATAGTGTGGTGAACTTTGTTATCAATCAGTGCGATTAGCTGACCTTTATGAAGAGGCTTTTACGTCGATATAGGGTTGATCTGTGTGCTTATGCGGTCAGTATTAAAGAGTCCTGCTACTGCCTACTCATATGGGTGTTTGGAAAAGGTCTCATGGACAACACATATTCTCTTTAATAATGGGCAGTATTTCTACAGCGTGCATAAGAGCACCACAACAACTTATCCAGAAGCGACCCCTCCCCTTTGACGTCTCTCCCGTCCCATGGACTATCGTCCCCACTAACAACTTTTATTCGCCATTTCTTTTTGTTTTTTCGAACGAAGCGACTTTTTCTTGTGTTTGAATTGATGAGTTCTAAACCACGACATGATGCGTGAAAATATGCTGTAAGAAGTCATATTCTTGCATCTGGCACAACTAGTTACCGATCGAAATTGCGGCGACTATGCAATTAGGCTTAAACCTAGCTCTAGCAAAACGAAGAAATCTATCCGAACTACAGTTCTGGGCGTCTTATACACACGGAAATATAAATATAAAGAGAAAAGTCTATGATATCATAATGCCGGCAATTTGGCTGGAGCGTCACTTTAATGCATGTATGCACACCCAGCAGTGACTGTCGACAACGTGCCACACAGCTAGAGGCAATACCGTTGAAATCGAGCTAGTCAGAGCTGCTCACGCAGAGATGAAATATAGGCACTATAGAATACATTCCAAACCGCGAACTCATTCTAGGCATTCATTTCTTCTATTTACTACATTGAACGAATGCCATCTTAAGTAATGAATCTGTTAAAACCATTGATTCGATATGCATTATTCAAACACTGTCGGTCGTAACAAAACATAGGTATGTGCATAACCGCTGTAAAAATGATGTCAAAGGCAAAACGCTGGCTGCTAGTTCTAATCTTATTTCTGATGTTTGCATGCGATGCCTCTGAGACCTATCATGAATGTTATAAGACTAACTATGGGTTCATGCGAACCAGAATACTGGTACAAAAGTATTACTCTATATGCTTCATCAGTGCATACATGCTGATGGGGATCCTGGTTTTGTGAGGCAATGGTTTGTTTGCATGCTATCCAGCACTCAGGCGACGTTAATGTAATACAGTGATACAGGCCGTAAGATGGAATATATAGTCTGCAGCCGAGAAGACACGCTAGCGAAGTGCCACGACATTTTAGCAACGACGTCGATAACGACAAGAAACAACCCTCATGTATTTCATATTACCCAAAAGTCCATGAAAGAGTCATTGCTGTTAGAAGACGGCATTTGGTTGAGTAAATGCACAGTGTAATTCTATAGTGGTGCACGCCTTATGACAACGGTACACACGTAAACCTATTGCTAAGACAGTGATTATAAAAGAGCTACTCCGGTGACTTATTCAAACGCCTAAATGTTGAATCTTATTCTCACTATCTCCTTCCCTAATTACATTTCAATTGGTTACAAATCGTAGATCGTCTCAAGCATATTCAAGTCTGTCTGCTAGGCGATCCATTACAAAATCAGAGTTGGCGTTAGCAAGGAGGTTCTGACCCGAGCCTCATTGATGGAGCAACAATAGCTATGTGTCATTTGCTCTATTTCATATTCTTTACTAAGCTGATCCCCCTCTCATTGTCACAGACTCAAAACCAAAGCGTCACTTATACCGCTACGTTCAACTGACACAGAAAAGTTGACGTTCATGTAATGGTAACTATTCCGCCTATATCTGATGAGGCTACAATGGTTTAATGGTCTGATCGAGTTTTTGTGAAAACACCCCGGATAAAGGCAGAAAGCAAAACATACCAAGAAGTTTTTAATGTTCGAATGTCTCTTCATAATTGCCGTATTATATGAGTCTGGTGCGTTCTAACTTGGTAACTGCCCTGGTAAACGGAGACTCCCTTTCTTGACGGCAACGAGACAAACAAAGCAAAATGCTGAGCCTATGTGAAAACGAAGTATCGTTATAGGGCAGAGAGCAGGGCTAGCTCTTAGGTTTAAGGTATCTGTGGGAGACAGACGGGATATATTTTTTCCGTTAGTGAGAGTGTCATGGGAAAGTTTGTCGGGCGTCTTGAATGTGCGTTTTTGATAGCTTGGTGTGTACAGTTTGTTGATGGGGTGGGGGTGTTTGAGTTCCTTCGTAGCAGCCTGTAATTAACCTCCTCAGAAATCTACGAGTGCAGCTGCACAGCATCCTAGCTAGCTGTTTATAAAGCGAGAGAGCAATTGAAGGTTTGAGGGTCTGGAAATAGAAAAGAGATGTCGTTGAAGATTCCCGTGTCCGACGAACGGCCGTTTCTACTTGTATGATTGCCAACAACATTGGTATCGCTTGTCTGTGATGGCTAACTAAAAATGCAGTCGAATCTATATTAAAGTGCTGGCTATCGTACTGGGCCTTTGTTTCCCAATACAGCCTAATAAACTTAGTTCACGCAGGTGCTCTCAGTACAACTAAATTTCTTTAGGGACACCGTTTACCATTAGTGATGAGGCTGACGATTGTGGTTAGTATATGTGAATTGTTTGCGGACAATAGAAGATAAAACAAAAACTCGCTCTATTCATAGTGTAACAGTAACTATTGTAAATTGGAGTTGCTTGTTGGTGCGATTCACCCAAAGCATTAACTTTCAACACGGAATGAACACAAATTTGTTTTATGTAAAGGCAATGAATATGAAGAATATCGCACTCATCCTAGTGTCTTCATCTGAACCAGCTATTAAGGCCAGCTATGTAATATATATATATATATATATATATATATATATATAGAGATATATATAGAGATAGAGAGAGAGAGATATATAGAGAGATAGAGAGAGAGAGATATAGAGAGATCTATCTAGAGAGAGATAGAGAGATATCTCTCTAGAGAGATAGAGAGAGAGATAAAGAGAGAGAGATATAGATATATATCTCTCTCTGTAGATAGAGAGAGAGATATCCTCTCTCTCTCTCTCTCTCTCTCTATATATGTAGAGTCTCTCTAAAGAGATCTATACAGATCTCTCTCCCTCTCTCTCTCTCTCTCTCTGTAGATCTCTACACACATCTACATATAAAGAGAGATCTCTCTCTAGAGATCTCTATATATATCTATATATATATATCTCTCTCTCTCCATCTATATCTCTCTATCTATCTCTCTCTCTATATCTATATCTCTATCTATATATATATATCTATCTATATATATATATATATATCTATATATATATATATATATATATATATATATATATATATATAGTGATCTACATATGTGTGTGTGTGTTTGTGGGTATGTGTGTATTTAGCCGAAAGGACCATAGCTGGGCCCAATATGCATCTTGCGTGTTGGACAATATTCGTCTTTCAAAATTGCCTGAGTTGTAAGCAGCCTAGGCGCAAATCCATGCACGTACTGAGTACATGCATGGGTTGTCGAGCACATGAGGAGGCTTTTTGCGGATTGGTTCGATGGCAAGTTTTAAATTGATGCTTATCTTTATCTGGCTTGAGATGTATCAGTCATTACGTTACTTAACAAATACGATGTTATGTTTTGGGCGGGAGCGTCTCAATGTACTTTGTGCGAGAGCATATAAGAAGTGACGCAATGTAGCCTGCAGAGGCATATGATTAAGATAACTGCAGCAACATTAACCTATCAACATATGGCTGAGATAAGCTAGTATTAAACTAATTTGCAAAATGCTTGATGATTGTCTCACATGGCCTCAGGTCAAGTAAACAGTCCTTGGTATGCTGTGAATAATCCGACATTAGTAAAATCAGACAATCCATATGTGGTGGACCAAACTGAAGTCTTGTCTATCGGGCTACGAGGCGTACTAGCTGTCTTTAGGCTGCAACGGCTTATGACTTCCAGGGATTGCTTCTTGACCGGTGAGGAATAAAACGGAGACAAATGTGCAGTCATGGCATGGGTGGTTAGGACTGGTTTATGACCTGTTGTAGATATGATACGTTGGTGATGAGGCCCGTCTTCATCCGCGGACAGATTGACACTGATCGACATATAGCCCAAGATTAGAGGTACATCCAGAGTGATGAGTGCTTTCCTATCGGCTCATAGAACGTAACAGGGCTACATTCACGGGATGGCAGATTCAATTGATAATTCTCATCGGCTGTGTGGGAAAATAGCGAGGTAGACAAATGGAATGTGTATCCAGTTCGATTATAAATTCGTGTCCATATGAGTCCTAATCTGTCGGTATGGCAGTTTGTTATTGTCGGGACTTAGATATGTAGCAATGTCTGAGGACTTTTTATTAATTATTAGAAGTATGGCTTATGGCTTCGCCGACTACGCCATACGGGCTTTGCTTAGCACAATATCAAACATATTCTCGGTATTGAAGTCGCGTTGTCACTATTTTGATTTCTTTGATGATGTAAACACCATCCGCATAAGCTTGTGGTGACTACGCTTCTTCAAGTGTTAAGTTACGGACGCGGAGGCTCTGCGTTCTTCTCGAATAATTACAGCCTTCTATTTAAAATCATTTAAATTACTTATGTATGTATACAGCAGCATTTCTGTGTTCTCTCCAGGCGACACTTTATATCAATTAGGCTACGAATCGTGTTGCGTAGGTGGTTTGGTATAGCCGGTCAGAATAAAGATAATTGCCATTATTGTACGCATCGAACCCCATTCGTTGAGTACGTCATCTTTTATCAATGCTGCGATTGGCTTAAATTCCATCGTGTGGTTTCAGAGAGTTAGTCGCATTCAATTGATGTCGTGTTTGTTTATAAAAATATCCCTTTTGCTCTGTGTCTTTGCTTGTTCCGCAAGACATGCCACATTGAACACAATCGATTCATGCAGTGTAGATAGTGTACGCAAGCTCAGTACGGCTGGACACATCGCGAAAGTTTCCAACGTAGGTCAAGGAATGATGTTCATTCAAATGAAGTTTCCTTAATCATTTGTTGCCATTTACTTCAGGCTTTGTAGAGCATAAACAATCGCAAGTAATCAGCCGGCTGTTCGTGTATCCTGTCAGTGCAATCATGTGTATTAAATGCGATCAATTGGAGCCGACTCAAGTTGGCAGTGACATAATTTGCTTCATGCAATCCGGACTTTGATAAACGCCTATAGGCAACTGAACGAATTTAATCATATACCATGAGCGCCAATGTTTCCAATGCATGCTTACAAGCTAACGTAGGAAGTTTCGTGAGCCTTTTACCAAAATCGACGTGGCCCCTAGATATGATTACAGACCTGGTGCTTGTAAGACGGGAAGACCACCTTCTAGCTAGCGTACTGTAGTTTTTCATACAGCACGCAAGCGTGTGGCCATCTCTCTGGGAATCGAATGCCATTATCACTGGAAGGTGGAGCAGAGTCATATGTTGTAAATGATATTCTGGTGATATGCTCACTGGTGGTAAGCGATATTAGCCCCAATACCGCTGGAGAATACAGCCACACATCAGTGACAAGTGACCTGTTATCTCCCTGATGGATACCGCCCGCAGGGGACCATGGCAGTTTCCATCGTCCGCGCCGTCGGTGTGAGCAATGACCGCTGTCCATCAGTAACCATTTGGTGCACATAATGCTATGACAAAGTGTGCTCATAACGGCAAACTATACAACTTAAGATGAAGTGACAGAGAACGCCCAGGATTTATTCATATGCTGACTCACAAATCATCACAGCAGAAATACACAGCGTTATATAACGCGAATGCATGCCGAGAGGATGGTGAATCACCTTGTATATGAATAGTAGGGGAGGTTATGGCAGTTAATTGTCATGGGTGGAGCTAACATGGGGTGTTATGATACCGCCTGGGCATCGGTTGGACTTACATAGGACATTATGGTGTCGTCTGGTCACGGGTAAGATGTGATTTAACTGTCTAACCTGGTCATGGTTTTTGCAATTATGTAGATGTTATGTTAGCGCCTGCGCGGTGAACAGGGGATAAACAGACAGCGTCGAAAGAGCAGGGCCTGGTTATTTCGGTTTTACCCCACACAATTAACGCACATGTGATTTGATCAGGCTTCTCTATGCCGTCATAAAAAAACTAAATTACAGCGAACGTTTGATATCTGTGTCGTTTTAACCTGTTCTAAGAGACCCGGTACCCAGTAGATACACTCCTGAATGGCTCGCAGAGTGCTGACACGGCATTCATTTTGATTTAATGGGTTTTATCAAGTTTAGCCAATATGTTTATCGCCTAAGGCGGTGCAAATCTCGTTATCTTCCTGGTAAATGCATATGACGTGAAGCCCTAACTCAATTTTGAGCATTACAAATTGTCTGCGTCAACCACAGTCAACATCATCATAGAATTGTGGAGAGTGTAAGAGTCTGCTCATATATCTGACGCACAATCATTGTTAAAGGTAAAGAAGATCAAATATCTGCGGACATCACTGTATTAGATTACCACAATAAGCCATGAGGCCAGGAATTTGGCATACCATGCAAACATACATCTATGCCATGCGGAGGCTTATAAACGACCCCATCATATTAAATATATTGTCAGCCTTAGTCATTGCCTGGTTGAAGTAAGCATCACATTTCTTGTCGATATTGTTGTTAATCACGAGCTATTTCAAAAATGAGCATTATTATCAATACGTTTTTGTTGACTGCCTAAAATCAACTATCGATGAATCCTGTTTTGAGTAACGTATCAAATATACAACCTCAGAGTGGACATGACCTCAATATCCGAGCCATTCAATAATTCATATGCGTCTCTAATGTTTGAACAATAAAGCTGGTTACGGCCTGCTGTGCGATAACAATACCACCGTTAAGTAGTCCTGAACGTCATGCAATACAATTACCCGGTGTTTGTAACAACAGTTCATCGTGGTTTGTGCAATAAAATGGCTGACCAAGTTATAGGGAATCAACTAAAAAGTCACGCTGTGGAGCATGTTATGGTTCTAATTGAAGGTTATATTAAAAAACATTGCTACATGCGAGACACAACGTGATGTTACTCTAGCAGCAATGAAATCTTTTTAACTACAAATTGTGCATGAGAAAATATGATTTTTGTAGGGGTGCACTAATATGTCATGCCTTGGTCCCATTGTGTAGAAGCAATCACCACTGGTGAAAAGATCAGGACCAAATATCATTCGATTGCGCACACACACGGGTCAAGGTTCGGAACAGGAGGTCTGCTTGGACTTCAGTGTCTGAGGTTTACTCACTTAATCTCACAGTTAATTTGCTTTGTGGGTTAACGTATAAAGCGTCATCTGTTGGTTTGAATAAACATAGAAATAAATTGCAGTACACAATTAACAGTGCACCCGATTAACATAACTTTTGCTATGCTTTGCATAGATGGTATTTGGTAATTATATTATGGTTTCGTCATAATGAAGCTATATCCAATGGTATCATAATCATATTCTACGGCAAGTGTCTAATTTGTCGCTATGCACATCAGAAGTTCTCTATTTCAAAATGTGCCCTCTGGACTATACAAAAGTGTCCAACCCCAGTTAAGCACTACCACGCCATACCTCTTCCAAGACAAACTTCTAACATATGGAGGCAGTTGAGGGTATTTGTCTATCACGTAACCAAGAATGGCTGAACGTGGGTAGATTGGTGTTAAGTTTGAAACAATAGTCACTTGGGCATACATGTAGCATTGATGCTTAAACTTACCACATAATCCGTTGCTAGGCTACAATTATGAATATAATGAATGCACACGTGTTTTGAGCAACGTTCCAGCATATCAAATTTATTCATAATGTTAAGCGTAACAAAGTCCCAACCGATGAACGCCGAGTAATTAATGAAGCGGTATTTACTTGAGTCTTACAAATTACGTTAATTGATCACGATGAAGAGACCGAACATCAAATCAACTCAGCCGCACAATCGTCACAGCAGCACCATGTTTAGTCAAGTAAAATACTACTGATATAACATCAACTTATCTGCGTCAGATGCAATCAGCGAGCCCGGTTAACTGTCTTTGCTCTTGATTTGTGCCTATGGCAATGTGATGAGGATTAGTTCAGTAAATCATCTAAGTATATACATATATAAATATATATAAATATATATATGTTTATATATACATATATATATATGACATATATATGTATACATATATATATATATATATATATATATATATGACATATATATATATATATATATATATATATATATATATGGCATATATATATATATATATATATATATCTATATATATATATATATATATATATATATATATATATATATATATATAAATATATGGCATATATATATATATATATATATATATCAAATTTGCATTTGAATCCGATATTTTCGTTTACATGATGGGGTAATCAAGGAGTTTTGCCTGCACGGTACTTGTACAGAATAGCGAATTCGCTGATGTGGTCTTACAAGTTGCTATCGTTGTCAATTGGTTACTTAATTGTCCGAACTGGTTGATTTCTACTATCTACTGATGATGCACAGGCACACGGCAAATAAAGCTATAGCTAGCAATCGGCATTTTAGCTAACAGCTGCGTAAGACATTAAACTGTGATATCTGTCTCGTTAGTATTGTGGGTAATGTATAAAACAATAGCAATCTTGAAAGAGTTTATAACACGAGCACCATTAAATCGCGATAAATGCTGACGATATCGCCTCATATCAGCTCCCCAAAAGCGTAGGAGCGGAAATTATGGCTCGCAAACCACGATATAAAAGTTCGCCAGGTGTGGAGTATTTTAATGATTTCAGATGCTGATTGCAGGATCAGTATACGATGCAAAACTGGTGGCAAAACGACTTATGATATCTGGTGTCACAGAAAATCTGCTGCAATAATGCGTTTCAAATTTTACAATGTCATGTGAGCAATGTGATATTTTACAATGTGCTAATGCTCTTCTATAAATTTCAAAATAGACTGCCTAATCGTTGAAACGATCTAAACACTGATTTAGCGTGACTAACGGAATGGTATTATTTGGCATATTGCTTGGTACGTATATGAAGGTAATCCACGTCTAGGAATAGATTTTCAAGGGCAACCCTAATTAGTTATGTATCAGGTGTCTGTTATCCAGATCCTGTAGCATGATCTCATCGGTGAAGGAAGAAAGCATTCCATAAATATGTACGCCATCGAAATCGCACCAAAAGTAAGATTGTCTAGATATAGTGACACTATCTTCGATTATGGGAGTAAATCGTTGGATTGATAGCCATTTTTTCCAGGTTGGAATTGTCATTGATAATTTTGAATCGACTTAAACGTATCGCATTGTCAGTAGGGTTGGATTGTAAATAATTACCTCACCATGTAGGCGGTAGGATCATTTTGCAATCAGGGGTATATAATAAAATCGATTATCGGTGATACGAAGAGCCTACTTTTAAGCTCTGCAAATCCATTGCCCAGACAATGAGCCGGGTCAGTCGCCACTGGATATGAGGGATCATCCGTCAAAGCAGGGAGTGTAGCAGAAAGGCTACTAATGCACATGCATGTCACAAAGTCCCCTCATCTCCACCGGAAACACCCCAGATATGAAACACCCCAGCAATCACGACTATGTAAAACTCTAATGGAACATCTTGACGATAATAACGCAGTCATAAACAGTATATGAATAATTGCAATAGGCCCATTGCGCATTCTATGTGGAGGATGTTCCACATAAATTGACATACGAACCTCCTCGCCAATGACACTGCCCAAAGACACAGATGACATTTATTAGCTTGCATTCGTCGGATAAATGTTATGCAACCCCGTGAAGTAGTTATCTTTAACAGACAAATATGCCTTGTTAGCAACATTGAATTCGCGTCTCTCATGTGATTTGCCATCAACTATACATGCACACTCAATTTCATTAGCATATCCTGGACAATCCGTTGCCCCCGGCTGATGCGCATTGACATAGAACGATCTGTAGAAAATACAATTGTATGCGCTTGACGCAGTAACTGCTTATCAACTATGAATGATGCATTCCACAATTATTATGAAATATTTGGCTGACGTGATTTTTCAAAAGCATAGTGAAAAATCGGGATGATTTGCTTCGTACCCGCTCATCCTCGATGGTATCATTCACTCGAGTATTACTTTACAAACGACCAGTAGATAACAATGAGCAATTTTCATGCACTACTTTACAAGTAAAGACAGTAAATTCTTGATAAAAACGTCAATAGATTCGCTTGGTGGCCTATAATTTTTTTAATGATAACTCCCTAAGAAGCTGATAAACACTTTTTAAGCCATTTCGATACCAACTGAACCAGCGTAATCACAAGGCCATTGAAGTTTAGTTATGATAAATTGTACACGCATTTGATTGACCAAGTTTTGGATAACCAATTAAAGTTAATTTTATGTCCCGGCTCGTTTAAGGATACATAAACCGTTAAACTTCGTATATTGTAATATAACAAAGGTAGATGGGATGGGAAGCAGAGATAAATTCAGGTGCTTGGTTGAAAGTATCATCAGTAAAATATTGTCATGAATTTGTCATGCCATCAAATACGTTGCTACGTACACAACAGTTGGTATCAAAATTACGTACATAGATGGGGAAAGTATTGCTGAAATTCTTATCCGTTTTTCAAACATATCGTAGTTAATCGATAATAATACCACAACTGAGAAAAAACACCGCGCGCAAATAAACATTTTGTTATACAATGAAAGGGAAGTTTATTTATCAAGGTGAGGTAGCTTACAGTCATAACCCTCTTGTTTATTGCAAGCTTGGCAAATCATAGGCTTCAATGTTTCTTCCTTCTCGAGCTGCTCATATTGTTGGTGAATATTATCGCAGATCTTGTTGATTTAACGTTTAACGCTCACTCAATTTCGATTTGCTCTGCGTTGGCATTGGGATTATTTGGCTTTGTTATTAAGGTGTCCCTGTCTTTTTCCTGTGACCTTGCCCATTGTTCCTCAAAAGTTCCTGCATACGTTCACAGCGAAAGTTTTCATTTACTAAGCAATCTGTAAGAATCTGCTTTCCTTTATTGTTAAGGTCAAACAATCAAAGTCATTCAGTGACGTTGCATGGAATACTGTAATGTACCTCTCTCTGCATACATTCCCAAATATTCGGAAAGGACATATTTGCATAGTTAGGTTAACACGAAAGTGCATAAATTGTGATGAGGAATCTGCTAATAATGGGTGTGAAGCCGGTCCCAGTGGTTCGGTGGTTTACTGTCTCGCCTTTCGACCCACAGGCTGTGTGTTCGACTCCAAGGTGTGACAACCTGACTGGTTACTCGTGGCTCGGATGATCACGTAAAAATGGCGGTCCCATCTCTGAAAAGGGATTCAAAGATCCTCTGAGGACGACGTGCTCCTTGGCAGTGACCACCCTCAGAGTTACAAACTCACTGCTAGTCGTACATAGCCTAGTTGCTAAACACGACTATAATTCAATGCACACACACACACGCTCTTAATGCGAAGACTTTTTTAAACGCCACAGCACGTTATGTTTAGGCACCCGCTACAACATTCTTGACCTGAGCACAAAACATGCTCAGAAATGTCAATAGCCAGAAAAAACGCATTGCTCCGGGTTGAGCGCATAAAGTTTATGCCTCATAAGATACCTATGCATTCGTATTGCGGCTCTGTGATATGTTTTTAGGACAATTGCAACAATGAGTTTCTGGCATAAATATGATTTGCCTTAATCGTTTTATAAATGCTGCTTTTTCATTAGTCTTGTTTCTCTCAGTAATTCCGGTCAAAGCACAACCTTGCTTTGTCAGCATAAGATATGTTTAGTAAAATATACGCACCTCACCACTTCTCGTCGTTTCCTATCTATTCACTTCTTATAACGCAAACAAACGCGAGAATGTGATTACAATATTGGCTTGCATCCCCACTTATTGTGGTTAATTAATCGATTCCAAACGGTAGCTTAGCCACATCGGTAATCAACAGCTGAAACAATGATGGGTGAATTGTCACAAACTCGTGGGTGAGGGACTGCGAAATGGCCTGGGATATTTAACAAAGCTTGCATCAATTAACCGACTAAGAGAATGGCATTATAGGTGTTTACTTAATCGTCCAAACATTCTGCTACATAATGCAACGCTTGTCTGATTGTCATCCATAGCGAAGTATTACTAATTGTGCTAGCTTTGTAACGTAGTTAATGTATTCAAGTGGTTTTCATTTGTTTAATATATTTTGGCCGTTGAATCATTTTTTTACCGTGAAGAGCTTCGGTTTATAATTCATTGGTCATATTTTGAAGTACATGGCTGTGCAACTCCTATCTTGTACACTAAATAGTTGACTTTGTCCATACATTATCTATGAACGGATAAATGAAACATATTTGTTGTAAATGTGAAGCCACCTCCTGATACATTCCTCAGGGGGCCGCTGATGTTGCGTGTGATTCTCTAATAACTATCATTGCTATTATTATCCAGGTGCTGATCACTCCAATGTTATTGTCGGTAGTCCGCAAGCTGTATGCTACCAAGATTTCAAGCTTCCAAACCGAACTGATGAACTGACTTGTCATTCGACGACCCGATCCTTCTGGCATGCAGTGTTGTTTACATTATCTCGTCGGCAACCTATGATCTTAGCATGGAGCAAAGTCGACATTTTTGCCAGTGACAGATTCAAATTCATGTCATATTGTATACATGTAATGATCGATGGTAAATTAGTCAATATGAGTAACAGCAAGTTGACTTTTAGCACTGCACAATCACAATGATATCATAAATCTGACACTTATACTCAAGCAATACTTCGTGTGATTCTCTTTAGTGGGAGTTGAAGTTGTCTGAGCTTCATAATACCACTGGTACAACTAGTTACTGAACGACGAAACACTGCCAGTAAACAACGCGTCTGTTCGCCGGCATTGTAGGATCCGATGACGTTACTCTACACAAAAATGGCGGCGACTATGCAATTAGGCCCGGACCAAGCTTTCGCAAAATGAAGAAATCTATCCGAACTACTGTTCTTGCCGACATTTACACACAGACAATTTCAATAAATGAGTGAAGTCTATGATATTATAATGTTGATATTTAGGCTGGAAAATTACTGCCATGCATGTATGCACGTCCAACAATGACTGTCGACCTCGTTTCCATACAGCAAGAAGTTTATCGGCCTTATCGAGCTAGTCAGATTTGCATGAATATTTGAAATACAGGCATTATAAAATGCATTCCAAAACGCAAACTCATTCCATGCATTCATTTCGTCTAATGACTATACTTAACAAATGCCATCCTAAGTAACTAATCTATTAAAAGAGTGATTTGATATCCATTATTCAAACACTGTCAGTCGTAGCAAAACAAAGGTATATGCATAACCGCTGTATAAAATATGTGAAAGGCTAAACACTGCCCACTAGTTCTAATCTGATTTATGATGCTTGCATGTCGCTGACTATGTTGCATTAGCAGCGATATCCCATATCTATAGATAAGAACACGATATCTATGTGCAGTTAATCAGCGGATTCATCTTAATGAGGTTGGGGTTCTTACTTCATTGAACAGTTTGCTAGTTAACGTGCCATCAAGCTGTTAGGCGACGTTAATGTCATAAAGCTTTTGCTCATGTTAATGAGTTTATCATGCTACTCATTGTGATGTCAATAATGATGTTAGCACTGCAAATATTAACCTACTGTTCTGCATCTAGACTGTTGTCACACTGATTGTTTTGGGGTTACTATGGTTGTCAAGGATACATTGCTGCAACGGAGAAAACGGCACTTACAGTGACTTAGCAGTGGATCAGCGATACGATGCCTTTGAGACGTAGTTATAAGCCTAGCTATGGCTCCAAGCAAAACCGGGGTCTTTTAGTATAAGTACTCTGTATGCTTCATCAGTGGATCAACGGCATGATGCCTCTGAGACCTGTAATGGAAGTTATAAGCCTAGCCAGAAAGCAAAACATACCAATGAGTTTTTCATGTACAAATTCCTCTTCATAATTGCCGCATTATAATATATGAAGCATTCTAAATATTCTCACGACTTGGTAATTGGCCTTGTAAACGGACACTTCCTTTATTGACGGAATCGAGACAAGCAGAGCATATTACTGAGCCTGGGTGAGAACGGGGTTTCGTTCAATGGCAGAGAGCTGGGCTAGCTGTTAGGTTTAAAGTATCAGTGGGTGACGGAAGGGATATATTTGTTACGGTAGCGAGAAGTCATGGGAAAGTTTGTTGGGCGTCTTGAATGTAGTTTTGTTATTGGTTGGTGTGTACGACCGGCCGTTTATAATTGTATGCTTTCCCACAATATTGGTATCGTTTGTCTGTGATGGGTGATTAAGAATGCTTTTCTATGTAGAAGTGCTGTCTATCGTACTGGGCCAATGATACCAAATTCAGCCCAATAAACTTAGTTCACGCAGGTGCTCGCAGTACAACTCAATTTCCAGAGGGAAACCGTTTACCATTAGCGGTGAGGCTGATGATTGTGGTTAGTGAGTGAGCACTGTTCACGGATAGTAGAAGTGAAACAAAAACTCGCTCTATCCATAGTCTAACAGTAGCATATTGTAAATTGGAGTTGCTCCTAGGTGCGATTCACCGAAAACTACAACTTTCTGCTCAGGATGAACCCGAATTCGTTTTATCTAACGGAGATGAATAAACAGAATATGGCATTCATCCTGGTGCTTTCACCTAAACCAGCTAAAGGCCACTTTTCAGGAATAACACATAGGGATGTGCTGGAACTGGACCATTATTATCATACTATATAAGACACGTGAAAAGTGCATATTTCCCTAGCATAGGGTGTAGTTGCCCCGCACTATCGAGCAGGCCGTGTGTAAGGCCTTGTTTTTCACCGATCCGGCTTTTTATATTAATTTGTTGTCCTGAGCGAGCTGTATCTCGCGTTTTGCATGCGGTATATGCATGCGGTTACAGTTCAACCATATCCATTAGTTGTAGGGGTACCAGTTGCAGGGGCGTCGCCAAAGGGGGGGGTGGTCACAGTCGGCAAAATCCTGTCCAGTCGGCAAATTGAAAGTTCCGCGCCAACCTATGGTGGCGCTACGCTTAGATAGTCATCCCGCAGTCGGCAAAATTTTAGTTACAAACCCTCCAACCAAATCACCCTGGCGACGCCCCTGACCAGTTGTGAGCACACTATTGCCTGTAGCAGCAGACAATCAAGGACACCACGAGTACCAGAGATGCATGAATCGTATTTGTTTCTCAAAAGTTGCGTTAATTCCATCTCATAGTGCGCCAGCCTCATAAATAGAAGCCTACGCTAGCCAACCTTGCATCAGGCACATATCGCAATTCATAGGATGACAGAATAATCCTTCGGGGGGAGAACAGGTGCAATATGATCTTTAACGCATGAGTATTTTGGCTCTGCTGTCAATGATGACAAGGATGACTGTGGCGGCTTCTTTGGGTGAGATATGACGCATTAATCGATGATTCATCTCTGGGGCTCTATCAATCGATATTTCGTGATCTTCTATCAGGCTACGTCAAACCTCTGTAGGTATCATGTCCTGATGAGCCACCAGCTGACAATATAGGATTGCAATATGGGACTGCTTAGATATATATATATATATATATATATATATATATATATAGATATATATATATAGATATATATATAGATATATAGATATATATATATATATATATATATATATATATATATATATATATATATATTGTATATATATATATATATAGATAAATTATATATATATATATAATATATATATATATATATATATACATATATGTTAATATATGTACATACATACATACTATATATATATATATATATATATATATATATATATATATATATATATATATATATATATATATATATATATATATATATATATATATATATATATATATATATATATATATATATGTATATATGTGTGTGTGTGTGTAAGTGAGTGTGTATGTGTGTGTTTGTCTCTCTGTGTGTGTTCGGTTTGTGTATTCATCATAAATTACCATAGATCGGACCAATAAGCATCTTGCAGGTGTAACAAAAGTCGTCTTTGAAAAGTGCCTGTGCTCTAAGCCTCCCAGGCGCAAAGCCAGGCACATACTGAGTACAACATAAGGAGGTCGTCGAGCACATGAGGATGCTTTTAGCGGATAATCTATCAGTCGTGACGTTACATAACAAATATGAGGTTATGTTTTGGGCCGGAGCTTCTCGATGGACTTTGTGCAAGAGTTTATAAGAATTGACGCAATGTAGCCTGAAGAGGCATATGATTAAGATAACTAAAATAACATTATCCTATCAACAGATGTCTGAGATACGCTAGTATTAAACTAACTTGCAATTTGCAATCTGCATTATGATTGTGTCACATGGCCTTAAGTCAAGTAATCAGTCCTCAGCATTCAGTTCGATACAGTAGTTTGTGGTGAGAATAATCCAACATTTGCAAAATCAGACTCTCCGTAAGTGGTAGAACAAAACGTGTCGAATTCTACTAAATCTTGGACTATCGGACTACGAGGCGTACAAGCTGTCTTTAGACAGCTAGATGTTGTTCTAAACGGAGACAAATGTGCAGTCATGGGATAGATGGTTAGGACTGGTTTTTGACTTGTTGCAAATATTTGTGAAGAGGTCCATTTTCATCCGCGGACAGATTGACTCTGATTGACATATGGCCCAAGATTAGAGGTGCACCCAGAATTGCCCAAAGCGAGACGATTAATTCCGAGAACAATATCAAAAATATTATCGGTAATTGAAGCTGCGTTGTCACTATTTTGATTTCTTTGATGGTGTTAACACCATCCGTATTAGCTTGTGATGAGTATTTTTCGACAATCATGAATCTACGAAAGCAGAGGCTCTGCGTCCTCCTGAAATATTCGAGATCTTTTAAATGACGAATATCGGTATACAGCAGCGTTTCTGTGTTCCCTTCAGGCGACCCGTTATGTCAATTAGGCTAGCCAGTCAGAATTTGAAGCATTGTTTGGAGACTCGTACTTGTACGCGTCAAATCCCCTTTGTTAAACCGTTGATTAATACGTCATCGCTTATCGATGCTGTGATAGGCTTAAACTTGATCGTGTGGTTTCAGTGAGACGGTCGCATTCAGGTGGAGTCGCGTCTGCTCATGAAAAGATATCATTTACTCTGTGTCCCTGCTTGTTCCACAGGACATGCCACCTAGAACACCATTGATCAGTGCGGATAGTGTACGCATGCTTAGTAAGGCTGGACACACGAAGACAGTTTCAAGCGTAAGTCAAAGAATGATGTTCATTCAAATGAAGTTTCGTTGATCATTTGCTGTCGTTTTACCTCATGCTTTGTAGAGCATGAAAAATCGCACGTGATCCGCTTGCTGTTCGTGTATCCTGTCAGATCAATCATGCGTATTCAATACGATCAGTGGGAGCAGATTCTTGTCAAGTTGGCAGTGACTTAATTTGCTTTATGCAATCCAGACTATGTTATTAAACGCCTAGGCAACTGAACGTATTTAATGTATTCCTACGAGCGCCAATGTTTAAAATGAGTACTTGCATGCTAACGTAGAAAATTTCGTGAGTCAGGGAATGGGGTTATTTACCACACTCGTCAAGGCTACTAGATATGACTAGGGACCTAGTACTTGTAAGTCGGTAAGACCACCATCCAGTAAGCGTACTGCATGTTTCCATACTGCGCGCCAGCGTGTGGCTATCTCTTGGGCAATAGCATGCCATTTTCACAGGATGGTGGAGCAGTGTCATATATTGCAAATTATATCCAGACGATATGCTAACTGTGGGAAAGCGATATTAACCCCAATGCCGCTGGAGAAAACAGCCGCACATTAGTGGCATATGGCCTGTAATCACCCTGATGGATATTGCCCACAGGGGACCAAGGCATAATCCATCGTCCACCCCACGGTGTGAGCAACGACCGCTGTACATCAGTAACACATGGTGCAGATAATGCAATGAAAAAGTGTGCTTACAATGGCAAACTAAACAACTTAACATGATGTGACAGAGAAGGCCCTGGATTTATTGATACGCTGACTCACATGTTATGTATATGTAATGTTAGCGCCCGAGCGATTTACAAGAGATTAACCAACAGCGTCGAGCAGGCGAGCCATGGTTATATCGGTTTAACCCCACACACAACAACGCACATGTGCTTTGATCAGCCTTCTCTATGCCATCACAGTGGTGCATGAGAGTGTTGATATTCGGCACAGTCACAAGGGATATTATGACATCAACCAAAATAGATGTTGAAGAGCGCGCAATCGGGAAGGACAAGAATAACCCAGGAACCTCACAAAACCCGTTTAATGTACAAATTGAATAAAGTGTCTGTCGGATGCTTATTTCACCAGCATGTGTGTACGTGATGTCAATTGCATCCCGGCAAAGGATCGTGTAGCTCGCGAAATATCGAAATCTCTTCTCCATCACAAGCAATGTATCTTAGAACAACTACACCAATCTTAGATGAAAAATGCAGCGTGACACAAACTACGCCTAATACTAGCAGAAATTTTATTTTAATATGTCGTTAGGTTTAAGAATAACAACTAAGGATATCTCTCTCTCGCCTCATGCAGAACAACTAAACCAGGTAACATACATTAGATGTAAGCTCTTTTGCATTATCTCGGTTAAATTGCAGGCTCGATCCATTTAAACAAGAACATGACGAGATAAGCTCACGACACCCTGGTAGTAAGTGGCATACTTTTTTAGGAAGATCCTCATCTCAGTCGCATCCTGTCCTAATCGCCCCTAGACATAATCATTAAGAGTAAGCCAGGCGCGAACCCCAAGACGTAATGACTGTATCGTGCAATTAAACGTACAGTTAAAAATAAGAAATAAATACGTGTGTTACGGCAATAAAAAGTTAGATTCCAATAGAATCAACACGTTGTTATGTGTTCCCATCAATTCACTTCTTAGACTTATTTTTACGAGCAACGTATGCTATCCCAGACCTGCTTATGTGATAACAATATACCATCGGTTATCCACATAACCATGAATACAAGTATTTGATTGGTCACAATAATCTCAGTACAAGTGCGACGTTCCATGTAATTCAGCGCCCGTTTATACACAGTTTTCACACATCGACTGTAGGTACCATCATGTGCTTCTAACAGTAATTTCCGCATAATATATAGATTCTGAAATCTTATCCCTTCTTTAAAAACATCCTTGATAAAGACCATTATATATATATATATATATATAACACAGCACATTCATATATTCAGTAGAGATTTTTCAAAGGCGTACAATCTGAGTGTTCATAAGACTTTACCAATATGTATTATCTGGGAATAGGGCACTGTTTCGCTTAGCCATGTCTAACGCACCAATAAACATCAGGCCAAAAAACGGTCAAGATGATTCCATTGACTTGCATCATAAATCATCATACACGTTTGGAGAAAATTGCTGTAACCAACATCACTATGCCGTGTTAACAATAGGAGATATCTACGGATACCATGTAACCTGCTGTTATGCGATTTTGTTATGCCTACGGTGGTTAGCTGAGGTTTATGGATATGGATTGAAAAATGGTCGGCTTTATCCTAGATTCTTGGTGTACTAATACATCATTTCGGGTCCTTCGCATATAAGACTCGTACACCAATATACAGGCTATATGGCAGCAGGTTACAGGTCACCACTTTCTTCTGTCATTATACCCTTATCATATACTCTATACAAGACTACACAATGTGAGGATCACGCTGGAGGGGATTGTGCTTCAGAGTATTTGAAGACCAGGTTGGTGTGTGATAGCAGTCTAAAATAAGCTTAATGTAAGCTTTATGCCAAGTGGCAACAAGGCTGTTTTATTGTGATGTTAAACTACTAAGTTCGGTCTTAATATAGGCATTTGCCATTCGTTTTTCAAGTTTGACTACGCAACAGCTGACAAGGTACTGGAAATTAATCTCCCTGATAACTATACTTCAACAAACGATTATCGTGGTATCACTCGACGAAAACGACTTCACAAATTTCCACATAGGCCAGCGAAATAATCTCGTTGTGAATATTGCACAGAAAAAACGTTATTTGGTACAATAAGGGAGTGGCATTCAGGAGACATGCGCCCACATTAGCCCTATGCGCCAAAGAACTTGCAGACGATAACCCGGTAATTAGCATTTCTGGTTTCCGGAAACGAAGACTACATATATCATACATGATACATGCAAGTAAAGCCTCATGTGTTCTAGATATAGATTGGTTTGTTTGCATCCAACCAGTTGTTACCACTGTCACCACCAGCCTTGTTTCATGAACTAATTATTTGGCTCCTCATGTGTGCTTGCATATTTTTTTATCGGATGGCATAGACGGCGATGATACTGATAATGGTATGGCCAAAGAACAGAACATATTTTCATCAGTATAATTATATATGTCTAGCTCAGTTGTTGCTGATATTACTTTTTCATTCCATGAATATTTGATATTTATAGATATATGGCTCACCATAGTCTTCTGTTTAGTTCTCGTGCAGTGCTTTTGCGAAATTTCACCCGTAAAGTTTGTCTCAATGAGTTTTGTGTGGATGCCCAAGCCTTAAAACGAAAATAGAAACCCAGAGATTATGAATAACTGGCATCTTTCTTATGTTTATTATTTATTGTACACCTCAGCAGCTAGTAATAATTGCAATAGCATTCAAACTATTGGTGGGAAACCCGGACCGCCCACAAAATAACTAATCTGAGCGAAGGTGACTGACTTGACACCTGCCTTCCACGGAACATTTCCAAGACAACAGATAATTGTCATGGCGCAGTCTCTGGCAGCATTGCAAGGGACCGCAAAGCATCGTTCCAAGCGTTTAAACCCAGGTTATGTTATTTGATTAGAATCACCGATATGTAGTTGACTAAATAAAAAGATAGCAATTGTTGTTGTGTGAACTGGGGACACCGTGCTGGTCCAGTTATTACGGAAGCTGTACAATACATTATCCTGACAGACACAGTAAGTGCGGATGATTTGTTAACAAAGACCCCAGAGACAAGACATCTTGATGCAATTATATCAATGAAATGAATTATCTATGCACACATGTTTACCAAGGTCTAAATAACTGAGGGTGGTTACTGTCTTGCGTGACATAGACAAACAGCAATAATTCTTCTGGGAAATTAAAGGGCCCTTAATTTAAGCGAACTAAAAACAACTTGATTGCGGCCGAACAACAAGTGCATGAGCATTTACCCTTTGAGCTACCTCAACGTCGTAAATGTAAGAAATTAAATAGGCACTTTCTGCAAAGTAGCTGTTCTTGTCTTGGATTTGAAGCGATAAACTGGAGATGTTCGTCGAAACAAAACATTGATGGTAATTACAATGATCACATTTTAAAGAACCAATTAAGTAAAGATGTCACAACGATTGTAAAATGGCCGGATGGTATATTTCATCTGAAGCAGAGAGCTGTAACATGTTCACGCTGGGTTACATGCGATATCTCCTTATCGGTACAATCGACATTCCATCATCCCGTTATACTCGGTCTTCTTGTTAACAATAGTTTGTGCATCACGTTGGCTAGAGGGATAGATATCGCAAGAGCCATTAGGTTTGTGTACATTACTATTTTTTCAAGCAACTAAATCAATGCCCCGCCTTCTGTGTGGACTCTTTATGTTTCAGAAATGTGTGATAATTAACCTCGGTTTCTATCACAATAATAACTCAACTGTTTCTTTTTTCTATGACATGCATAGCAACGACAATAAATATGAAAGCGCAGATATCTGGTCGCCGGTAGGGTAACACTGGTATGCTTTAAATATGCATATTTACGCCAGTTAATGAAAATAGATTTTTTAGGGAGTTAAGGAACTCGCACGGTGTTAAGGTTTGAAATTGTATGTTTTTGTCTAAGCTGTCTTGGCAGATTTACTTAATCAACGATATCATACCGTCGATATAATACCTCGGGACGAAATGATTTGCGTGGTTCTATATTATACAAGCAAACAGAGTCGTGCTCCCGGTCGCATGCGTTTTAATCATAGAACCCACATCCAACGTCAGTTATGACACACTATGCAGGCGTAAAGGGTGTTTGTGGAGAATTCAAATATAATCTTTATATCCACCTAACCTGCTTGGAACGTTTGTCAGCAGGTAGGCATCTGAATAGAACACGGCGCTGACGACATGATAACGCTCTAGAACGAATAAGTGCGCGTTAAGCAATACATTCACTTGTGGTATTCATGTCATGCACGTTATAAACATTGCTATCAGATGCTACAGACGATCCAGTGTCAAGAGATGTATCAGATACATAAAAACCTTCATGCTATGTTATTGTGTACTGTACCCAACCCTTAATATGCTTATGAAGCTCAAGATTCTAGCTGCTAATAATCTTGCACCATTCAGACAATCCATGTTTTAACAGGGAGCCTGCTGCGCTTCTCTACTTAAGATGCTAATCAATGACAACTGCCCAACTGATCGTGTATTTGCTATTTGATTGTTAAAGCCATGTAACATGTGTCTATGTAATTTGGGTGCAAAATACCTATTTTGCGCACTTTGCCAGTCGTGTAATACTTGACTATCAATGTTTTAGCCATCCTTCTATTCGTTTAGTAACATCCCATGAAGGCATTCACTTATGTCATCCGCCAGCTGGTACGCGGCTTGTGTCGTCATGGGCTGTTTCAACTGGCTCTCGTGGAATCAGTAGCGCCATTAACCGTCTTACAAACGTTCAGTAATTTATTGGATACTGCAATAGTCAAGATCGCATACGTTCTCAAATGTTTGTGAATAGATATCATACCATCGCCCTAAGGTCAGTTGCTTGCACACGCTGTTTAGGTATATGAGTGATCAGTATCTATTGAACTCGGCAAACAGTGTCACACTATTCTTGATTCTTTTATTAAACATACATAAAGTATGCTTATGGTTCGTTTTCAACGGTTTGACCTTGTTTGATACCTGCAGTAATGAAGCTTTGCATGTAGCAAACATGAGATGGATCCCTCTTACCCAGTCATCTTCGTCTGAGCCTACCAAAGCTCAACATCATATGCGATATGACAACATACACATACGGGTCATTTATGAATTCAAAATACTACCAATATGCAATACACATTAGCTCCATCGTTTCTGGGTGCATCAATTATGATTACTCTTGATAACCATGCAGCAGTGGTACTCGTGTCTTTAGACGCCCAGTAATTCTAGCGTCTAATGACATTCGATTATTCTCTTGTATCTCAAATAAGACGGCAGGGTCGTGAGTGTTGTTGCCTTGATTAGACGCCGTCTAATTATTTCCACATTCATCCACTCGTACGAACGCACGCTTATTACAAATCATCGGCAATTCTGTATTGCTTCTTTGTGATGAACGATAAAAATATTCATTCACAATCGCTATGCATTTCAAAACGTACCCAGCTGTTATCACTGGGAATTAAATCCCCTCATATTCAGTTGCGATCATGATGAATTGGATGTTTTTTGTTTCATTAGGCAATGCTGCAGCAGCCCTGAGATGGTCGGGTGGAGTAATGTTGGCATCACGTCCATCGGCATATATGTTTCGATTGTTGATAAGTATGGCCCCAATAAAAGTAATGTGATGAGAGGTTGTATTATTGCAGGAATACTTCATCCAAACCTCAGCCATAATGCATACATGCATACATGCATGATGCACTTATAAAGTTTTTTAATTTTGAGATGGCATTATAGAAGAGGCGGAATATTTCTGTTGATATCTATAAGCACGAACGCTTGCGAGTGGCCTCTTAAAAGAGTATAATTGCGACTCATAAGCAGATAAAGAGAAAAACCTCCGTCAAATTGCATGGCTTACTGCAGTATCACAGAATTGGATTCTCTAACCAGCAAGTGCTGGCTACCGTGCATAGATCAACAAAATAATGTGGTTTCAATTGGTTTTGGTAAGTTAATGCGACTTGAAAGGCACAGTGTGTTTGTTGTAAGTGTTTTATAGTCCACATAGGATGAAAAAGAGGTTTTCCATATGGGGCTGAATATCCCCGGATAGTTTTGCAGATTAAGAGTCGAGCCGCATGCGCCGTTGACAAACAGAGAGGCGCAATCTCTGTATGATTTTGGCAATGCGCTCAATAGCACTTGGCTGCAAAAATAGTGCAGATCCTGGCCATAACTGATTTATGATTAGTTAGATAAGCTGCGCTAACTATAGACATTCAGAGTAAGATCATGTGTACCGAACCCAAAGCACTGCTCAGGTATAAGATGTTAGTTAGAGTCATATGCGTGTTCAATAACAATAACTCAAATTAGCTAGCATGACAGTTGATGAATCAACAAAATGGGGTTATATTATTTCTTGTTCTCGGCAACTGCGGATACTACGCAGCATTGATGCAGCATATGCAGATGACATATGGTAAATTGCCTGACCCCATTGGTCTGGTTTGATGCATGAGTAGCACACACAAAACCTCCGGAACGCCGTCCATTCATTGATTCAGCCACTAAATGCGACATTATACCCACAAATACGAAAGATAGCTCAAACATTGTTCCCCATCGCAACTAGCTTACTACCCCACTAGGAGGTAGATGGGGCAAGGGGGTGGGGGGAGGGGTGGATGGTCAGCAGCCCTGCATATAACAAGTATTAGATTTAACGAACCTGAGACACACTGTTACATGCTGAATCCCAGCATCTGTTGCTTGCCGATTGATAATTATTTGTGCAGTAAATAAAGATTGCACCTGAGAAAAGTGTTTATTTTCATACTCCTAAAACAAGATGGCTTATGCCGTTTGAGCATTGAGGGATGGATCTGATCTCTATGGTTACTGTCATCATATTCAGAATACCATCAAAATGAGTCCTTAACAATAAATTAGATTGTGATCAACCTGAAATGGATCGCCGTTTAATGGTTATTTGTTAATGAAGATATTTATCCAAATAATCTAGGAAACGATCGAGCCTATTACTACGCACTAGAATGCACCATGCAACCTGAATTTAGAATTCGGGGATATCGAAACACCTGCAAACATGGTACAATAGACAGCTGATTGCGAAATCGCAGATCCTTAGCCCTTGTTGTGATTAACGGCCTGCGTCGGGACGCCGAGGTCACATAATCGTGATGGGATTTTCATGTTAGTAATGCAAAATTCCCGACTTCCTAATACAATCGTCCGAAGACTGTCGCTGCGGCGTGTCATGCGGGGATAAGCGATAGCATCGGTGTCTCAGGATGAACAGATACTGTGGGTATTTCCTTCGGCCGCTGTTGATAACTGCGAGCATGTGGCTAGTATTGCGACATAGGGCGATCAGCTGACTTCAATTCTAATTCATCTCATAAGCTGTTGTTTAAGTAGATGGTATGGTCGGGCTGAGAAAGGGCTTCATGAAGCCTGCTGAAAATATATGTAAGAAGGTAAACGCACAACACTGGTGGTTTTCCGATATTATACAGAGCACTGAAACTCGCCAAGGGTTCAACCTAGAGGTCATCGAATGCTAAACCTTACCTATGGTGCACGAACTATGCGCGCGTTCTTCGTATGTTACGCTGAATGATTCTACGCACATGATCTGGCCCTCATTAGGTCACAGGTCGTTTCTCTTGTGGCTCTATTATGAGCGCAATACTCTGTCGTCGAATGAAGGATTACCTCATACGTGAGATGTCCGACAATTTGCAAATGCTTATTCAACAGAAAGAGACAGAGTAATTGCAGTAAGCATCTTGTGGGAACATCACTCGACCGCTTTATTGCCTCTTGGTGTTAGGGAGAATGTCTAGCTAATGCATTCGACGCTCAGTAATTGCCAGATTGTATAACAGCGTATAGCAAGGGAAGGCATATAAGTGGTGAGGGGTGCTGCTGCTGACAAATCCTGTTCAGACCTAATTTAGTGCTCTCAATCAATTGTATGGACTATAACGGGTAATTCATGGTAACATTAGTCCCCAAACAACATTTGCGAGCACTCATCATATCTGAAGCTTATTTTTTTATTGCTGGTACTTGCCAAAATCGATTTTAAGCATAACATGGACAAGAGCGAAATAGGTTGCAAAATGTCGTCTATTAAAACTAGCGATTGGGGAATATTTCTTTATCTCATTATATCCGGAGCAAACTTTGTGCTCCCAGACGCAGATTGTTCATGAAGAACCATTCCAGTTTTTCCAATCCTATATGACGTTATATTAGCGCAAGGGTTCTTAATATCGATTATGGAAACTGCACAATCTCTTACCGTGACATGCCTGTGAGTGCCAAATTGACAACAAACATACCCATCATCATAACGGACCCTCTCAGTCATCAGCTGATAGAGTAACCCTCTACAGCTGATATTAAATACAAACCCCAGCTTCCCAGATCCACGAGTGATCTACGAATCATCTGAAATTTCCCTTCTCTCTTCATACATACCCCATATTCTCGAGCCACATGGCCATCCTGCCTTGGCAACGCCCTGGCTATTGCACGTCCCATGGAAAATGGGATAGCGTCGTCGAGGGAAGCATTCTACATTTTTAATATCAGTTCTCGGTTGGTCTTCGAGCTCAACACATCTCTCTCTGAGACAAAGGCAAAGTTCCGTCTATAATTATCTATAACATTTAGGCTAAGTCACATCGTAAATTGGAAAGATGAAGTCAACTAATAAAGGTCAAGTTCTTATTAACCCTACACCTGGAGTTCGAGTCTTCATTATCACATGTGCGTATCGTGTACAGCCCCACACACAGACTCGCCGCTCATGACGATTATCTGATAATGTAACATTGCAGGGGCACATAACAGACATTGTGCTTAGCAGCTATATATACATCCGCATCACGGCGACAAAGTTATCGATTAACTACTACTCACAAGCCATAACACCATTGCTTCTCTTTGGGCATAATTCGTTGTAATGGGGATGCAGTTTAAAAACAAAAACTTGTGATGCTACTTCGTCACACGAGGCTGGTGTCACAAGCTCATGCGTTGCGTCATGTTATTTGTCAATGCCCTTCGTTGAGACAGTGTCAACCCTTATTGGCAATGCAACTCAACACGCCAATTTCCCTCTATTATAACCCGTTTAACAGATAAGAATGGCTTTCACTGCCAGGCAATACAGTGAGGAAATCACTATATGAGCCTATTACAAAAAGACAACTTGTTTGAGAGATGGAGGTGAGTTATAATAGAGGTAGTGTAGTGTTGCGACTTCCAGGCAGGATGTATTCAACGCTTTCAGCGAAAACAAAATGGCATCCTAGCTCACAGTAGAATATGGATGTTGGTTGCATTCGTGTAGGCATGGTGGTAGTTGCTGAATCACTATATGTGATCTGTACCTGGCAAAGCCATAGTAGGTACTGTAAGATGAGTCACATTCCCAACGCCATTCTCTGATTTCGCAAACACATTACATGCAAATGGAGGTCAGGTTGTATGTGTCCTTCATTATATCATAACAAATCGCTTCGAGGGACAGCTGATAGCCCTGTCAATAATCAGCGCAAGCTTCATCACCTTCTTCACATTTCGAATGACGTTTTTCTTATGATGTTATAAATCATTCTTTACTTCGAAAACGTTTGTTGCGATCAAATGCGGGTTTTTTTTCCAGATGACTTATAGTCGATGCTGTATTATACGGGCCTGTGATTTGATGCCCATTCAGAAATAGAAGTTAAGATATTTCACTGCTACTCGCATGGCTTAGAATTGATGTCGCTTGGGTGCATATGATGATGATATCTACACAATATTCATAAGCGCATCCTTTACAATTAGCTCCGGAAGTAGAATGTCAGGAAGTAAATAAAAGGATATTTCTCTGCATTTGTCTGATCTGCAAACATGAGTTGCACAGGTGATATAGGTTTAAGATAATCCTACTCACCTATCACGATGCTCGTAATCAATAGCATCGACTATACTGGGCAAATCCTACGCGGCGCTTCTATAAGATCACATACATTGACCACAAGGTCCAAAAGTGTAGCTCAGCTCTTGTTAGGAATACATCTTCGGTCGATTGATTGCCACCATACATGGGCTAAAATAAGCCATCGTTTGGTCGTGTAGTCGCTATTGTGGTTACGAGGTTGTGAACAATTATACATTTGCAAAGTATTATCTCAATACGGGTAAATAATGCAGCCATCCCATTGCAAATTTATATGAATAAGACCAGCGAATGATTAACGTTTTATTGAGGTAACGAGTCGGCGAAGCCTTCGCCGCATTGCACATGGATAAATGTGATTTACACCGTTAAGTAGGGGATGATTGCACATCGATGGGAGAGCTCTCGAAGCACCTGTAATCTACTTGGCACTTGTTTAGCATTCGTATATAAAGTCATCCGCTGTAGATAACATGACAGAAGTCTTCATCGAATTGTCTGTGCTCTTACTTGCATTATGGTCATATATACATGCAGTTAGCCATTCGTACCATAGAGGTGATTTTTCCATTTCATAAAGTGTCATATGCGAATTGTAGCCCACAGAGAGGCGACAGTGCATTGCTGAAACGATTACAATTCATGTAATTGGCCTTTATGGTCTCTTCTATGGATCATTTTCAAAAGTGTTAAGTTATCTATGCAGAATTAAACATGTGCCATTTTTTTATCGTACATCATACTACTGACGACAGCGTGTTCCATTTAATAGAGGTTGGGTAAGGCGTTTGAGGGGAGGCAATATACTGTGTGGTGTTTGACGGTAGAGATAAGGGCTAAATATGGCACGAGGGCACGATAACGGTATTTGTCAATATGGCGGCTCTGTAACAGATTACAATTATGTATTCTCAAGTGTTAAACCATTTATGTATCTATATGAAAGGGACATTCTCAAAACAGAACAACATGCCTTAAAAGGGCAAATGTTTTATTTAATCGCCATTGCAGTATGTAGCACTCAACCGACATGAACATTTAATTCATCGTCATTTATGTCGTTATAATCATCCTCGTCGTCTTAACATCATTATTTTATATTGATCGTTATTGAAATCAGCAGCACCATCTTCACTATCATTTCATGTCTACACTTACAATCATCATAATTATCACAATCATCTCATCATCATTATAACAAAAATACATTGCGATGACTTTGGAAATTGTCACCATCGAATTTATAGCAATTATTTCCCCTTCCTATGTCACAGCATGCAATACGTTACCTTGCTTTCAGTTACCAGTTGTTATTTATATAACTAGATAATCAAGGAGACTCTCTTGCGTGGGGCTTTGATGGAATAAAAAAATCGACGCTGCGGCATATTACGTTGCTCTTTTTTTGTCCATTGCATGGATAAGTCTCCCACACCGAGTCGACCCACTACATAAAGACCATGTGTATGCACAAGGTTGTTTGAACTATGAATAAACAGTTGGGAAGTTTCGGCAAGTCGACCATTATATACCAATTCGCGCTGATGGTATGCTCTTATATGAGCTACCGCAGAGAGTACGAGCAAAAACTACAACTATGAATAGGAGTCGGGAAGTTATGCAAGACGTCCATTAAATTGCTATTCACGCTGGCGATATCGTCTTATATGAGCTATCCCAGAGTTTACCAGCATAAGCAGTAGAACGCCGCTGGCGACATCACTGCTCGCCCGATGTAGGCAGTTGGTCGCTGCACAGAAGAAACTTTTCATACCATCCTGCTGTGGTACGTTATCGCTGTCCGAACAGCTACACAACTATGAATAGCTAATATTACATAATTCATTTCAGGATCAGTATAAGTCGTGCAAATGGTAGCATAACGAGTAATGAAGCCGTGCCCATATGCTACACCGATATAAGCAGTAATCCATGTTTTATAATATTGATGCTGTATATCCTAACTATTGTGCCATTGCCCCACCTATCCCACCCCCACCCACACGCAAAGCAGTTTCGTCAAATTGGGCCGCCTTGCAGCACCGTGCACTTGCACACTAGTAGAATGTTGGTGCTTCGAAGTTGCATTAAAGCATTGAGAGGAGAAATGATTAGCATGATACAATTACCTCAGACTTATACAGTAATCTACAGAATAGTGGCACATTCATTGAGGGCTGGGCGTTCACCCACTTAGGGTTGGGTGTCCATCGACTGCGAGTTGGATGTCCAAGTGATGGTTGTTTCTGGTTACATATAGCTCTTAACGTACATCAACTGAGGGTTGTGTGTATCTCTATTGATCCGCCAGCAGCGAGATCGAGAAATATTCACAATGTATTCGCGACAAGCTTAGGTGATGCCAATTTAGCGTTTTGCATAGAATCTTTAGCACGCTGGTCGGAGCCCATTAAGATGCAAATAATAGTTTAAACTCACTGATGCGTGCTTTGTTGCCTGCGGGGTAACCTTGAAATACGATAAATTTAGACAAAATGTTTAGAAGCGAAATGAGCTCTGTATTAGGTGGGTTTGTAAACTGATGGACTACCCAGCAATAACAAGTATTTATTTTATAGTGTTATATATTCGCCCTCATGCTTTAATGTTGGTGACGAACGATTAGGGCACAGTTCAGGATACATGTGCAGTGAGTACTTCTGGAACTAGGATCAGTGACTAGGCATGAAACGAAGTTTATCAATAGGAAGTAAAATGCAAAAGTCGCAAAACCGTCACACAGAGCGATTCGTTTGTAAGAGTCTGCAGGCAAATGTTAGGAATATGTCTATGTTTTAATCAATAAAGGCCTCCGTTCTGTGGACAGCTGATCGACATGCCACATCTGTTGTTTCACTACACCACACTATGCATCGATTAGCAATCAGCCAAGATCACTACCTCTGTTCACGCATAATTCCTCCTACTTTTGGCAACTGCATCATTGCATTACATAAACAAAGGCTTTGTTATGCCTATGAGTGATCGTATAAAACACGAATATCATTTATCATTAACAACGGACAAAGTTAAAAGATCGCTAACTTTGCGATCCATTTTCATGCCAGTGACGTAGTCAACATCGACAAAATATGCGAGCGACAACAATTGGGTAATGCTCGCTTGGCAATAGCTAGCGATGTCAATGGTATGTTCATAGATCGGTTGAACAATTATATAATAGCGCCTTGAAGTATCATGTTTTCTGTAATATTATCTTCCGCACAGTGCATTACTGGTACAGGGCAGTTTGTGAAATCGCCAGGGCTTAATGACATTCAAAGTAGAAAAAATTCCAGTCCCAATAGACTAACGCTATCTTTGAGGGAGTGAGGTATTGCTAGCAAAGATGTTTGAAGGAGTCACGCGTCTCAACATTTGCCAATACACACGCCAAATTTGTATTGATTTAAATTTAACAAAATTTCCCTTGCGGTCAGGGAAATATTATTGGCTGACTTTCTTATTCCCATTCCCGAAACATTTCAAACAAAGACGTCTAGTCGAATGACAAATATCAGTATTGCTGACACAATTCACCATACTAGACGATAAATAAGTGGCAATACGGCCATTACATATCCACTTCATCCCCGATATCCATTTGGAACGGCCTCAAAAAGTGAATTAAAGAGATTGCTCTCTACTGAGAGCTACCAGTCAAACAATGACCACAATGCAGAAGGATATTATTATAAGCACAAAAGGGCAAGCTTAAAGGAATCTCTAACATGTCAATCGATCCACGTGCTGTGGCGCAAAACAACTAAAGCGAGCTAAAGCCATGACGATGTGCGCTCGGAGGAGAGGTAGAAATAAGACCTGTTTGGTACAATGAGGAATCTTCCATTTATTGCTAACAATAATCGTAGGTTGAATCGATATCCGACGTTACGAACTTTGATATATTCGTTGATTATCCTCGGGAATACTGGTAAATAATGCTGCAATCCCATTTCAAATCTATCTAGAACATGAATGAGATCAGCGAATGAAGAGAGTTTTATTGAGCTAACGAGTCGGGGAAGTAGCCGATCCATTACGTGATTGTCCGTATCAACAGAAGCAGGTGCTAGTGCAAATGTGATTGCACATCGATGGAAGAGCTTCCGAATTGCCTTGTAAGCTGTATTTTTAATGGGCACTTATTTTGTGTAAGTCTTGCCACAGGAAACTGTTCGGCCACTCACATTAATATATAAATCATACCTTGGCAGCTAAAATATAATCAATAACTGGGAAAGTTGAAACTCATTTTCGGCCAGAATATTGTCTGTACTCCCAAACGCATTTACTGCCCATTCATACATGAGGTGTGACGTTTCCTTCTCCTACATTTCCCTTCGCGATAATATTAACAATTGCAGCCGAGCACAACGAATGTTATCCATTCAATTAACTTTTGTTTCTCTGACATGACTCATTCGCAGATAGTTTCGTAAATCTACGTATGTGTCACGTTTTGTACACATAATTTGTAATACATATATTCAGTCATCTTCACGTTTGTCGTCATCATCACCACTGTAATCATTGTCACAGCATCATTACTGTTACAATGATGATTATAGACATCATCAGCACCAGTATATTTCATAGATACCGGTGATACCACAGCATGTATAATGTCAAGTATCGGGCGGGATGAGGGTTAACCATTAAAGAATTAGTCGACATTAATATATCCCCGTCGCACATGCCTATTTAATTACAAGGACCGCGATTGATAAAGAGGCTAGAAGACAACTTTGCCTGGTGCTACGTAGGCAAATAAACTGTATGAGAATATTCAACCCAGGGTCTTCAAGCAATATCAGAAAAGAAACATAGTATATTACTATTATATTATTAGTTTGTTGGCCGCTCTCGTTTTTGTTTGACTGAGACTGAGACATCATTTTAGAGGAAAGGCAGACACAAAATCCGCCGACAGTATTGTTTCTGACTGCCAACATCAGGGATCAAGAATGATATTGTTCGTGTGAACCATAGTTAGTATTGAGCTATTGAGGAAAGGAGCGTAACAGCCATTAGGTTTGTGTATATTTCTATTGTTCAAACTAACCGACTCGCCTTCTGTGTGGACATAAACCACTCGGTCAAAAATGTATGAGTGACTCTTGTGTTTATGGCATGTGCGATGCTTTATTTTGTGACAAATAATTGACCTCAGTTGCTATTTGAATATGCTTTCACTGTGACATGCATAGCAGCGGCAATAAATATAAAAGCGCAGATATCTGGGTGAACAACGGGCCAGACACAATTTGGGGTCTACTTCCGATGCATATGGTAATTATATGATGGTTACTTCATAATGAAGGAATTTGTAATAGTGTCCCAACCGATGAACGCTGAGTGAATAATGAAGCAGTATTTAGCTGAGTCACGGAAAATACGCGAATTGATCGCAATGAAGAGCCTGAACATCAAATCAACTCTGTAGCAGAACCATCACAGCAGCACCAGGTTGGGTCAAGTACAATACTACTGAAAGAGTATCAACTTATCTGGGTCAGATGCAAACAGTGAGCCTGTTAGCCGTCTTTGTTTTTTATTTGTGCCTGTGGCAATGTGATGAGGACTAGTTCAGTTTACCATCTAAAGTAGACCGAATGTTTTTGACTATTAATGCTCCATCACTGAGGCTTAAAAACGTCCACTCTGTTCTTGTCATTGCAATTGTAATGGATCGCCTAAAGGGAATTGATACGTCATGTTCATGCGAGGAAAACGAAGAGGGATTTGGAACCTACCATGATTGAAAAAAGGGAATTGAGAGAGCTTAGTATAATAAAATCAAACATGTTAACGTCGCAAAAATTATTTACGTTATAATCCGTTTAACCGGGCAGTGCTTTAATAAGTAGGGTCGTCTGAATGTGATAGCAGTGGTGGAACTTTCATAATCGCTAACGCCGCAATAGGTTGAACTTGTGGTGTTAACATCGGAATAGGCCATACAATGAGCAGCGTAATTATGTTATGCCTCGCGGTATACTCGCGCTCTCTGAAGCAAATGATGTCCCCCTTCAATACGTCGGTTGATGCAATTGCATTTGTTGGTTTTCAATCGAAATTCAATTCGAAGGACAATTTTTCATAGTATGCTTAACGGAAATGTCAGTTTGTTAGTTTTACCAATTTATAAGCGGTGTGTAATGGGCTAGGTAATGTAATTCCAGGACGCATTTCTCGTTATAACGTACGTTGCTGGCTTGTATTCATTAAAAATCAACATTGACAGTTTTGAACGGAACAGGGAATATCAAAAGCCAACAACGCGGTGCAAAAACGTTTTTGCTTGGTTCACATTTGCTGTCTTGCTTGTATGCATGAGTAACATTGGCTGTCACTTATGCAGGTAGGAGGCGTTTATGTGCTTCCATGGGATGATTGAAATAGGGTCAGATGGCCTGGTATCGGCTGGTTTACACCAATAAAAACCAGCAAGCGCTAGCTAATTTTGTTGGTTTCGTCGCTTTCATTCTATTATGTCGTTTGCCGAATTGCATACGCTTAGCAGTGTAATTCACCTGCTGGTATACGCGTATCAGTGTAACCTGTCAGCTGGCGCGCATTACTCCTTCTCTTGGTTCGACCCTGTAAGGTTTTGAACAAACGGTCATGTGTTGACTACTAGCTTTTAAAGTCGTCCACTCCAACTGATTACATGAAATAGTCACCGATACTCTATATCAAGAAGCCTGCCCCAGGCGTATTTAACACGATTGATCAGTTCTTTTAAAGTCAATGATATGATGATCACTAGTCGTATATCGGTTACTGTTTCACTATAAACCACTCCTAAAGCTTAGTGGCTCACAACACGCTTTGATTGGACAGTAACCATGAAGTCAAGTCGTGTTGTACCTGCATGTGCTATTGCATCGCCGGCCGCAGTGCAGACATATATTGCAATCGGGGCATCCTTCACGTAGGGCGTGATAATCAATTAATTACCTAGATGGTTCGAAGCATATGATTTACTACATGCTATATTCAAAGAGCCTAATTTGCATAAACCATGTACTTATTCACTTAATGGGTCGCCTGCGGGCAAACACTGGTATGCTTTAAATATACAGATATATATGACAGTTACTGAAAATAGATAAGCGGCTTTAGAGAATTAAAGAACTCGCACAGTTTTACAGTTCGTGATTGATTAGTTTCGTCTAAGCAGTCATGGCAAATTTACTTCATCGTGGTTTTTCATTATACAAGGTAGCAGAACCCCCATCGCTGTTTGTGTTTATCCTATTACCCACATCCAAAGTCAGTTAAGACACACTATGCAAGCGGTAAAGGTCGGTGTGGTGAATTCAAATCAAACCTGCTATATCCACCTTATCTGCTTCGTGCCTTTGTCAACAGATAAGCACCTGAATTGAATATGGCGCTGACGACATGATAACGCTGACGACGTTGAAGAACGAATGCGCGTGCGTTAAGCGTTATGTCCACTGGTGGTGTATATGTCATTCACGTTATAAACATTGCTCGTACATGCTGCGGACGTTTCAATGCCAGGAAATGCATCTGATACATATCAACCATCTTGCTGTGTTTTTGTGGACTATACCAAACCCTTTGTATGCTTATAAAACTCCAGATGCTAGCTGCTAACAATCTTGCACCATTCAGACAACACATGTTTTTACAGGGAGCCTGTTGCGTTTCGTTGCTCAAAATGCAGATCTGTACCAACTGCCCAACTGATCGTGGGTTCGCTATTTGCTTGTTAATGCCATGTAATATGTGAGGATGTAATTTTGGTGCAAAATAATTATTTTGCGCATTTTGCCGGTCAGTTAATACGTTGACTAGCAGTGAAATATACATCTTTCCTGAATGCATTGTACGGAATTGCATTCTCCAAAAACGTGAGCGAATCCTATCATTCGTTCAGTAACATCGCATGACGGCATTCTAATATGTCATCCGCCAGCTGGTACGCGGCTTGTGTCGTCAAGGGCCATGAAGACTGGCTCTCGTGGGATCTATAGCGCCATTAACCGTCTAACAAACGTTCAGTAATTCATTGGATACTGCAATAGTCGAGATCGCACACCTTCTCAAATGTTTGTGAATGGATAACATGCCGTAGCCACAAGCTCAGTTGTTTGCAAAAGCTATTTATGTGTATTAGCTAGCAGTTTCTATTAAACGCAGCAACCACCATCAGGTGAATAACTGATCAGTCTATATTAATCTGGGCAAACAGTGTCACGCTATACTTGAGTTCTCGATCAAACATACATGGAGTATGCTTGATGGTTCCTTTTCAAACGTTTAACCTTGTATGATTACTGCAGTAAAAACGCTTTGCATGTAGCAAACGTGAGATGCATGCCCATTACCCAGTTATCATCGTCTGAGCCACGCTAAGCTCAACATCATATGCGATATGACACTATACACAAACCGGCAATTTATGAATAAAAACACTGTCAATATGCAATGGTAATTAGCTCCACAATTCCTGTATGCATCAATTATGACTATTCAGGGCAAATATATGAGTTGCATGTATCTTCATCAGCATAACAGGTGCGGGTACATGTTGATGAAAATGCAGCAATGGTACTCGTGTCTTTAGACGCTCAGTAATTCTAGCGTCTGATGACATACGATAATTCTCTGGTATCTCAAATCAGTAGGCAGGGTCGTGAGAGGGCTTGAATTGATTAGCCGGCGTCTAATTATTTCCTGCATTTATCCTCTGCGGATATATCAGGTGATTTTCATTGATACGGTATGCGCCGAAAGATATGCTTAAATCGCCCATATCTACTTCTGCTAGGCAGGTGTACGAGCAGCAAATGCAGCAATGGGAAGATTTTCTCGACGAGTTCAGTCGCATATAAAGAGGGTTGAAGCACCAACAATGCATCACTTGCCACCGTTTGCTTTGAGTCCAGCATCTAATCATTATCATAATTATTCAGCGTCAGATACGTTTGTACGAACGCACACTTATTTTCAATCGAGTCCTTGGCAATCCTTGTTTGCTTCTTCTAGTTAACAAGCAATATATTCTCTCACAATCGTTATGCATTTTAAAACGTCCCCATGTGTCATCATTGTGAATTAAATCCCGTCATATTCAATTTCAATCATAAAGAATTTTACTATTAAGGGTCAGGTGAAGTAATGATGGCATCTTCTTCCATCGGCACATTGACACTGATAGGCATGTTAAGTGGCCGTTTAGATTTCAGTTTTGATATTGCAGAGTCTTCTATGACATATTCAACTGTTCGTACAAAATTTAACATTGAGCATTTAAATATCTCTCATTTGTCATGTTGATTTCAATCAAGTTGACGCAAAGGGTGCCAAAACGAACAGCTGCATAACGATACAGTTATACAGCTTAACCCTCAGCAGTTCAACGTGACAACATAGTTCTAAACCCTTGGTAAAGTCATATGCATAAAAGTGGCTTCGACTTTCTGGGCAACGGAGGTACATATAAAAAGCAGGTAAGATTGTTGAAATCCTTCCTTTGTATCAAAATGCCCTTATCAATGGGTTCGGATTAACTGGACAAGGCATATATCGCACTAATTACATGACCCAATCATTCAGAACCAACTCTTCCCCCTCTTTTCTAGCTTACAACACAAGTATTAATACGAAAATGGTTAATCGTCGTCTTTCCAAAAAACCATCTAGCCTTTTGGTCTTATTATATCCATACCAGTCTCTTTTAATATAGATAGCACGTTTCGATTGCTGCAATACAAGTATTGTGATGTGAGGTTGTATTATTGCAGGAATACTTCATCCAAACTTCAGCCATTATGCTTACATGCATGATGCACTTATATAGTTGTTTAATTTTGGAATAGCATTATGGAAGATGCGCAATATTGCTGTTGATATCTCTAAACACGAACCCTTGCGAGTGGCCTCTGAAGTATAATTGCAGCTCATAAGCAGATAAGGAGAAAACCTCCGTCATATTGTATGGCTTACTGCAGAAACACACCATTGGAATCTCTAACCAGCAAATGCCAGCTACCGTACATATATCAACAAAATAATGTGGTTTGCATTGGTTTTGGTAATGAGCTCAATGGCACTTTTCTGCACCAGTAATGCAGCTCATGGCCGTAAGCTTTTGTTTTAGTGGATGAGATGGTCGGGCTTAGAAAGAGTTTTATGATGCCTGCTGAAAATATATGTAAGAGATGCAGTCACAACATTCGTGGATTTCCGATATCATACAAAACACTAAAACTCGCCAAGGGTTCAACCTAGATCATCGAACATTTCACCGTACCTACGGTGCGCGTTCTTCGTATGTTACACGGGAAGAGTCAGAGTGCATGATCTAGCCCTCATTAGGTCACAGGTCGGATCTTTTGTGGCTTTATTATAAGCTAAATACTCGTAGTCGAACGATGGATTACCTCACAATTTGCATATGCTAATTCCAAATCAACAGAAAGAGACAATATTATTCCAGTAGGCATCTTGGGGGAACATCACTCGACAGCTTTTTTGCCTCTTTGTGTTAGGGAGAATGTCTAGCTAATGCATTCGACGCTCAGTAATTGCCAGATTGTATAACAGCGTATATAAAGGGAAGGCATATAAGTGGTGAGGGGTGCTGCTGTGACAAATCCTGTTCAGGCTAAGTGCTGTGCTCTCAATCGATTGTATGGACTATAAAGGGTAATTTATGGTAATATTAGCCCCCAAACAACATTTACGAGCACTCATCATATCTGAAGGCTATCTTTTTATTGCTGGTACTTGACAAAAGCGAGAATGAACATAACACGGGCAAGAGTGAAATCGGTTGAAAATGTCGTCTATTAAAACTAGTAACTGGGGATAATCCCTTTAACTCATTATCTCCGTAGCAAACTTTATGCTTACAGACGCAGATTGTTTACGCAGAACCGTCCCAGTTTTACCAATGCTAGATGACGTCATATTAGCGTAAGTGTGCTTAGTATCGATACTGGAAACTGCACATTTTCTTACCATTGAGTACCAAATTGACAACCAACCTACCCATCTTCATAGCGTACACTCTCACTCATCAGTTGATGAGATGAAGTAATCCTCTACAGCTGATATTAATTATTACCCCAGCTTCCCAGATCCACGAGTGATCTACGTGTAATCTGCCACTTCCCCTCTCTCCTCATACATACCCTAAATGGTAGAGCCACATGGCCAACCTGGCGTGGCAACGCCCAGGCTATTGCACGTCCCATGAGAAGCGTCGTTGAGGGAAGGACTTATCATTTTAATATCAGTTCTCCCTTGGCCTTCGAGCTTAACACATCTCTCTCTGAAATTAAGGCAAAGTTCGTCTAAAATTTAAAAGTTGAAGTCAGCTAATAAAGTCTTCATTATCACAGGTACGTATCGTGCACACCCAACCCCCCCCCCTTTCACACACACACACAGATCACGATATGACACGCCGCTCAGGACGATTATCGGATAATAAAAGAGTAACTTTGCAAGGGCTCATAACAGCCATTGTGCTTAGCAGCTCTACATATATCCGCATCACGGCGACAAAGGTATCTATTAAGTACCACGTTTAAGCCACATCACCATTGCTTCTTCTTTGGGAATGATTTGTTGTAATGGGGATGCAGTCTAAAAACAAAAACGTGCGATGCTACTCTGTCACACGAGGCTGATGTCACATACTCATGGGTTGCGTCATGCTATTTGACAATGCACTTCCATGAGTCAGTGTCAACCCTTACTGACAATGCGACCCAACACGCAAATTTCCTCCTATTATAACCCGTTATACAGATATGAATTGCATTCACTGCTGGACAAAGCCGTTAGGCAATCACTGTACAAACCTATTACTAAACTGCACTTGTATGAGAGCTGGAGGTGAGTTATAATGGAGGTATTGGAGTGTTGCGTCTCCGAAGCAGGATTTAGATAGCAATATACAAACATATCACGGTTTCGTATGGCGCAATCACAACATGTTCCGCGCTTTCAGTAAAAATGGCATCCTAACTCACAGTAGGATATGGATGTTAGTTGCATTTGTGCAGGCATGGTGGTAGTTGCTGAATCACTTCATGTGATCTGTACATAGTAGGTACTGCAAGATTAGCCACATTCTTGAATCACTTCTCTGGTTTCGCAGAAACATTACATGCGAACAGATGTCAGGTTGCAACACATCGCTTTGAGCTTCTGTTGAGAGCCATGGAAATAATCAGCTCAAGCATTCACACCTTCTTCACGTTTCGCTCGAATGACGTTTTTTCTATGATGTTATAATCATCCTTTGCTGAGAAAACGTTTGTTGTGATCAAATACGTTTTGTATATCCGACGACTAATAATACTGGCCTGTCATTTGTTGCCCACTCAGAAGATATTATACACTTCCCGCACGGCATAGAACCGTTGTCGCTTAGGTACAGACAATAATGATGATTCTACACGAAATGCAAACGCGCATCCTTTACAATTAGCCCCGGAAGTGGAATGTCAAGACGTATTTAAAACGTTGTTTGCCAGTCTGTGCATTCGTCTGCTTCTGCAAACATGAGTTGCACAGGTTATGCATAACCATAATGATTTTGGTTAAAGATAATCCTGCTCTCCTATCTGAAGGCTCGTAATCAATAGCATCGACTATTCGGGGCAAATCATACGCGCCGTTTCTATGAAACCCACAACACACACGTTGAACAACAGGAACAAACATATAGGTCATCTCTTGTAAGGACAACATATTCGGTCGATTGATTGCCACCATGCATCAACTAAACTAAGCCATCGTTTGATCGTGTAGTCGCTATTGTGGTTACGAGGATATGACGAATTATATATTTGTAAAGTATGTTCTGTAATACGCGTAAATAATGCTACAATCCCATTCCAAATTCATACAAGTGAGACCAGTGAATGAATAACATTTCGTTGAGATAACTAGTCGGCGAAGCCGTCGCCTTATTGCACATGGATAAACGCGATTCACACAGTCAAGTCCGGGATGATTGCACATCGATAAGAGGGACCGAATTTTCTGTGCTCTCACTTGCATTAACTGGCCATTCATACATTAAAGGTGATGTTTCTATCTCAAAAAGTGTCCTATGCAAGGTGTAGGCCACAGAGGGGCGAGAGCGCATTTCTGAAACGAATGCAATTAAAGTAATCGGCCTTTATGGTCGCTGCTAGGAATCATATACGGATATTTGCGTACATGTTCAGAAGTATGAGGTCCACTAAACAGAATTGAAAATGTGGCATTTTTCATCGTTCACATACTATCAACACACAGCGTTATAAACCCTTAGATGATTCACGAATATATGGTTGTGTTCTATTGAATAGAGGATGGGTAATGCTTTTGCGGGGATGCAATGTACTTCTGAGGTAATGGAATGTACCTGTGGTGGTGTTTTACGGTTGAGATAATGGCTAAATATGGCACGAGGGCACGATAACGGTATTTGTCAATATGGCGGCTTTGTTACAGATTACAATGTATTCTCCCATGTTAGACAATGTATGTTTCTATATGAAAGCGACATTCTTAAAGCAATACAACATGCCTTAAAAAGCTTCTGTTATATGCAATCGACATTGGAGTATGTAGCACTCAACAGACATGAACATTTAAATCATCGTCCTTTCGGTCGTTATAATTATCATCGTCGTCTTAACATCATTATTTTTTATTTGTCATTATTGAAATCAGCAGCACCATGTTCACCATCATTCCATGTCTACAATTACAATCATCATTATTATCACAATCATCTCATCATCATTATTATCAAAAAATTGTCACCATCGAATTAATAGCTAATATTTCCTCTTCCTACATCATAGCATGCAATACCGTACGACGCGTTAGCTTGGCTTCAATTACCAGTTAACAAAATAATCAAGGAGACTCTCGTGCATAGGGCTTTGATGGAATAAAACAATCGACGCTGCGGCATAATACCTTGCTCTTTTTGTCTATTGCATGAATAAGTCTCTTACACGGAGTCGACTCACCATATAAAGACCATGTGTATGCACACTGTTGTTTAAACTGTGAATAACAGTTGGGAAGTTACAGCAAGACGACCATTAAATAGCAATTCACGCTGATGATATCGTCTTATATGAGCTACCCCTAGAGAGTACGAGCATAAACTACAGCTATGAATAGGAGTCGGGAAGTTATTGCAAGACGTCCATTAAATTGTTATTCACGCTGGCGATATCGTCTTATATGAGCTATCCCAGTGTTTACCAGCATAAGCAGTAGAATGCCGCTGGCGACATCACTGCTCGCCCGATGTAGGCAGTTGGTCGCTGCACAGAAGAAACTTTTCATACCATCTTGCTGTGGTACGTTATCGCTGTCTGAACAATTAAACAACTACGAATAGCTAATAGTACATGATTCATTGCAGGAACAGTATAAGTCGTGGAAATTGTAGCTCAACGAGTAATGAAGCCGTGCCCATATGCTACAACGATGTAAGCAGTAATCCAGGTTTTATAATATTGATGCTGGATATCATAACTATTGTGCCATTTCCCCGCCCCTCCCAACCCCCACCCACACGCAAAGCAGTTTCGTCAAATTGGGCCGCTTTGCAGCACCGTGAACTTGCACTCTAGTATAATGATGGTGCTTCGAAGTTGCATTAAAGCATTGAGAGGGGAAATGATTAGCCATGATGCAATTACCTCAGACTTATACAGAAATCTAAAGAATAGTGGCACATTCATTGAGGGCTGGGCGTTCACCCACTTAGGGTTGGGTGTCCATCGACTGCGAGTTGGATGTCCAAGTGGTGGTTGTTTCTGGTTACATATAGCTCTTAACGTACATCAACTGAGGGTTGTTTGTATCTCTATTGATCCGCCAGCAGCGAGATCGAGAAATATTCACAATGTTTTCGCGACAGGCTTAGGTGATGCCAATGCAGCGTTTTGCATAGAAGCTTTAGCACGCTGGTCGGAGCCCATTAAGATGCAAATAATAGTTTAAACTCACTGAAGCGTGCTTTGTTGCCTGCGTGTAGCCTTGAAATACTATAAATTTAGACAAAATGTTCAGAAGCGAAGTGAGCTCTGTATTAGGTGGGTTTTTTAAACTGATGGACTACCCAGCAATAACAAGTATTTATTTTATAGTGTTATATATTCGCCCTTATGCTTTAATGTTGGTGACGAACGATTAGGGCACAGTTCAGGATACATGTGCAGTGAGTACTTCTGGAACTAGGATCAGTGACTAGGCATGAAACGAAGTTTATCAATAGGAAGTAAAATGCAAAAGGTCGCAAAATCGTCACATAGAGCGATTCGTTTATAAGAGTCTGCAGACAAATGTTAGGAATATTGTTTTAATCAATAAAGGCCTCCGTTCTGTGTACAGCTGATCGACAAGCCGCATCTGTTGTTTCACTACACCACACTATGCATCGATTAGCAATCAGCCAACATCACTACCTCTGTTCACGCATAATTCCTCTTACTTTTGGTAACTGCATCATTGCATTATATAAACAAAAGCTTTGTTATGCCTATGAGGATAAGTGACCGTACAAAACACGAATATCATTTATCATTAACAACGGACAAAGTTAAAAGATCGCTAACTTTGCGATCCATTTTCGTGCCAGTGACGTAGTTAACATCGACGAAATGTGCAAGTGACAACAATTGGGTAATGCTCGCTTGGCAATAGCTAGCGATGTCAATGGTATGTTCATAGATCTGTTGAGCAATTATATATTAGCGCCTTGAAGTATCATGTTGTCTGTAATATTATCTTCCGCACAGTGCATTACTGGTACAGCAGGGGGAAAACAACTAAAGCGAGCTAAAGCCATGACGATGTGCGCTCGGAGGAGAGGTACAAATAAGACCTGTTTGGTACAATGAGGAATCTTCCATTTATTGCTAACAATAATCGTAGGTTGAATCGATATCCGACGTTACGAAGTTTGATATATTCGTTGATTATCCTCGGGAATACTGGTAAATAATGCTGCAATCCCATTTCAAATCTATCTAGAACATGAATGAGATAAGCGAATGAATAGCGTTGTATTGAGCTAACGAGTCGGGGAAGTAGCCGATCCATTACGTGATTGTCCGTATCAACAGCAGCAGGTGCTAGTGCAAATGTGATTGCACATCGATGGAAGAGCTTCCGAATTGCCTTGTAAGCTGTATTTTTAATGGGCGCTTATTTTGTGTAAGTCTTGCCACAGGAAACTGTTCGGCCCCTCACATTAATATATAAATCATACCTGGGCAGCTAAAATATAATCAATAACTGGGGAAGTTGAAACTCATTTTCGGCCAGAATATTGTCTGTACTCCCAAACGCATTTACTGCCCATTCATACATGAGGTGTGACGTTTCCTTCTCCTACATTTCCCTTCGCGATAATATTAACAATTGCAGCCGAGCACAACGAATGTTATCCATTCAATTAACTTTTGTTTCTCTGACATGACTCATTTGCAGATAGTTTCGTAAATCTACGTATGTGTCACGTTTTGTACACATAATCTGTAATACATATATTGAGTCATCTTCACGTTTGTCGTCATCATCACCACTGTAATCATTGTCTTAGCATCATTACTGTTACAATGATGATTATAAACATCATCAGCACCATTACCACCAGTATATTTCATAGATACCGGTGATACCACAGCATGTATAATGTCAAGTATCGGCGGGATGAGGGTTATCCATTAAAGAATTAGTCGACAATAATATATCCCCGTGCACATGCCTATTCAATTACAAGGACCGCGATTGATAAAGAGGCTAGAAGACAACTTTGCCTGGTGCTACGTAGGCAAATAAACTGTATGAGAATATTCAACCCAGGGTCTTCAAGCAATATCAGAAAAGAAACATAGTATATTACTATTATATTATTAGTATGTTGGCCGCTCTCGTTTTTGTTTGACTGAGACTGAGACATCATTTTAGAGGAAAGGACACAAAATCCGCCGACAGTATTGTTTCTGACTGCCAATATCAGGGATCAGGAATGATATTGTTCGTGTGAACCATAGTTAGTATTGAGCTATTGAGGAAAGGAGCGTAACAGCCATTAGCTTTGTGTATATTTCTATTATTCAAACTAACCGACTCGCCTTCTGTGTGGACATAAACCACTCGGTCAAAAATGTATGAGTGACTCTTATGTTTATGGCATGTGCGATGCTTTATTTGTGACAAATAATTGACCTCAGTTGCTATTTGAATATGCTTTCACTGTGACATGCATAGCAGCGGCAATAAATATGAAAGCGCAGATATCTGGGTGAACAACGGGCCAGACACAATTTGGGGTCTACTTCCGATGCTATTTGGTAATTATATGATGGTTACTTCATAATGAAGGAATTTGTAATAGTGTCCCAACCGATGAACGCTGAGTAAATAATGAAGCAGTATTTAGCTGAGTCAGGAAAAATACGCGAATTGATCGCGATGAAGAGCCTGAACATCAAATCAACTCTGGAGCAGACCCATCACAGCAGTACCAGGTTGGGTCAAGTACAATACTACTGAAAGAGTATCAACTTATCTGCATCAGATGCAAACAGTGAGTCTGTTAGCCGTCTTTGTTTTTTATTTGTGCCTGTGGCAATGTGATGAGGACTAGTTCAGTTTACCATCTAAAGTAGACCGAATGTTTGTGACTATTAATGCTCCATCATTGAGGCTTTAAAACGTCCACTCTGTTCTTTTCATTGCAATTGTAATGGATTGCCTAAAGGGAATTGATAAGTCATTTTCATGCGAGGAAAACGTTGAGGGATTTGGAACCTACCATGATTGAAAAAAGGGAATTGAGAGAGCTTAGTATAATAAAATCAAACATGTTAACGTCGCAAAAATTATTTTCGTTATAATCCGTTTAACCGGGCAGTGCTTTAATAAGTAGGGTCGTCTGAATGCGATAGCAGTGGTGGAACTTTCATAATCGGTAACGCCGCAATAGGTTGCACTTGTGGTGTTAACATCGGAATAGGCCATACAATGAGCAGCGTAATTATGTTATGCCTCGCGGTATACTCGCGCTCTCTGAAGCAAATGATGTCCCCCTTCAATACGTCGGTTGATGCATTTGCATTTGTTGGTTTTCAATCGAAATTCAAATCGAAGGACAATTTTTCATAGTATGCTTAACGGAAATGTTATTTTGTTAATTTTACCAAATTATAAGCAAAGTGCAATGGGCTACGTAATGTAATTCCAGGACCCATTTCTCTTTATAACGTACTTTGCTGGCTTGTATTCATTTAACATCAACATTGACAGTTTTGAACGGAACAGGGAATATCAAAAGCCAACAACGCGGTGCAAAAAACGTTTTTGCTTAGTTTACATTTGCTGTCTTGCTTGTATGCATGAGTAACATTGGCTGTCACTTATGCAGGTAGGATGCGTTTATGTGCTTCCATGGGATGATTGAAATAGGCTCGGATGGCCTGGCATCTGCTGGTTTACACCAATAGAAACCAGCAAGCGCTAGCTAATTTTGTTGGTTTCGTCGCTTTCATTCTGTTATGTCTTTTGACGAATTGCATACGCTTAGCAGTGAAATTCACCTGCTGGTATACGCGTATCAGTGTGACGTGTCAGCAGGCGCGCATTACTTGTTCTCGTGGTTTGACCATGTAAGGTTTTGAACAAACGGTCATGTGTTGACTTCTAGCTTTCCAAGTCGTCCACTCCAACTGATTACATGCAATAGTCACCGATACTCTATAACAAGAAGCCTGCCACAGGCGTATTTAACACGATTGATCAGTTCTTTCAAAGTCAATGATATGATGATTACTAGTCGTATATGGTTACTTGTTTCGTAATACGCTTTTTCTATAGCTTAGTGGCTCACAACATGCCTTGATTGGAAAATAACCATGAAGTCCAGTCGTGTTGTACCTGCATGTGCTATTGCATCGACGGCCGCAATCGGGGCATCCTTCACGTAGGACGTGATAATCTATTAATTACCTAGATGGTTCGAAGCGTATGATTTATTACATGCTATATTCAAAGTGCCTAATTTGCACAAACCATGTACTTATTTACTTAATGGGTCGCCTGCAGGGTAACACATGTATGCTTTGAATATACAGATATATATGCCAGTTACTGAAAATAGATAGGCGGCTTTTGAGAATTAAAGAACTCGCACAGTATTACAGTTTGTGATTGATTTTTTTCGTCTAAGCAGTCATAGCAAATTTACTTCATCGTGGTTCTTCATTATACAAGGTAGCAGAGCCTCCATCGCTGTTTGTGTTTATCCTATTGCCCACATCCAAAGTCAGTTAAGACACACTATGCAAGCGGTAAAGGGCGCTGTGGTGAATTCAAATCAAACCTGCTATATCCCCCTTATCTGCTTCGCGCTTTTGTCAGCAGATAGGCACCTGAATTGAATATGGCGCTGACGACATGATAAAGTTGAAGAACGAATGAGTGTGCGTTAAGCAATATGTCCACTAGTGGTATATATGTCATTCATGTTATAAACAGTGCTCGTACATGCTGCGGACGATTCAATGTCAGGAAATGTATCTGATACATATCAACCATCTTGCTGTGTTTTTGTGTACTATACCAAACCCTTTATATCCAGATGCTAGCTGCTAACAATCTTGCACCATTCAGACAACACGTTTCTACAGGGAGCCTGCTGCGTTTCTTTTCTCAAAATGCAGATCTGTACCAACTGCCCAACTGATCGTGGGTTCGCTATTTCCTTGTTAATGCCATGTAATATGTGAGGATGTAATTTGGGTGCAAAATACTTATTTTGCCGGTCAGTTAATACGTTGACTAGCAGTGATATATACATTTTAACTGAATGCTTTGTACGGAATTGCATTCTCCAAAAACGTGCTATATTCCTATCATTCGTTCAGTAACATCGCATGACGGCATTCTAATATGTCATCCGCCAGCTGGTACCCGGCTTAGGTCGTCAAGGGCCATGTAGACTGGCTCTCGTGGGATCTATAGCGCCATTAACCGTCTAACAAACGTTCAGTAATTCATTGGATACTGCAATAGTGGGGATCGCAAAAATATTTGTGAATGGATACCATGCCGTCGCCACAAGGTGAGTTGTTTGCAAAAGCTATTTAAGCGATAAGCTATCCGTTTCTATTGAACACGGCAAGCACCATCAGGCGAATAAGTGATCAGTCTATATTATTCCGGGTAAACAGTGTCACGCTTTACTTGAGTTCTCGATCAAACATACATGGAGTATGCTTGATGGTTCCTTTTCAAACGTTTAACCTTGTATGATTACTGCAGTAAAAAAAGCTTTGCATGTAGCAAACGTGAGATGGATGCCTTTTACCCAGTCATCATCGTCTGAGCCACGCAAAGCTCAACATCATATGCGATACAACACTATACACAAACGGGGAATTTATGAATAAAAACACTGTCAATATGCAATGGTAATTAGCTCCACAATTCCTGTGTGCATCAATTATGACTATTCAGGGCAAATATATGAGTTGCATGTATCTTCATCAGCATAACAGGTGCGGGTACATGTTGATGGCAATGCAGCAATGGCACTCGTGTCTTTAGACGCTCAGTAATTCTAGCGTCTGATGTCATACGATAATTCTCTGGTATCTCAAATAAGTAGGCAGGGTCGTGAGAGAGCTTGCATTGCTTAGACGCCGTCTAATTATTTCCTGCATTCATCCTCTGCGGATATATCAGGTGATTTTCATTGATACGGTATGCGCCGAAAGATATGCCTAAATCTCCCATATCTACTTCTGCTAGGCAGGTGTACGAGCAGCAAATGCAGCAATGGGAAGATTTTCTTGACGAGTTCAGTCGCATATAAAGAGGGTTGAAGCACCACCAATGCATCACCTGCCACCGTTTGCTTTGAGTCCAGCATCTAATCATTAACATAATTATTCAGCGTCAGATACGTTTGTACGAACGCACACTTATTTTCAATCGAGTCCTTGGCAATCCTTGTTTGCTTCTTCTAGTTAACAAGCAATATATTCTCTCACAATCGTTATGCATTTTAAAACGTACATAGATCAACAAAATAATGTGGTTTGCATTGGTTTTGGTAAGATAATGCGACTTGAAAGACACAGTGTGTTTGTTGTAAGTATTTTATTGTCCACATAGAATAAAAAAGAGCTTTTCTGTATTGGGTTGCATATCCGCGGATAGTTTTGCAGATAAAGAGTCGAGTCACATGCGCCGTTGACAAACAGAGATGCGCCATCACTATGCTTTTGATAACGCGCTCAATGGCACTTTTCTGCACCAGTAATGCAGCTCATGGCCATAAGTTTTTGCTTTAGTGGATGATATGGTCGGGCTTAGGAAGAGTTTTATGATGCCTGCTGAAAATATATGTAAGAGATGCAGTCACAACATTCGTGGATTTCCGATATCATACAAAACACTGAAACTCGCCAAGGGTTCAACCTAGATCATCGAACATTTCACCGTACCTACGGTGCGCGTTCTTCGTATGTTACACGGGAAGAGTCAGAGCGCATGATCTAGTCCTCATTAGGTCACAGGTCGGATCTTTTGTGGCTTTATTATTAGCTAAATACTCGTCGTCGAACGATGGATTACCTCATTCGTGAGAAGTCCGACAATTTGCATATGCTAATTCCAAATCAACAGAAAGAGACAATGTCATTCCAGTAGGCATATTGGGAAAACATCACTCGACAGCTTTTTTGCCTCTTTGTGTTAGGGAGTGTGTCTAGCTAATGCATTCGACGCCCAGTAATTGCCAGATTGTATAACAGCGTATTTCAAGGGAAGGCATATAAGTGATGAAGTGTGCTGCTGTGACAAATCCTGTTCAGGCTAAGTGCTGTGCGCTCAATCGATTGTATGGACTATAAAGGGTAATTTATGGTAATATTAGCCCCCAAACAACATTTACGAGCATTCATCGTATCTGAAGGCTATCTTTTTATTGCTGGTACTTGACAAAAGCGAGAATGAACATAACACGGGCAAGAGTGAAATCGGTTGCAAAATGTCGTCTATTAAAACTAGTAACTGGGGATAATCCCTTTATCTCATTATCTCCGTAGCAAACTTTATGCTTACAGACGCAGATTGTTTACGAAGAACCGTCCCAGTTTTACCAATGCTAGATGACGTCATATTAGCGTAAGTGTGCTTAGTATCGATACTGGAAACTGCACATTTTCTTACCATTGAGTACCAAATTGACAACCAACCTACCCATCTTCATAGCGTACACTCTCACTCATCAGTTGATGAGATGAAGTAATCCTCTACAGCTGATATTAATTATTACCCCAGCTTCCCAGATCCACGAGTGATCTACGTGTAATCTGCCACTTCCCCTCTCTCCTCATACATACCCTAAATTGTAGAGCCACATGGCCATCCTGGCGTGGCAACGCCCAGGCTATTGCACGTCCCATGAGAAGCGTCGTTGAGGGAAGGACTTATCATTTTAATATCAGTTCTCCCTTGGCCTTCGAGCTTAACACATCTCTCTCTGAAATTAAGGCAAAGTTCGTCTAAAATTTAAAAGTTGAAGTCAGCTAATAAAGTCTTCATTATCACAGGTACGTATCGTGCACACCCAACCCCCCCTTTCACACACACACACAGATCACGATATGACACGCCGCTCAGGACGATTATCGGATAATAAAAGAGTAACTTTGCAAGGGCTCATAACAGCCATTGTGCTTAGCAGCTCTACATATATCCGCATCACGGCGACAAAGGTATCTATTAAGTACCACGTTTAAGCCACATCACCATTGCTTCTTCTTTGGGAATGATTTGTTGTAATGGGGATGCAGTCTAAAAACAAAAACGTGCGATGCTACTCTGTCACACGAGGCTGATGTCACATACTCATGGGTTGCGACATGCTATTTGACAATGCACTTCCATGAGTCAGTGTCAACCCTTACTGACAATGCGACCCAACACGCAAATTTCCTCCTATTATAACCCGTTATACAGATATGAATTGCATTCACTGCTGGACAAAGCCGTTAGGCAATCACTGTACAAACCTATTACTAAACTGCACTTGTATGAGAGCTGGAGGTGAGTTATAATGGAGGTATTGGAGTGTTGCGTCTCCGAAGCAGGATTTAGAAAGCAATATACAAACATATCACGGTTTCGTATGGCGCAATCACAACATGTTCCGCGCTTTCAGTAAAAATGGCATCCTAACTCACAGTAGGATACGGATGTTAGTTGCATTTGTGCAGGCATGGTGGTAGTTGCTGAATCACTTCATGTGATCTGTACATAGTAGGTACTGCAAGATTAGCCACATTCTTGAATCACTTCTCTGGTTTCGCAGAAACATTACATGCGAACAGATGTCAGGTTGCAACACATCGCTTTGAGCTTCTGTTGAGAGCCATGGAAATAATCAGCTCAAGCATTCACCTTCTTCACGTTTCGCTCGAATGACGTTTTTTCTATGATGTTATAATCATCCTTTGCTGAGAAAACGTTTGTTGTGATCAAATACGTTTTGTATATCCGACGACTAATAATACTGGCCTGTCATTTGTTGCCCACTCAGAAGATATTATACACTTCCCGCACGGCATAGAACCGTTGTCGCTTAGGTACAGACAATAATGATTTCTACACGAAATGCAAACGCGCATCCTTTACAATTAGCCCCGGAAGTGGAATGTCAAGACGTATTTAAAACGTTGTTTGCCAGTCTGTGCATTCGTCTGCTTCTGCAAACATGAGTTGCACAGGTTATGCATAACCATAATGATTTTGGTTAAAGATAATCCTGCTCTCCTATCTGAAGGCTCGTAATCAATAGCATCGACTATTCGGGGCAAATCATACGCGCCGTTTCTATGAACCCACAACACACACGTTGAACAACAGGAACAAACATATAGGTCATCTCTTGTAAGGACAACATATTCGGTCGATTGATTGCCACCATGCATCAACTAAACTAAGCCATCGTTTGATCGTGTAGTCGCTATTGTGGTTACGAGGATATGACGAATTATATATTTGTAAAGTATGTTCTGTAATACGCGTAAATAATGCTACAATCCCATTCCAAATTCATACAAGTGAGACCAGTGAATGAATAACATTTCGTTGAGATAACTAGTCGGCGAAGCCGTCGCCTTATTGCACATGGATAAACGCGATTCACACAGTCAAGTCCGGGATGATTGCACATCGATAAGAGGGACCGAATTTTCTGTGCTCTCACTTGCATTAACTGGCCATTCATACATTAAAGGTGATGTTTCTATCTCAAAAAGTGTCCTATGCAAGGTGTAGGCCACAGAGGGGCGAGAGCGCATTTCTGAAACGAATGCAATTAAAGTAATCGGCCTTTATGGTCGCTGCTAGGAATCATATACGGATATTTGCGTACATGTTCAGAAGTATGAGGTCCACTAAACAGAATTGAAAATGTGGCATTTTTCATCGTTCACATACTATCAACACACAGCGTTATAAACCCTTAGATGATTCACGAATATATGGTTGTGTTCTATTGAATAGAGGATGGGTAATGCTTTTGCGGGGATGCAATGTACTTCTGAGGTAATGGAATGTACCTGTGGTGGTGTTTTACGGTTGAGATAATGGCTAAATATGGCACGAGGGCACGATAACGGTATTTGTCAATATGGCGGCTTTGTTACAGATTACAATGTATTCTCCCATGTTAGACAATGTATGTTTCTATATGAAAGCGACATTCTTAAAGCAATACAACATGCCTTAAAAAGCTTCTGTTATATGCAATCGACATTGGAGTATGTAGCACTCAACAGACATGAACATTTAAATCATCGTCCTTTCGGTCGTTATAATTATCATCGTCGTCTTAACATCATTATTTTTTATTTGTCATTATTGAAATCAGCAGCACCATGTTCACCATCATTCCATGTCTACAATTACAATCATCATTATTATCACAATCATCTCATCATCATTATTATCAAAAAATATAACCATGACTTTCAAAATTGTCACCATCGAATTAATAGCTAATATTTCCTCTTCCTACATCATAGCATGCAATACCGTACGACGCGTTAGCTTGGCTTCAATTACCAGTTAACAAAATAATCAAGGAGACTCTCGTGCATAGGGCTTTGATGGAATAAAACAATCGACGCTGCGGCATAATACCTTGCTCTTTTTGTCTATTGCATGAATAAGTCTCTTACACGGAGTCGACTCACCATATAAAGACCATGTGTATGCACACTGTTGTTTAAACTGTGAATAACAGTTGGGAAGTTACAGCAAGACGACCATTAAATAGCAATTCACGCTGATGATATCGTCTTATATGAGCTACCCCTAGAGAGTACGAGCATAAACTACAGCTATGAATAGGAGTCGGGAAGTTATTGCAAGACGTCCATTAAATTGTTATTCACGCTGGCGATATCGTCTTATATGAGCTATCCCAGTGTTTACCAGCATAAGCAGTAGAATGCCGCTGGCGACATCACTGCTCGCCCGATGTAGGCAGTTGGTCGCTGCACAGAAGAAACTTTTCATACCATCTTGCTGTGGTACGTTATCGCTGTCTGAACAATTAAACAACTACGAATAGCTAATAGTACATGATTCATTGCAGGAACAGTATAAGTCGTGGAAATTGTAGCTCAACGAGTAATGAAGCCATGCCCATATGCTGCAACGATGTAAGCAATAATCCAAGTTTTATAATATTGATGCTGTATAACTGGATTTCCATTGCCCCTCCCCCCTCACTCAAGCAAAGCAGTTTTGTAATATATAGCCGATTTGCAGCACCGTGCACTTGCATAAAAGCATAATGTTGCTGCTTCGAAGTTGCCTTGAGGCATTGAGAGGGGAACTGATTAAGCATGATACAATTACCTCAGACTTATCTTATTCAGTAATCTACAGGATCGTGGCACATTCATGAAGGGCTGGGCGTTCACCCACTGAGAGTTGGATGTCCATCCACTGCGGGCTGGATGTCCACGTTGTGATGGTTGTGTTTGATTACATATAGCTCTTATCGTTATCAACTGAGGGTTGTGTTTATCTCCATTGCTCCGCCAGCAGCGATATCGAGTTTTCCTGTGCAAATAATCACAATTTAGTTGCGACAGGCTTAGATGATGCCTATTGAGCGTTTTGAAAAGAAGCTTCAGCACGCTGGTCGAAGCCCATTAAGATGCAAATAATTGTTTTAACTCCTTGAAGCACAGTAATCCATGTTTTATAATATTTATGCTGTATATCATAACTATTGTGCCATTGCCCCGCCCCACCCACCCCCCACCCACACGCAAAACAGTTTCGTCAAATTGGGCCGCTTTGCAGCACAGTGCACTTGCACACTAGTATAATGTTGGTGCTTCGATGCTGCATTAAAGCATTGAGAAGGGAAATGATTAGTCATGATACAATTACCTCAGACTTATACAGTAATCTACAGAATAGTGGCACATTCATTGAGGGCTGGGCGTTCACCCACTTAGGGTTGGGTGTCCATCGACTGCGAGTTGGATGTCCAAGTGATGGTTGTTTCTGGTTACATATAGCTCTTAACGTACATCAACTGAGGGTTGTGTGTATCTCTATTGATCCGCCAGCAGCGAGATCGAGAAATATTCACAATGTATTCGTGACAGGCTTAGGTGATGCCAATTCAGCGTTTTGAATAGAAGCAAATAAGATGCAAATAATAGTTTAAACTCACTGAAGCGTGCTTTGTTGCCTGCGTGTAGCCTTGAAATACGATAAATTTAGACAAAATGTTCAGAAGCGAAGTGAGCTCTGTATTAGGTGGGTTTTTTAAACTGATGGACTACCCAGCAATAACAAGTATTTATTTTATAGTGTTATATATTCGCCCTTATGCTTTAATGTTGGTGACGAACGATTAGGGCACAGTTCAGGATACATATGCAGTGAGTACTTCTGGAACTAGGATCAGTGACTAGGAAGTAAAATGCAAAAGGTCGCAAAACCGTCACATAGAGCGATTCGTTTGTAAGAGTCTGCAGACAAATGTTAGGAATATTTCTATGTTTAAATCAATAAAGGCCTCCGTTCTGTGGACAGCTGATCGACAAGCCGCATCTGTTGTTTCACTACACCACACTCTGAATCGATTAGCAATCAGCCAACATCACTACCTCTGTTCACGCATAATTCCTCCTACTTTTGGCAACTGCATCATTGCATTATATAAACAAAAGCTTTGTTATGCCTATGAGGATGAGTGACCGTATAAAACACGAATATCATTTATCATTAACAACGGACAAAGTTAAAAGATCGCTAACTTTGCGATCCATTTTCGTGCCAGTGACATAGTCAACATCGACGAAATATGCAAGCAATTGGGTAATGCTCGCTTGGCAATAGCTAGCGATGTCAATGGTATGTTCATAGATCTGTTGAGCAATTATATATTAGCGCCTTGAAGTATCGTGTTGTCTGTAATATTATCTTCCGCACAGTGCATTACTGGTACAGCAGGGGGCAGTTTGTGAAATCGCCAGGGCTTAATGACATTCAAAGTAGAAAAGATTCTAGTCCGAATAGACTAACGCTATCTTTGAGAGAGTGAGATATTGCTAGCAAAGATATTTGAAGGAGACACGTGTTTCAACATTTGCCAATACACACAATACAAATATGTATTGATTTAAATTTAACAAAATTTCCCTTGCGGTCATGGAAATATTGTTGGCTGACTTTCTTATTCCCATTCCCGGAATATTTTAAACAAAGACGCCTAGTCGAATAACAAATATCAGTATTGATGAAGAAATTCCCCATACTAGCCCATAAATAAGTGGCAGTAGGACTATTAGATACCCAATTCATCACTGATATCCATTTGGAACGGCCTCAAAAAGTGAAATAAAAAGATTGCTCTCTACTGAGAGCTACCAGTCAAACAGTGATCACAATGCAGAAGGATATTATTATAAGCACAAAAGGGCCAGCTTAAAGGAATCTCTAACATGCAAATCGATCCGCGTGCTGTGGCGCAAAACAACTAAAGCGAGCTAGAGCCATGAAGATGTGCGCTCGGAAGAGAAGTACAAGTAAGACCTGTTTGGTACAATGAGGAATCTTCCATTTATTGCTAACAATAATCGTAGGTTGAATGGATATCCGACGTTACGAAGTTTGATATATTCGTTGATTATCCTCGGGAATACTGGTAAATAATGCTGCAATCCCATTTTAAATCTATCTAGAACATGAATGAGATAAGCGAATGAATAGAGTTGTATTGAGTTAAGGAGTCGGGGAAGTAGCCGATCCATTACGTGATTGTCCGTATCAACAGAAGCAGGTGCTAGTGCAAATGTGATTGCACATCGATGGAAGAGCTTCCGAATTGCCTTGTAAGCTGTATTTTTAATGGGCACTTATTTTGTGTAAGTCTTGCCACAGGAAACTGTTCGGCCCCTCACATTAATATATAAATCATACCTGGGCAGCTAAAATATAATCTATAACTGGGGAAGTTAAAACTCATTTTCGGCCAGAATATTGTCTGTACTCCCAAACGCTTTTACTGCCCATTCATACATGAGGTGTGACGTTTCCTTCTCATACATTTCCCTTCGCGATAATATTAACAATTGCAGCCGAGCACAACGAATGTTATCCATTCAATTAACTTTTGTTTCTCTGACATGACTCATTTGCAGATAGTTTCGTAAATCTACGTATGTGTCACGTTTTGTACACATAATTTGTAATACATATATTCAGTCATCTTCACGTTTGTCGTCATCATCACCACTGTAATCATTGTCTTAGCATCATTACTGTTACAATGATGATTATAAACATCATCAGCACCATTACCACCAGTATATTTCATAGATACCGGTGATACCACAGCATGTGTAATGTCAAGTATCGGCGGGATGAGGGTTATCCATTAAAGATTTAGTCGACATTAATATATCCCCGTCGCACATGCCTATTCAATTACAAGGACCACGATTGATAAAGAGGCTAGAAGACAACTTTGCCTGGTGCTACGTAGGCAAATAAACTGTATGAGAATATTCAACCCAGGGTCTTCAAGCAATATCAGAAAAGAAACATAGTATAATACTATTATATTATTAGTATGTTGGCCGCTCTCGTTTTTGTTTGACTGAGACTGAGACATCATTTTAGAGGAAAGGACACAAAATCCGCCGACAGTATTGTTTCTGACTGCCAATATCAGGGATCAGGAATGATATTGTTCGTGTGAACCATAGTTAGTATTGAGCTATTGAGGAAAGGAGCGTAACAGCCATTAGCTTTGTGTATATTTCTATTGTTCAAACTAACCGACTCGCCTTCTGTGTGGACATAAACCACTCGGTCAAAAATGTATGAGTGACTCTAATGTTTATGGCATGTGCGATGCTTTATTTGTGACAAATAATTGACTTCAGTTGCTATTTGAATATGCTTTCACTGTGACATGCATAGCAGCGGCAATAAATATGAAAGCGCAGATATCTGGGTGAACAACGGGCCAGGCACAATTTGGGGTCTACTTCCGATGCTATTTGGTAATTATATGATGGTTACTTCATAATGATGGAATTTGTAATAGTGTCCCAACCGATGAACGCTGAGTAAATAATGAAGCAGTATTTAGCTGAGTCAGGAAAAATACGCGAATTGATCGCAACGAAGAGCCTGAACATCAAATCAACTCTGTAGCAGAACCATCACAGCAGTACCAGGTTGGGTCAAGTACAATACTACTGAAAGAGTATCAACTTATCTGGGTCAGATGCAAACAGTGAGCCTGTTAGCCGTCTTTGTTTTTTATTTGTGCCTGTGGCAATGTGATGAGGACTAGTTCAGTTTACCATCTAACATATTGTAATAGATCGCCTAAAGGGAATTGATACGTCATGTTCATGCGAGGAAAACGATGAGGGATTTGGAACCTACCATGATTGAAAAAAGGGAATTGAGAGAGCTTAGTATAATAAAATCCAACATGTTAACGTCGCAAAAATTATTTACTTTATAATCCGTTTAACCGGGCAGTGCTTTAATAAGTAGGGTCGTCTGAATGTGATAGCAGTGGTGGAACTTTCATAATCGCTAACGCCGCAATAGGTTGCACTTGTGGTGTTAGCATCGGAATAGGCCGTACAATGAGCAGCGTAATTATTTTATGCCTCACGGTATACTCGCGCTCTCTGAAGCAAATGATGTCCTCCTTCAATACGTCGGTTGATGCATTTGCATTTGTTGGTTTTCAATCGAAATTCAATTCGAAGGACAATTTTTCATAGTATGCTTAACGGAAATGTTATTTTGTTAATTTTACCAAATTATAAGCAAAGTGCAATGGGCTACGTAATGTAATTCCAGGACCCATTTCTCTTTATAACGTACTTTGCTGGCTTGTATTAATTAAACATCAACATTGACAGTTTTGAACGGAACAGGGAATATCAAAATCCAACAACGCGGTGCAAAAAACGTTTTTGCTTGGTTCACATTTGCTGTCTTGCTTGTATGCATGAGTAACATTGGCTGTCACTTATGCAGGTAGGAGGCGTTTATGTGCTTCCATGGGATGATTGAAATAGGCTCGGATGGCCTGGCATCTGCTGGTTTACACCAATAGAAACCAGCAAGCGCTAGCTAATTTTGTTCGTTTCGTCGCTTTCATTCTATTATGTCGTTTGACGAATTACATACGCTTAGCAGTGTAATTCACCTGCTGGTATACGCGTATCAGTGTAACTTGTCAGCTGGCGCGCATTACTCTTTCTCTTGGTTCGACCCTGTAAGGTTTTGAACAAACGGTCATGCGTTGACTACTAGCTTTTAAAGTCGTCCACTCCAACTGATTACATGCAATAGTCACCGGTTCTCTGTAACAAGAAGCCTGCCACAGGCGTATTTAACACGATTGATCAGTTCTTTCAAAGTCAATGATATGATGATCATTAGTCGTATATCGGTTACTGTTTCACTATAAACCACTCCTAAAGCTGAGTGGCTCACAACACGCTTTAATTGGACAGTAACCATGAAGTCAAGTCGTGTTGTACCTGAATGTGCTATTGCATCGCCGGCCGCAGTGCAGACATATATTGCAATCGGGGCATCCTTCACGTAGGGCGTGATAATCAATTAATTACCTAGATGGTTCGAAGCGTATGATTTACTACATGCTATATTCAAAGAGCCTAATTTGCATAAACCATGTACTTATTCACTTAATGGGCCGCCTGCGGGGTAACACTGGTATGCTTTAAATATGTTTGTTACTGAAAATAGATAGGCGGCTTTTGAGAATTAAAGAACTCGCACAGTATTACAGTTTGTGATTGATTTTTTTCGTCTAAGCAGTCATAGCAAATTTACTTCATCGTGGTTCTTCATTATACAAGGTAGCAGAGCCTCCATCGCTGTTTGTGTTTATCCTATTACCCACATCCAAAGTCAGTTAAGACACAATATGCAAGTGGTAAAGAGCGGTGTGGTGAATTCAAATCAAACCTGCTCTATCCACCTTATCTGCTTCGAGCCTTTGTCAACAGATAGGCACCTGAATTGAACATGGCGCTGACGACATGATAAAGTTGAAGAACGAATGAGCGTGCGTTCAGCAATATGTCCACTGGTGGTATATATGTCATACACGTTATAAATATTGCTCGTGCATGCTGCGGACGATTCAATGTCAGGAAATGTATCTGATACATTTCCACCATATTGCTGTTTTATTGTGTACTATACCAAACCCTTTATATGCTTATAAAACCCCAGATGCTAGCTGCTAATAATCTTGCACCATTCAGACAACACATGTTTTTACAGGGGGCCTGCTGCGTTTCGTTGCTCAAAATGCAGATCTGTACCAACTGCCCAACTGATCGTGGGTTCGCTATTTGCTTGTTAATACCATGAAATATGTGATGATGTAATTTAGGTGCAAAATACTTATTTTGCGCATTTTGCCGGTCAGTTAATACGTTGAGTAGCAGTAAAATATACATCTTCACTGAATGCATTGTACGGAATTGCATTCTCCAAAAACGTGAGCGAATCCTATTATTCGTTCAGTAACATCGCATGACGGCATCCTATTATGTCATCCGCCAGCTGGTACGCGGCTTGTGTCGTCAAGGGCCATGTAGACTGGCTCTCGTGGGATCTATAGCGCCATTAACCGTCTAACAAACGTTCAGTAATTCATTGGATACTGCAATAGTCGAGATCGCACACCTTCTCAAATGTTTGTGAATGGATAACATGCCGTAGCCACAAGGTCAGTTGTTTGCAAAAGCTATTTAAGCGTATAAGCTATCAGTTTCTATTGAACGCGGCAAACACCATCAGGTAAATAAGTGATCAGTCTATATTAATCCGGGTAAACAGTATCACGCTATACTTGAGTTCTCGATCAAACATACATGGAGTATGCTTGATAGTTCCTTTTCAAACGTTTAACCTTGTATGATTACTGCAGTAAAAATGCTTTGCATGTAGCAACCGTGAGATGGATGCCTCTGACCCAGTCATCATCGTCTGAGCCATGCAAAGCTCAACATCATATGCGATATGACACCATACACAAACGGGCAATTTATGAATAAAACACTGTCATTATGCCATGGAAATTAGCTCCACAATTCCTGTGTGCATTAATTATGACTATTCAGGGCAAATCTACGAGTTGCATGTATCTTCATCTGCATAACAGGTGCGGGTACATGTTGATGACAATGCAGCAATGGCACTCGTGTCTTTAGACGCTCAGTAATTCTAGCGTCTGATGACATACGATAATTCTCTGGTATCTCAAATAAGTAGGCAGGGTTGTGCGAGTGCTTGCATTGGTTAAACGGCGTCTTATTATTTCCTGCATTCATCCTCTACGGATGTATCAGGTGATTTTCATTGATACGGTATGCGCCGAAAGATATGCCTAAATCACCCATATCTACTTCTGCTAGGCAGGTGTACGAGCAGTAAATGCAGCAATCGGAAGATTCTCTCGACGAGTTCAGCCGCATATAAAGAGGATTGAAGCACCACAAATGCATCACCGGCCACCAAGGCAATTAGTTCCGCGTTTTGCTAACATTTAAGCCGGCGGGCGGGGGTCGCGTTTGCTTTGAGTCCAGCATCTAATCATTAACATAATTATTCAGCGTCAGATACGTTTGTACGATCGCACATTTAATTCCAATCGAGTCCTTGGCAATCCTTGTTTGCTGCTTCTAGTTTACGAGTTATATTCGTTCACAATCGTTATGCATTTCAAAACTTACCCAGCTGTCATCATTGTGAATTAAATCCCGTCATATTCAATTTCAATAATAATGAATTTTACTTTGGTATTTTATTAAGGGTCAGGTGAAGTAATGATGGCACCTTCGTACATCGGCACATTGACACTGATAGGCATGTTAAGTGGCCGTTCAGATTTAAGTTTTGATATTGCAGAGTCTTCTTTGACATATTGCAACTATTCGTACAAACTTTAACATTGAGTATTTAAATATCTCCCATTTGTCCGGTTGATTTCGATCAGGTTGACGCAAGAGGTGCCAAAACGAACAGCTGCATAACGATACAACACTGCTTACCCTTACTGCAGTTCAACGTGACAACTTAGCTCTGACATCAAGTTCTGTGTGTTCGTGAAGTTAAACCCTTGGTAAAGTCATTTGTGCATAAAAGTGGCTTCGTCTTTCTGGGCAACAGAGGTAAATATAATAAGCAGGTAAGATTGTTGAAATCTTTCCTTTGTATCAAAATGCTCTTATCAATGGGTTCCGATTAACTGGACAAGGCATATATCGCACTAATTACATGACCCAATCATCGCCAATCACATTCAGAACCAACTCTTCCCCCTCTTTTCTTAGCTTACAGCACAAGTACCAATACGAAAATGGTTAATCGTCGTCTTTCCAAAAAAACATCTAGCCTTTTGTTCTTATTATATCCATACCAGTCTCTTTTAAAATAGATAGCACGTTTTGATTGCTGATAAGTATGGCCGCAATACAAGTATAGTGATGTGAGGTTGTATTATTGCAGGAATACTTCATCCAAACTTCAGCCATTATGCTAACATGAATGATGCACTTATATAGTTGTTTAATTTTGGAATAGCATTATGGAAGATGCGCAATATTGCTGTTGATATATCTAAACATGAACCCTTGTGGCCTCTGAAGTATAATTGCGACTCATAAGCAGATAAGGAGAAAACCTCCGTCATATTGCATGGCTTACTGCAGAAATACACCATTGGATTCTCTAAACAGCAACTGCCAGCTACGTACATAGATCAACAAAATAATGTGGTTTGCATTGGTTTTGGGAAGATAATGCGACTTGAAAGCCACAGTGTGTTTGTTGTAAGTATTTTATAGTCCTCATAGAATGAAAAAGAGCTTTTCCATATTGGGTTGCATATCCGCGGATAGCTTTGCAGATAAAGAGTCGAGTCGCATGCGCCGTTGACAAAAAGAGAGGCGCCATCTCTGTATGCTTTTGATGACGCGCTCAATGGCACTTTTCTGCACCAGTAATGCAACTCATGGCCAAAAGCTTTAGTTTTAGTGGATGATATGGTCGGGCTTAAAAAGAGTTTTATGATGCCTGCTGAAAATATATGTAAGAGATGCAGTCACAACATTCGTGGATTTCCGATATCATACAAAACACTGAAACTCGCCAAGGGTTTAACCTAGATCATCGAACATTTCACCGTACCTACGGTGCGCGTTCTTCGTATGTTACACGGGAAGAGTCAGAGCGCATGATCTAGCCCTCATTAGGTCATAGGTCGGATCTTTTGTGGCTTTATTATAAGCTAAATATTCGTCGTAGAACGATGGATTACCTCACAATTTGCATATGCTAATTCCAAATCAACAGAAAGAGACAATGTTATTCCAGTAGGCATCTTGGGGGAACATCACTCGACAGCTTTTTTGCCTCCTTGTGTAAGGGAGAATGTCTAGCTAATGCATTCGACGCTCAGTAATTGCCAGATTGTATAACAGCGTATATAAAGGGAAGGCATATAAGTGGTGAGGGGTGCTGCTGTGACAAATCCTGTTCAGGCTAAGTGCTGTGCTCTCAATCGATTGTATGGACTATAAAGGGTAATTTATGGTAATATTAGCCCCCAAACAACATTTACGAGCACTCATCATATCTGAAGGCTATTTTTTTATTGCTGGTACTTGACAAAAGCGAGAATGAACATAACACGGGCAAGAGTGAAATCGGTTGCAAAATGTCGTCTATTAAAACTAGTAACTGGGGATAATTCCTTTATCTCATTATCTCCGTAGCAAACTTTATGCTTACAGACGCAGATTGTTTACGCAGAACCGTCCCAGTTTTACCAATGCTAGATGACGTCATATTAGCGTTAGTGTGCTTAGTATCGATTCTGGAAACTGCACATTTTCCTACCATTGAGTACCAAATTGACAACCAACCTACCCATCATCATAGCGTACTCTCTTAGTCATCAGTTTATGAAGTAATCCTCTACAGCTGATATTAATTATTAACCCAAGCTTCCCAGATCCACGAGTGATCTACGTAATCTGTCACTTCCCCTCTCTCCTCATACATACCCTATATTGTAGAGCCACATGGCCATCCTGGAGTGGCAACGCCCAGGCTATTGCACGTCCCATGAGAAGCGTCGTTGAGGGAAGGACTTATCATTTTAATATCAGTTCTCCCTCGGCCTTCGAGCTAAACACATCTCTCTCTCTGAAATTAAGGCAAAGTTCCATCTAAAATTTAAAGTCTTCATTGTCACCGGTGCGTATCGTGCACACCCCCACCCCTTCCACACACACACACACAGATCACGATATGACACGCCGCTCAGGACGATTATCGGATAATAAAAGAGTAACTATGCAAGGGCTCATAACAGCCATTGTGCTTAGCAGCTCTACATATATCCGCATCACGGCGACAAAGGTATCTATTAAGTACCACGTTTAAGCCACATCACCATTGCTTCTTCTTTGGGAATGATTTGTTGTAATGGGGATGCAGTCTAAAAACAAAAACTTGCGATGCTACTCTGTCACAGGAGGCTGATGTCACAAACTCATGGGTTGCGTCATGCTATTTGTCAATGCACTTCCATGAGACAGTGTCAACCCTTACTGACAATGCGACCCAACACGCAAATTTCCTCCTATTATAACCCGTTATACAGATATGAATTGCATTCACTGCTGGACAAAGCCGTTAGGCAATCACTGTACAAACCTATTACTAAACTGCACTTGTATGAGAGCTGGAGGTGAGTTATAATGGAGGTGATGGAGTGTTGCGTCTCCGAAGCAGGATTTGGATAGCAATATACAAACATATCACGGTTTCGTATGGCGCAATCACAACATGTTCCGCGCTTTCAGTAAAAATAGAAAGGCATCCTAACTCACAGTAGGATATGGATGTTGGTTGCATTTGTGCAGGCATGGTGGTAGTTGCTGAATCACTTTATGTGATCTGTACATAGTAGGTACTGCAAGATTAGCCACGTTCTTGAATCACTTCTCTGGTTTCGCAGAAACATTACATGCGAACAGATGTCAGGTTGCAACACATCGCTTTGAGCTTCTGTTGAGAGCCATGGAAATAATCAGCTCAAGCATTCACACCTTCTTCACGTTTCGCTCGAATGATGTTTTTTCTATGATGTTATCATCCTTTGCTGAGAAAACGTTTGTTGTGATCAAATACGTTTTGTATATCCGACGACTAATAATACTGGCCTGTCATTTGTTGCCCACTCAGAAGATATTATACACTTCCCGCACGGCATAGAACCGTTGTCGCTTAGGTACAGACAATAATGATTTCTACACGAAATGCAAACGCGCATCCTTTACATCTATCTCCGGAAGTGGAATGTCAAGACGTATTTAAAACGTTGTTTGCCAGTCTGTGCATTTGTCTGCTTCTGCAAACATGAGTTGCACAGGTTATGGATAACCATAATGATTTTGGTTTAAGATAATCCTGCTCTCCTATCTGAAGGCTCGTAATCAATAGCATCGACTATTCGGGGCAAATCATACGCGCCGTTTCTATGAACCCACAACACACACGTTGAACAACAGGAACAAACATATAGCTCATCTCTTGTAAGGACAACATTTTCGGTCGATTGTTTGCCACCACGCATCAACTAAACTAAGCCATCGTTTGATCGTGTAGTCGCTATTGTGGTTACGAGGATATGAAGAATTATATATTTGTAAAGTATGTTCTGTAATACGCGTAAATAATGCTACAATCCCATTCCAAATTCATACGAATGAGACCAGTGAATGAATAACATTTCGTTGAGATAACTAGTCGGCGAAGCCGTCGCCTTATTGCACATGGATAAGCGCGATTCACACAGTCAAGTACGGGATGATTGCACATCGATAAGAGGGACCGAATTTTCTGTGCTCTCACTTGCATTAACTGGCCATTCATACATTAGAGGTGATGTTTCTACCTCAAAAAGTGTCCTATGCAAGGTGTAGGCCATAGAGGTGCGAGAGCGCATTGCTGAAATGAATGCAATTAAAGTAATCGGCCTCTATGGTCGCTGCTAGGAATCATATACGGATATTTGCGATAATGTTCAAAAGTATGAGTGAGGTCCACTAAACAGAATTGAAAATGTGGAATTTTTCATCGTACATATACTATCAACACAGCGTTATAAACCCTTAGATGATTCTCGGATATATGGTTGTGTTCTATTTAATAGGGGATGGGTAAGGCTTTTGCGGGGATGCAATGTACTTCTGAGGTAATGGAATGTACCTGTGGTGGTGTTTGACGGTGGAGATAAGGGCTAAATATGGCACGAGGGCACGATAACAGTATTTGTCAATATGGCGGCTTTGTTACTGATCAAAATGTATTCTCCCGTGTTAGACCATGTATGTTTCTATATGAAAGCGACATTCTTAAAGCAATACAACATGCCATAAAAAGCTTCTGTTATATGCAATCGACATTGGAGTATGTAGCACTCAACAGACATGAACATTTAAATCATCGTCCTTTATTTTTATATTGGTCATTATTGAAATCAGCAGCACCATTTTCACCATCATTTCATGTCTACAATTACAATCATCATTATTATCACAATGATCTCATCATCATTATTATCAAAATACATTACCATGACTTTCAAAATTGTCACCATCGAATTAATAGCTAATATTTCCTCTTCCTATATTATAGCATGCAATACCGTACGACGCGTTAGCTTGGCTTCAATTACCAGTTAACTAAATAATCAAGGAGACTCTCGTGCATAGGGCTTTGATGGAATAAAACAATCGACGCTGCGGCATATTACGTTGCTCTTTTTGTCTATTGCATGAATAAGTCTCTTACACGGAGTCGACCCATCATATAAAGACCATGTGTATGCACACTGTTGTTCAAACTGTGAATAACAGTTGGGAAGTTACAGCAAGACGACCATTAAATAGCAATTCACGCTGATGATATCGTCTTATATGAGCTACCCCTAGAGAGTACGAGCATAAACTACAACTATGAATAGCAGTCGGGAAGTTATTGCAAGACGTCCATTAAATTGCTATTCACGCTGGCGATATCGTCTTATATGAGCTATCCCAGAGTTTACCAGCATAAGCAGTAGAACGCCGTTGGCGACATCACTGCTTGCCAGATGTAGGCAGTTGGTCGCTGCACAGAAGAAACTTTTCATACCATCCTGCCGTGGTACGTTATCGCTGGCTTACAGCTAAACAACTATAAATATCTAATGGTACATGATTCATTGCAGGAACAGTATAAGTCGTGGAAATTTTAGCACAACGAGTAATGAAGCCATGCCCATATGCTGCAACGATGTAAGCAATAATCCAAGTTTTATGATATTGATGCCGTATAACTGGAGTTCCATTGCCCCAACCCTCCCGCACACGCAAAGCAGTTTTGTAATATATAGCCGATTTGCTGCACTGTGCACTTGCATAATAGCATAATGTTGGTGCTTCGAAGTTGCCTTGAAGCATTGAGAGGGGAACTGATTAAGCATGATACAATTACCTCCGACTTATCTTATACAGTAATCTACAGGATCGTGGCACATTCATGGAGGGCTGGGCGTTCAGCCACTGAGAGTTGGGTGTCCATCCACTGCGGGCTGGATGTCCACGTTGTGATGGTTGTGTTTGATTACATATAGCTCTTATCGTTAGCAACTGAGGGTTGTGTTTATCTCCATTGCTCCGCCAGCAGCGATATCGAATTTTCCTATGCAAATAATCACAATTTAGTTGCGACAGGCTTAGATGATGCCAATTGAGCGTTTTGAAAAGAAGCTTCAGCACGCTGGTCGAAGCCCATTAAGATGCAAATAATTGTTTTAACTCCTTGAAGCGTGCATTGTTGCCTACTTGCAGCCTTGAAATACAATAAATTTAGACAGAATGTTCAAAAGCGTGTGAGCTCTATATTAGGTTGGGTACCTAGCAATAACAAGTATATTTTTATATATTCGCCCTTATGCTTTAATGTTGGTGACGCACGATAAGGGCGCAGTTCAGGTTACATGTGTAGTGAGTGCTTCTGGAACTAGGATCAGTGACTAGGCATAAAACAAAGGTTATCAATAGGAATTAAAATGCAAAAAGTCGCAATACTGTCACATAGAGCCATTCGTGTGTAAGAGTCTGCCGACAAATGTTTAGAATGTTTCTACGTTTTAATTAATTACGGCTTCCGTTCTGTAGGCAGCTGATCGACTTGCCGCATCTGTTGTTTCACTAAACCACCCTATGCATAGATTAGCAATCAGCCAACATCGCTACCTCTGTTAACGCATTATGCCTCCTACTTTTTGCTACTGTATTATTGTATTGCATATACAAGAGCTTTGAAATGTCTAGGAAGAAGAGTAATCGTATAAAACACGAATATCATTGATCATTAACAACGGACTAAGTTGAAAGATTGATAACTTTGCGATCCATTATCGTGCCAGTGACGTAGTCAACTTCGACGAAATATGCAAGTGACAACAATTGGGTAATGTTCGCGTGGCAATAGCTATCAATGTCAACGGTACGTACATTGTTCTGTTCAATAATTATATATTAGCTCCTTGAAGTACCATGTTGTCTGTAATATTATCTGCTGTATAGGGCATTACTGGTACAGCAGGGGTCAGTCTGTGTAATTGCGAGAGCTTTTTGTCATTTTAAAGTAGAATGGATTCCAGGCCGAATCGACTAGCACTTTTTTTGAGAGAGTGAGGTATTGCTAGCAAAGATATTTTAACCGGTCACGTATTTTAACAATTGCCAACATATGCGCCAAATTTGCATTGGTTTATATTTATCCAAATTTCTTTTGCGGTTTTGGAAATCTAGTTGGCCCCCTCCCGAAACCTTCAAAAAAAAGAAGCCAGGTCCAACGACAATTATCTGTATTGGCCTCGAAAAGTGAATTAAAGAGATTGTTATCCACTGAGAGCTTCCAATCAGACATTGACCCTACTGTATGAGGATATTATTGAGTACAAAAGTGCCAGTATAAAGTGATCTCTTACATGCCAATCGATTCCCGTGCTGCTACGTATACCAACAAAAGCAAGCTAGAGCCATGACGCGGAGAAGAGTTTAAAATAAGAAAAAAACCTTTTTGGCCCAATGAGGAACCTTAAATTTATTGTTAACAATAATTGTACGTTGAATGGGTATCCAACAATCATCGCATCTATGCCATGCCAGATTAGCATTATTGATAGGCGTTTAGTGACGGAATATCTCTTCTAGGGTGAAAGACAAGACCGTCACATAACATCACTACATCAGTATTTCCCGCACCGTAGCCTTGCTATCGAGAATATGTTGCCAGGGTATATCGCGCCTTGCGTCACAACAGCAAGTTTTATATACGTAATAGTTATGCTGATTGTCCTTCAAACACAGCTGCAAGCGCTCTATGTCTTTGCAACATAGCAATACAAATAGTTGCTGCGAATACTCATGCTAAAATTTTGGTTTCGAAATATATCATTCTTGATTTCAGATCCAAATCAACTTTGTTGGTGGTGTTGGTGATTTATGTGTAACTGGCATTAATATGAGATGTCACGCTATCTGCATTTGCAATATAAGGCTCTCTTGTCGATTGCTTAAATAGTATTTGATATTGCAAAACGCTGTTTCGAAGTGACGATTAAGTGCATGATATGAAGTATTTGTTCATGGTTATGAGGTGACAAAATTTGGGTTGATTGGACTTTTACCTGCTAATGTTTATTTGACCGTAAGTAATCATCAGTAAGGTATTTATGTTTGTCTGCTGGAATTCAAGGCACGCACTAAACAGGCATATATGTAAGTGGGTAATATCTCACCTTTTAAGTACGGTTTCCTCCACTCTACACAAGACATCCTCGTCATCGACTGGTTATTTTCGAGCAGGTCTATAATAATGTCGCACCCTTTCCTAAGTTATGGTAAAAAATTGTTTCTGCACATCTCTTTCCCATCGCAAAGCAGCATACTCAGCAAGTCTGGCTGTGTGGGTTAACGCAGTAGTCTTTCGTCATTCCGTCATTTGCCAAAAACATTTGCTAGCAGTAAAAGGTTGGTTGTTCTAATTAATGAGCACAAAGCACCTACGACTGTGGTTGCGGTGACTGCACTGATGTATAACTACTTAACACTTTTGCGAAGCTAAACGGTAATTATTCCTGCATTGGTACGCTTATAAGTCAGTAACGAGTTGAGTACAGAGGAAACACGTGGCAAAATATGCAAATTATGTTACAAACACGGACGGCGTTATGTGGTGCCAAGAATGACCCACTTTCATTCGGTAATTTAATCGACGATAGCAGACTAGGCCTAGGCAATGTGAGGAACCAGGACTTTGAGTGAGCATCTCCTAGGTAATTAAGCATATTTAGCATGATATGTCTGTGTGAAATGCTAGGGATACTAATAACAACTGTATCATATAATTTACGTTACCGAATAAAGTCCGCGAGCTTTGTATCATGATCTTGTATGCAGCGGGCTGAGGCGACTACATGTATTGTTTATATAGTCTGGTGATTAGATAGAACGTACGGTAATGTCGACTAAGGTACGAATTAAGAGTAAAGTCGTTTTAAGAAAACAACTTACAGCAAGACATGGATCATGTGCAGACATATAAACATCTCGTGGTACTTTACACATTCAAGAGACAATACTTATAACAGTATTGAGACCTATAAGACATAGGCTATATTGTATTGTGGCTTCTCGATTATACTTTTTAGCCATGGTATTTTAACTAGTAGAAGAAGCTACCAATGTTAACCAATTGCCAGTAGTTGACGCCAATGTATATAGCCTGTTTCTGGGTCAGAATCGAGCTCAAACGGGTAAGGTTTTGTTTACATTCCACAGGGTTCATACTCTTTGCAAACATGGCATGTTAACCTCATTTTAAAAGACTAATAATTCAAAATCAGCAATCAGAAATGCCGGAGCAGTCGGCATTATTTTCGTTAGACGCAACATTCAACTTATTACAACACCATCCCTAAAGGCAACGAGTAACACAACCTGTTGACAAATTGAGCCTCAAAAATAAATCGTTAACATATTGACACAGACCATTGCATGTACATCGTCTTCGGTCTTATGAATAATGACGTATTGCTCGTTGACCTTGTTTCTTTACTCGCACCTCTCATTTCACAACTTTCACGAATCTTGTTGTCAGGTTCAGTTATACTGTTTGTTGTCAACTGTTTGTGTTGCGATTGTCTGAATTATATGACCTGCCACTATACATTGATGTTTTATTCCGAACACTGACAACCTCATGGTAGCTGCTATTTTTTTTTTGCATTTCCGGACAGTATGATAGGCAAGACCATGCTAACTCTACATCACCAGAATTAGGGTCTGTCACGGAAAAAAAAATTGCAAATTCCATGACAATGTTAAAACACATTGCTGATCATCTTATTGAGCAAATGCGGAAACAAATGAGCTTCGTTGCCCGCAATTCAGAAGACCCACTTGCATGCATCTCGCACCAATGCTCAGTTGCTCATGTAGTACGCTGATGATTGTGGTGATGATTCTACAGAAAATTTTACCTGTAATGCGCTGCATAACGCTTACCTTCACTCCACATTTCTGACGTTTTTGTGATATCTGATACGCGTGTTATTAAAGATGGTGCTATCTCTCTGCTTGGTGGTTATCCGTTCTGATACGTTCTGATTCTGTAACTGTTGCAATAATGCCGTCTGTTTGAAGAATAGTGATATGTTTCCAGAAGCTACCTTTAAATTGCGATGAAGGGAGGACAAAATATTCACCCCTTCATCCGTTTCCTTATATTGTGTGCTTGAAATATCCTACCTCATGCATCGTATTGTTTGTTCTCCGCGAAATGCGAAGCAAACAGCATTTATGATGATAAAATACTTTTGGCCAGCCATTTCCGAACAAGCATAAGTCATGCACGTCATGTTGTTTGTTGGGCCTATTGTTTCTATCCCACTTAGTCATTTGGCATATGGTAATTACGTTTATATGGGCAGCAAATATCCATCATTTCTAATTATTAAGCGTTTACCCTTCCATGTAAGTGGATTAACCGAAAACATATATAAGCAGGTAAGAAAATAATATATCGATGTTTTGCTATCATTGAACTGGGGTGGCTGAGGCATTTGAAATAATTGCACACATTACCAAAACAAAAGAGATTTAGAAAACCATGCTATCTTCTTTATTGGGTCGTAATCGATGGCAGCGACTTCACTGGACTAATCTAACGAGCCGTTCTCACAAATGCAACTTATGCATTGACTTTACGATCAATAATCACCGCCGGAATCCATTTGTCTGATCATAGCTTGCAATTTAATAAGCCCTTTTCATTTTTCCTACCATCTATTTCTATCATTACAAATTGCATTGCTCACTACAATCGCCACAGTTTCTGATCTAGCACCTGCACAAACTCATACCGTTGAAACACATTTGGAGCATTGAGATAGAATGGGGTCAATATCGATTTATCAAAGAGGTGCATCTGCAGGCAGCAGAATTGATCTTGTTCTCTGTACCACGCCATCTCGCTACAACCAGGGTATCTATTTTAAAGAATACATGCACAATCAGTTCTCGCTTTAAACGTGTTGCTGTGAAACTTTTGTTATTATAATTTATGTAGAAGACAACAACATATTGAGCGTTTGTGTATGGCCCGCCAGTATTTTACAGTATTTGTCAAATAATGTGTTAACATATCTGTTCTTGACACAAGATCACCGACTGCATCATTTATAATTCTCCATATTTTATTTTTCTGAACTGTTTCCAGTGTGGGATCTCAGACACACACTGTGTTATCTTACATTGAGTCAAACAATTTTGGTGTATATATTTTTGTCGCGCTTTGGACTGATTAAAATTAAAAATATTACCTCGTATGTTGCGTTGATTAAAACGCAAACCCTGCCACATTTCGACCATAGCCGTGGTAACAGCAGCTGTCTAGTGTAGATCAGTGCATCAGCATAACGATGACCAACACGGTAACAACATCTTCTTTTCGAGAGTCATGACAATAGTTCGTCGATATAGACACCGAATAAAACGGGTGACAAACATCCTATTAGATCAAATAGATTTGTCAGATAAACTAACCTCCACTTAATTTTTAGCATTTTGTGCGTGAGTTAGTAAGGTGCTAGCTTGGCTGTTTAAGCGCATGAACCACGATTTCTTTATGCGCCACCCTTTTCGACAGAACTCATCCGATCAAGCACTTTCGCAGCGTCCATATATTGAATTCTGACCACGTACCGCTCCGCCCTTATATAATCCCACTTTACTTTAACCTTGATGTCCTTAGGAGTGTTAGTTTCCTTTGCTAGGTGATCACACCAGCTCCTGCTACCGCATCCCACGCCGTGACGCTCCCTGCATTGCAATTATGGGCAAGTATCGGCAGGGATAGATTTGGTTATCCGATGCATTCTTTTGGACTTATCCGACGCATCTATGTTTGGCAGTCCTCCCTTAATGTCCTTATGATTGCGTCAGTTTCTGCTCAAGTGGAATAGTCATTCTCTGCTAGATCGATATTTTACAGCCTTTTAATTGCCATACATTTCAAGCAGTAACCGAACTATAATGGAAGCGTTCATGTTTGCCCCACATAAAGGGCTCAGTCGATTGTGAAGATACCTCATGTGGTGTAGCTGACGAGAACGACAAAGCGTTGCATCAACGAATTCAAACTATTTGAGAACCATTGATGGTCTCTGATAAGGGATGTTCGCGGAGAGTTTCCGAAATCTATCGATGGTAGCGTTCTGTGCACTGCACATTTTACGAATATATGAATCATTCTCATTATTGTCGCTACCAACACAACTCTCATTATTACCATCCTATCGTCACAGTTATCATCATCCTGAGTATCACCGTTTTCATTATCATGATTAGTATTATCACGAATATATGAATCATTCTCATTATTGTCGTTACCAACACAACTCTCATCATTGTCATCCTATCGTCACAGTTATCATCATCCTGAGTATCACCGTTTTCATTAGTCTTCATCACCACGATGATCATCACAACTCTCATAATCATCATTATCTGCTTTATGTATTGAATACGTTAATTCTTTCTTTCACTACCACGCCTTCGATAGTGAATTGGCATTTAAATCTCATATTTTCGTTTACATAATGGGATATACAGGAAGTCTCGCCTGCACGGTGCTTGTACAAAGTATAGCGATTTCAGCGCTGTACTCTTAAAAGTTGCTACCTTTGTCTATTGGTTGCATGAGTGTCTTGACGGTGTGATTTCTACTATTTACAGATGATGCACAAGCACACG
>CM067349.1:48996725-49031100 GCA_034190875.2 Urechis unicinctus | reverse complement strand
TGCGCTGACTGCTTTAAATCAACTTTCGAGGAATCCTGTTTCCAGTAACGTACCAACGTTAGAGTGAACATGGCCACAATATCTGAGCAATTCAATAATTCTTATGTGTCTATAATGTTATAACAATATAGCTGGTTACGGCCTGCTGTGTGATAACAATACAACCGTAATGCGTAACTTCATGCTATGCAATTACTCAGTGTTTGTAACAGTTACAATTCTGTAGCACTTTTACCACTTTTATCACACAAGATTAATGATATACATGAAGGAGAACAATATGTTAATAACACCCTTAAGAATAATGATTGTAGATTGTTCACGTATCGTATATCAACAGCTGTTGCATTTGTCTTTCTTGATTTCTACACAATGACAAATTGATAACTAAAAGCCGAATAGCAGAACAACTGCATATATTTGGTGTGCAGGGATTTGAAAGGAAACAATGAGCACAAAGCGTCTGTTGTGAAATCAGTCTCTTAGTCACCTGTAGCCGACTGGCTTGTACTAAATGCAACCATAGGTCGTAGGTGAATTTCTGGATGATCGGTGGGTGAATATGATTAGCTGATGGTACAATATGTAGGATGGATACACAAAACCCATTTCAAGTGCAAATGGAATATAGTTACTGTCGCATGCTCACCAGCATGTGTGTGTACGTGATGTCTATTGCATCCCGGCATAAGATCGTGTAGTTTGCGCGATATCGAAACCCCTTCTCCATCACAAGCACTAGATGTTTAATTACATTCATTAAATTCTGATGAAAGTGAATTAATTCGCCTTGGCATTGTGGTCCGACCCTTTGTAAAGGTAATCAGTAAGGAAGCAGCGGAGCTCTAACTGATCGAGAAGACGAAATAAAGTTCCATGTTAATAGACATTTGTGACTGAAGTCACACTAGGTATTCAGACAATTTTAAGAATAGATCCCACCGGTAGTATTCTGTTACTATAGGATTTATATGACAACATGGCAAGTGTAAGGTATTTATGTTCGTTTGCTTATTACTGGTGTAGGTATTACTCATTACTTCAAATCGATTCGCATGTTTGATAAAAAAGCGATATACACTAACTTTCACAAGGGCTGAGGCCTAGTCTTGCTTGCCATAACGAACATCACGAGAAAGCAGTAATCAGCGTAATGTATATTGTCCTCTAGGGATCAGATGATATCTCAAAATTATACAAGGCATGCCAATGTTGGCTGGAATAACTCCCGTGTTTTTTAGCAGCAACAGCCAGTGTTTCACATATAATTTATCCAAAAATAAGAGTATCTACTTCTATTTACTTGATGGCTGTGTGGATCAGGTAGGACATCTTAACTGGGATTCCAAAATGATATAATTATAATGCGGACAAGGTAGGTGCAATCGTTGAATATGTTGGAAACAATCATATAGTGCATGAATGATTCACTCAAAGAATATATTCAGAGAAACGTACACGGGGTGATCTAGCTATTGTTAATGTAACCGACGAATAATCAATAAACAGCCCCAAATATTTGCTTTAATATTTGATGCTAATATAAGAATGCCAAGTCACACACCTAAACCAAAAAAAAGTCATCAACATATTATTATATTGTCTGCTTTCATGCAATCCTCACCTATATCATGCAAATATTATATGAAGGCAGTGCGCACTTATGATTTACGGTTCTTTCGAAATTTCAGGTAAGCGTTTTTAATGACCCAACTCCTTGTATTCTATACACTATCGGTATGAGTTTAATTGGCAATTAATCTCCTTGATAAATATATTTCAATAAACAATTATCGATATATCTCTCGACGAAAACGACTTCACCAATTTCAACAAAGGCCGGCGAAATAATCTCGCTGTGAATATTGGACAGAAAAACGTCATTTGGTAACAATATGGGAGTCGCATTAAGGAGACACGCGCCTGCAATAGCCCTATGCATCCTAGATCCTGCAGACGATAATCGGTAATAAGCATTTCTGGTTTCAAGACACGAAGCCTCGTTATATCATAGTTGATTCATGCAAGTAAACCCTGGTGCTCTTGATCTAGAATAGTTTGTTTGAATCCAGTCAGTCTTGTTTATTTAACTGATTAACTTTCTCCCCAGGTGTGCTTGCATATTGTGTCTTTGGGATGGGTATGGCGTATACGGCGATGATGCTGGTCAAGATATTGCCAAGGGACAAAACATACTATCATCCGTAACAATATATGTCTAGCTCAATTGTTGCTTATATCACTTCTTCATTCCATGAAGATTTAATGTTTATAACACACATGGCTCGCAAAATTTCGCTTGTTAGACCTCACCCAGCGCTTTGGTGACATTTTACCAGTAAAGTTTGCCCCAATGAGTTTTGTGTGTATGCCTCAAAACGAAAATAGAATCCCTGAGATTATGAATGACTGGCATCTTTCGTATGTTTTTTTATTTTATTTTACTCCTCAGCAGCTACTTATAATGTAGCAACAGCAATCCAACGAATCAGAATAACCTTTCTGAGCGAAGGTTACTGGATTGGAACCTGCTATCCACGGAACATTTCAAAGACAGCAAATGATTGTCGAAGCACAATCTCTGGCAGCATTGCCAAGGATGGCCAAGGATGGCCAAACAGTAAGTGCGGATGATTTGTCAACAAAGACCTGAGGGACACGGCATCTCGATGCAATTATATCAATGTTTACCAGGGTCGAAATAACTGAGCCTGGTTTTTTTCGCGTGACCTAGACAAATAGCAATTCCTCTACTGGGAAATTAAAGGACCTAGATTGTAACGTGACTAAGCGCAGCTTGATGGCAGCAGAACGAACTGTGCATGTGTATTCACCCATTAAGCTTTCTCAACATCGTTAATGAAAATAAATAAACAGGCACGTTCTGCCAAGTAGAGATTCTTGCCTGGGCTTTGAAGTGGACTGAACTTAAGCTGTTCCTCGCAACAAAAATTTAAAACTTGATGGTAATTACATCTATCATATTGTAAAGATCCAATTTTATATTGATGTCACAAAGATTGTACAATTGCCGGAAGAGATATTTCATCTTAAGTAGAGAGCTGTAACATGTTCATGCTCGGTAACATGCGAGATTTCCTTAACGATAAAATCGACATTCCCTCAGCCCGTTCTACTCTGTTTTCATGTTTATTATAGTTTGTGTACCACGTCGGCTAGAGTGATATATATCGGCAATATTTTCTCAACAAACATTCTCAACTATAGCGATGGAATCTTTTGGTGACAACAAAATGTTGGTTTACCTATTTTGCGTATTGTTTTTCATACCAGAGATCTCAGTTGCACATCGGAAATAGCCGATGTATTGAGTGCTTGATCATCGACCACAGAGGAGAGCGATACAGATGCGGTTGAAAACAGAAAAAAACATAGATGGAGGAAGGTATAGAAGTTGCTGTTTTACAGTACATGCAAAGATAAACAGATGAGACGCCGTCACATGCCATTATATAAGACCTCCAGAGCTCATCAATTGATGCTTGGCCTTCATATTACTGCACTGTGGGTGATACCACCGCGTGTTGGCAGCCTGTAAGCTGAATGATGTATGGCCATAAGCTTGCTTCCAAGTCCCATGAATGTTCTGTTCCAGACTTACCGTTTGCTGCCTGCCAGGTCGAGTGTAGTTTGTCAGATTATGCTAAATAACTAGCCTTCTATGCGAAGAAATGTGGTTGGTTTTCATATGTTTATTGATATTTGACCATTGATGAAATGTCACAAGCAACGCCCTCGTCGACATAATCTGCCTTCCATTGACAGTTGCACCATCCATCACTCGACTGCAGTTAGGCAGAATTGATATTAACTACACGAGCGTAAGCTTATGTATTCCACCAACAGGTTAGATATAGAGGGCTTTGTGACGAGATAGAAGGAGAGTAATTAAAATGATTCCTCACCTCGTTACTTTGCAACAGCAACCACTTAGTCACCATGAAAAACTCAACATGAGTTGCTTTCCGTCAAGGGCTTATTATTAAATGTTTAAACCCATAGAAGGTATATAGGCGGTCGTGCAGGGCCCTTGTGCAGCCCATGTAGTACCATACTGTTTTCTGGTGGATGCTCTAAAGGACTTTATTTGTGTGTACATTGTAATTTACCACATGTTACTTGTGTCTATTAACATAATGACATAGGTTGTCGGTGCATGCTAAAATATTAATTTATTATATTAACATATCTAAGAAATTTCAAAGGGTCTATGATCATGTTGAAGAACGCCTGCAGACCGCCAGTTAAGTATGTCACTATATCATCATACAGGGGAGAGTTACTTACCGGCTTCCTACTGGCCCTCATAGCCGTAGGGAACCATGTGTGCCTGTTGTTCTCCTTAGGGCCGTACAGATATATGGTCTGTGTTCGGCCAGTAAGTAATCATTCCCGTACGGTGTCGTGGTCACATGCTCTACTATAATCACAGACGCGTTCATTTCTACCATCTATCATGTAACATGTTAGATGCACTGTTTCTGAAGCGATCATACACTAATGTTTCAAAATTTGGGATAATAAGATGCTAGTTGCATAATTACACCGGGCGTTGAAGTTAACAATGTTTACATGCATTCTTAAAAAGTGGTAGAGTTTGACAGAATAGTCTTAATCCATGGTCTTCGTCGGCATTCAGCTGATGTCAAGACAAAACGGGAGACACCACACTACTGTTACTCATACGAGTCATTTATCTTGTTGAAGTTGCGAGAAAAGTGTAATTAAACATTGTGGTCGGCCTACACATCAGGATCTCTCTTTTTTGTATGTATGTGGCTGAGGCATCACTTTAGAGGAAAAGCAGACACAAAATATGCAGACAGTATTGTGTCTGACTGCCAATATCAGGGATCAGGCATGATATTGTTAGCGTGAATCATAGTTAATCTTTAGCTATTGAGGTAAGGAGCGTAAGAGCCATTAAGTTTGTGTATGTTTCTATTGTTTCAAGACACCAACCTTATACCCCGCCTTCTGTGTGTACTCTTATGTTTCAGCAATGTGCGAGACAAATAATTTACCTCAGTTGCTATCACGCTGATAACTCAACTGTTTATTTTTCTATGACATGCATAGCAACGACAATAAATATGAAAGCGCAGATAGCTTGTTGAACAACGGACCAGGCACCATTTGGGCGTCTACTTGCGATGGTATCTGGTAATTACATGATGGTTACTTCATAATAAATCAATTTCAACCGATGAACACTGAGTAATTAATGACGCAGTATTGACATGGGTCACGAAAAATGCGCGATTTAAACACGATGAAGACCCGGAATATCCGCACAACCGTCACAGCAGCACCATGTCAGGTCATGTAAAATACTACGGTAATAACGTCACCTATCTACGTCAGATGCAATCAGTGAGCCCGGTTTGCTGTCATTGTGTTTGTTTTGTGCCTATGGCAATGTAGGCGGATTAGTACAGTAAATCATCTAAAGTAGAACAAATGTAACTTGATTATTAATGCTCCATCACTGAGGCTTTTAATCGCCAACTCGGAACTTGTCATTGCAATGGTAATGTATCGCCTAAAGGGAATTAATACGTCATGTTCACGTGAGGAAAACGATGAGCGATTTGGATCCCACCATGATTGACAAAGGGGACTCGAGGGGGTTATGTAGAATACAATTAAACTTGTTTATGTCAGAATAATTATTCACCTTATAATCCGTTTAACCGGGCAGTTCTTTCAAAAGTACGGGCGTCTGAATATGATAGCAGTGGTAGAACTTTCATAATCGCCAACGCCGCAATAGGTCGCACCGCTGGTGTTAATATCGGAATAGGCCGTACCATGAGCCCCGTGTTCATTTCATGCCACGCGTTACACTCGAGCTGACTAAAGCAAATGATGTTTCTGCAATACGTCGGTTGATGCATTTGCATTTGCTGGTTTTCAATCGGAATTCAATTTAGCAACATTATTTATAGTATACTTAACGAAAATGGGATTTTGTAAGTTTTACCAAATTATAAGCTAAAGTTCAATGCGATTAGTATTGTATTTTCATGATCTATTTCTGGTTATAACGTAGTATGCTAGCTTGCATACATTCAACAGCAACATTGACTGTCACAAACGGGACCGGGAATATCAAAGGCGATCTTACGCGGTTCACATTTGATGTCTTGCTTGAATGCTTTAGCAATATTGACTATCGGTAGGATGCGTTTATTTACTTCCATGTGATGATTCATATGGGCTCGATCAGTTCTACCAAAGTCAATGATATGATGATCACTTGTCGTATATGCGTTACTGTTTCACTGTATATCGGTTACTGTTTCACAAATGTATCACCTGCCACCCTGGCAGTCAGTTCCGCGATTGGCTAACTTTTCAGCTGGCGGGTGGGGATGGCGCTTGCTTTGAGCCCAGCATGTTATCATTAGCATAATTATTTAGCATCAGTTACGTTTGTACGAGCGCACGCTTATTTCCAATTGTTTCCTGGCCAATTCTTTCTTGCTTTTTTCATAGTAAACGAGACAAAATCCGTTCACAATCGCCATGTATTTCAAAACGTACCAAGCTGTTATCACTATAAATTAAATCCCTTCGTATTCAATTCTTATCATGATGAATTAGAATTTTGTATTTCATTAGAGAATGATGCAGCAGCCTTTGTCTCTATCAATAATGCAGATCCTGGCCATAATTGAATTAGGATTGCTGTGATAAGCTGCGTTAAATATAGATAGGCAAAAGAGGATGATGTATACAGAACACAAAGCAATCAACGAAATGGGGTTATATTATTTCCTGTTCTCGGCAATTGAGGATACTGCACTGCAGTGATGCAGCATGCGCAAATAACACTTATGAGTAGCACACGCAATACTTCCGAAATTGCGTCCATTCATTGATTCAGCCACCCAATGCGACATTATACTCACAAATAGCTCAAACATTGATCCCCGCAATCATAGATCATTGCAATTGAGAAATGTTGATAATTTTTATTCTCCTAAACTAAGATGGATAATGCAGTTTGAGCATGGAGGGATGGATATGATCTCTATGGGAGCTATCATCATATTCAGAATAGCACCAATATGAATGTGAGTCCTTTGCGATTAATACGATTGCGATCAATCTGAAATCGATCGCCACTGAAAGGCTCTTCAATAATGATGATATTTAATCAAATCATCTTGGAAACGATTGAGCCGATTCCAATACACTAAAATGTCCTGTCTCTTCAGCCATGTGCTTATATTATCGAATGTCGCTCCATGTAACCAGAATTTAGAATTCGGCGGACCTTATGGGTGTCGAAACATCTGCCAATATGGTGCCATAGACAGCTGATTGCGAAATCGCAGATTCTTAGCCTTTGTAGTGATCAAAGGCCTGGTTCGGGACGCCAAAGTCACAGAATCGTTATGGGAATTTTATGTTTGTAATGCAAAATTCCCGACTTCCTAATAGAAACGTCCGACGACTGTAACTGCGGCCGCCCTGGCGGAGGTACACGGTAGCATCGGCGTCTCAAAATGAACCGATGTTGTGGGTATTTCCTTCGGCCGCTGTTGATAACTGGGAGCATGTGGCTAGTATTGCGACATAGGGCGATGAGCTGACTTCAATTCTAATTCATCTCATAAGCTGTTGTTTAAGTAGATGGTATGGTCGGGCTGAGAAAGGGCCTCATGAAGCCTGCTGAAAATATATGTAAGAAGATGTACGCACAGCACTGGTGGTTTTCCGATATTATACAGAGCATTGAACCTCGCCAAGGGTTCAACCTAGAGGTCATCGAATGCTACACCTTACCTATGGTGCACGAACTATACGCGCGTTCGTCGTATGTTACGCAGGGAAGAGTCTGAGCACATGATCTAGCCCTCATTAGGTCAAAGGTCGTTTCTCTTGTGGCTCTATTATGAGCTTAACACTCCGTCGTCGAACGTTGGATTACCTAATTCATGAGAAGTCCGACAATTTCCATATGCTAATTCCAAATCACCAGAAAGAGACGAAGTAATTGCAGTAGGCATCTTGAGGGAACATCACTCGAGAGCTTTACTGCCTCTTTGTGTTAGGGAGAGTGTCTAGCTAGTATATTCGATGCTCAGTATTTGCCAGATTGTATAACAGCGTATAACAAGGGAAGGCATATAAGTGGTGAGGGGTGCTGCTGCTGACAAATTTGGTTCAGACTTAGCGCAGCGCTCTCAATCAACTGTGTGGACTATTACGAGTAATTCATGGTAACATTAGCCCCCAAACGAGCACTCATCATATCTGAAGCCTATCTTTCTATTGCTGGTATTTGACCAAATTTAGTATAAATATAAAACGGGCAAGAGCGAAATCGGTTGCAAATTGTCGTCTTTTAAAAATAGTAAGTAGGGATGTGCTCAGCAGCTATACATATATCTGGATCTATTAACTACTGCGCATAGGCGATATCACCGTTTCGTCTTTGGGCATGATTCTTTGTAATGGGGATGCAGTCTAAAAAACCAAAAACTTGCGATGCTACTTTGTCATACGAGGCTTGTGTCATTGGCACATGAGCTGCGTTATGTGATTTATGCAGATTTTACTCTATCATATCCCGTTATACAGATAAGAAATGCTTTCACTGCTGGGCAAAGCCATGAAGCAATCACGATAGGAGCCTAATATAAAATACTGCACTTGTTTGAGAGCTGGATGTGAGCAATTATGGAGATAGAGATGATTTGTCCTGTCGTGTTGAGTTTGTTAAGCAGGATTTACATAGCAATATATATACATATCACGGTTTCATATAGCGAGATCATAACATGCTCTACGCTTTCCGTATTAGCAGAATGACATACCAGCTCACAGTAGGATATGAATGTTGGTTCTATTAATGCAGGCATGGTGGTAGTTGCTATATGTGATCTGTACCTGGCAAACCCATAGAAAGTACTGCAAGATAAGTAACATTCCCGAGCACTTCTCTGAATTCGCAGAAACCTTACATGTGAATAGATATCAGATTGTATGTGTCCTACAATATATCAGAACAAATCACTTCGAGCGACTGTTGAGAGCCCTGTCAATAATCAGTGCAATCATTAACACCTTCTTCACATCTCGCTCGAATGACGTTTTTTTCCTATGATGTTATAATTATGGGAATACGTTAGGTGTGATCAAATACGCTTTGTATTTTCGACAACTGACAATCCATGCGTGCTGTATCATACGTGCCTGTTATTTGTTGCCCACTCAGAAGATATATAACACTACTTGCACGGCATAGAACCGTTGTCGCTTAGGTGCAGATAACAATGATGTCTACACGAAATGCAAACGCGCATTCTTACAATTATCTCCGGAGGTGGAATGTCAGCACGTATATAAAATAATGTCTGCCAAATTCTGCATTGGTCTGCATCTGCGAACATGAATTGCACAGGTGATGGATGGCCATAATGGTATTGGTTTAAGTTATTAATAGGATCGACTATACTGGGCAAATCATACGTGCCGTTTCTTTGTAAGCTAAGCACACACTTTGAGATTGCGTTCCACTAGGTACAAATGCATAGCTCAGCTCTTGTTAGGACAATATCTTCGGTCGATTGATGCATCAACTTAACTATGCCATCGTTTGATTGTATGGTCGCTGTTGTGGTAACGGGGTATGAACAATTATATATTTGTTATCTATTCACTGTAATATGGGTAAATAATGCTGTAATCGCATTACAAACTCATATGAATGAGACCAGCGAATGAATAACGTTTCGTTAAGATAACGTGTCGCCCCTTTGCACATGGATAAACGCGATTTACACAGCTAAGAACGGGATGATTGCACATCGATTAGAATGCTTCAGAAACGCTGCAGGACGTCCATTCAATAGCTGTTCACGCTGACGATATCGTCGTGTATGAGCAGTAATCCATGTTTTCTAACATTGATGCTGGATATATAACAAGTGACAGATAACTACAATAATTGTGATATAAGAGAACCCCTTATCAAAAGGTTCGTAATTATTTGATTATACTGGGCAAAACATTCACATTGACATTCCTTTGTTTATTCCAGCTGTATGTTACCACTCCCCCTCTTGTTAATCAATTTGCTACGTGATGCGCACAGAATATATGGAGGCTAACTTAACATTAAGCATAGAAGCGTTATTACTCCATTCAATTGAATGACCTATCCGCGACAGGTTTTGGCTAGAACCAAAAAACATCCAAGTAATAGCTGATACTCACTGAAGCGTATTTTGTTGCCTACGTGTAGCCATGAAGTACAACAAGAATGTTCACAACGTGTAGCCTTGACATACAACAAGTATGTTCACACACGAGGGAGCTTTTTTTAGGTATGTGTTTAAAACGGATCGCTGCTTAACAATATGAGGGGCACATAAAGTATACCAATCATCCCAAGTTATGTTTTATAATTCAACTACGTTAGCCCGCATGCTTTCACATTGGTGACGGACAAAGGGCATGTACTCAAAGAGGGAACAGAACCACTTGTGTTGCCGTTTGTTCCGGGACAATGTCATAAATTCTAGACCTTAAGTATACTCTTATATGGGTAACCTTCGATAACAGTTGAGGATATGTTGAACCCAAACCTAGTACACATTTTTGCGACCTAAGACATATAATACGGCGTCTCGGTCGAGGTGTACCATATTACAAGGTTGAAATATTCGCCCAAGCGATGTAACTTCTCACACAAGCGTATGGTGGTAATAAACATGCTAGCAGTAAACCGGAATCAGGCAGTCGCTTCCAAATGTAATAAAACCTAGCCTATCGTCGGTTCTGTTTCCTTTTATTACTTGTACTTTCAGTCTAAAGGGTATTTTAAGTTGGCTGCACATATAAATCTGAGAACTGGAGAATATTTAATTATCATGTTGATTCAAGAGATTAGTGATGATATGGGCAATTACTTAATCTTCTTAAACATTCTGCTACATCATGCAAAGCTTGTCTCATTGTCATCCATAGCGAAAAAGTACTAATTGTGCCAGCGCGGACGTAGTTTTTGTATATAAGTGGTTTTCATCTGTTTGATATACGGTGGCCGTTGAACGTTTGTACCACTAATAGCTTCAGCGTATAATTCATTTTTCATGTTTGGAACTGCGTGCCTGTATAACTCCTATCATGTACACTAAATAGCTGATTTTGTCCCTTCATTATCTATGTACGGATATATGAAACATATTCGTTGTAAATGTGAAGCAACCTCCTCGTACATTACAAAGGGGCCCCCTGATGTTGCGTGTGATTTTTTGGGGTTACTATGGTTATTAAGGATACATTGCTGCAACTTAGCAAGCGGCATTAACAGTTATTCATCAGTGGAAAAACGGTACGATGCCTCTGAGACCTATAATGAAAGTGATAAGCCTAACTATGGTTTTATGCAAACCAGAATTCTGGTACAATAATATTACGCCATATGCTTCCTCCGTGGATATATTTTTATGCGGATGGGGATCCAGTTATTGTGTGGCAATGGCTAGTTTGCATGCTATCCAGCACTCAGGCGACGATAATGTCATACAGTGATGCGGGTCTTAAGATTGTATATATATATTCTGCAGTCGAGAAGGCACGCTAGCGAAGTAATTTGACATTTTGACAACGACGTCGATAATGGAAAGGAACACATGTATCACAATAAACGTGACTCTTTATTTATTTTTCATTACCAAAAAGTCCATTAAAGAGTCATTGCTGTTAGAAGACAGCATTTGGTTGAGTAAATGCCCATTGTAAATCTATAGTGGCGCACGTCTTATGACAACGGTACATATGTAAACCTATTGCTAAGACAGTGAATGTAAAAGAGCTACCGCGGTGACTTATTCAAACGCCCGAATGTGGAATCTTATTCTCACTATCTCCTTGCTTAATTAGATTTCAGGTCGCAATTCGTAGGCGTTAGCAAGGATGTTTTGACTCGAGTCTCATTGTTGAAACAACAATAGCTAAGTCCCATTTTCTCTATTTCAGATGATTAACTAAAGTGATCCCCCTCTCATTGTCACAGGCACAAAACTAAAGCGAAACTAATACTGCTAATTGAGTTTTGCTCTGATCCTTGAGCGTGATAAATTTATGGAATATAAGAAGCTCTGTGAACTTCTTAGCTACATACTGCAACATCAAATAGCCAGGGAGGTGTAACTGGGAATGGTTGATTGTGGCAATTTGTAGCTCCAAACAGATCCAAACTTGAACATAATGTACGTTTAGCCTTCCAATCCGTCTTTGCAGCTAACAACTTGCTTTCTCTTCTGTCATTGCTAATTCAACTTCCGCCGGTGCCACTCTAGCGATTCCAATTAACTACATTTAAAGAGTCCTCATACATGCAATATGCCGTGTAAAGATTTCAGTTCAGCTTACCCTAAAGATTTTATGTACACCTTCTTAGAAAGGGCAACTTTACAAATTGTGATATCTTTCCGACGAATCTTGGTATTCGTAACACATGGCGCACCATAAGCGGTAGTAGAATGTTTTCATATGCCAACTCAACAATTATAACCAATAACAAATGCTCGGTGTTACAGCCATGTTTAAAGCAACATCGAACTCCATGTGATCAGGTATGAACAGCATGGCATCAGTCTGTAGATGGACTTTGATATGGATAGTTTCAGACAAGTCCTTAGTCAAGCTTATTGTTAAGCTAGATCGTCTTTGGGTTTCTTCTTACTGCTAAGATAAGCAACATCTGTGCGGCTCATGTGCTTGTTCTCTCATATGCTGAGCTGTTTTAATGTTTATCATGCTCGATTTATTTAGCTAGGCGCATGTTCCTACCACAACCAAGCTTTTAGCGTATTGGTTGGATGGCAAGGTTGGAATTGATGTGGCTAGCGATGTATCAGTCGTCTTATCCGTTATGTTTTGGGCGGGAGCGTTTCGATGGATTTTGTGCAAGAGTATATAGGGAGTGATGCAATGTTGCCTGCAGTGGCATATAATTAAGATGACTGCAATAACATTTATCTATTGACATATTTGGCCTAGTAATCAGTCCTCGGAATTCCGTTCGATTCAGTAGAATACTAACTCCTTGTCTATCGGACTACAAGGGGCACTGGCTGTCTTCAGGCTGCAGCTGCTTATGGCTCACAGTGATTTCTTCTTGATTGGAGAGAAATTAAACGGAGACAAATATGCGGTCATGGCATGGGTGCTTAGGAATGGTTTATGACCTGTTATAGATATGATACGTTGGTAATGAAGCCCGTTTTCACCCGTTGTCAGATTTCCACTGATGGACATATAGCCCTAGATTAGAGGTACACCCCGAATGCCCAGAGCGAGACGATAAGTTCCTAGATATATCTGTCAAACTGGATTAATCTATTCGGAATGATCAAAGATGCCAAGGCGCTTCTGATGAGTGGTTTCCTAGCGGCTCATAGAACGCATCAGGGCTTCGTTCACTGGAACGCAGATTCAATTGATAATTTTCATCTACTCTGTTGGCAAATAGCAAGGTAGACAAATGCAATGTAGAACCAGTTGTAATCGAAACTCATTTCCATATCAGTCCTAATCTGTCGGTATGACAGTTTGTTATTGTCTATATATTATTAATTAGAAGTTTTATTTAATGGATTCCCCAACTACGCCATACGGGCATTGCTAAGCTCAATATCAAACATATTCTCGGTTATTGAAGTCGCGTTTTCCCTCTTTTGATTTCTTTGATGAAGTTAACATCGTCCGCATTAGTTTGTGGTGACTACTTTTCGTCACGCGTGAAGCTACTAACGCAGAGGCTCGGCGTTCTTCTCGAATAATTACAGCCTTCGATTTAAAATCATTAAATGACATTTGCATGCATACGGCAGCATTTCTGTGTTCCCTCCAGGTGACCCGTTATATCAATTAGGCTACGAATCGTGTTGCGTAGGTAGTTTGGAATAGCCAGTCAGAATAGGGAGCATTGCCTTGAAATAAATCGTATACATCAAACCCCCTTTGTTGAGTACGTCATCTTTAATCACTGCTGTGATTGGATTAAATTCCATCGTGTGGTTCCTGAGAGTTGGTCGCATTCAGGTGATGTTGTGTTTCTTTATAAAAATATCTCATATTCTCTGTGTCTCTGCTTGTTTTACAATTCATGTCACCTTGAACACAATCGATTCCTGCAGTGTAGATAGTAAACGCAAGCTCAGTACGGCTGGATATAGCGAGAAAGTTTCCAATGCAGGTCAAAGAATGTAATTCATTCAAATAAAGCTCCTCAGATAATATGTTCCTCAGATAATATGCCTGCTGCTCGTGTATCCTGTCAGAGCAATCAAGTGTATTCATTATGATAAGTAATAGGCGACTCGAGCTGGCAGTGACCTACTTGGCTTTATGCAATCCAGACTTTGATAAACGCCTATAGGCAACTGACGCATTTAATCTAATCCCATTAGCGCCAATGTTTCCAATGTATGCTTACAAGCTAACGAAGGAAGATTCGTGAGCCAGGAAATTATGTCATGTACCAAACTCGACGTGGCTCATAGATATGATTGCAGACCTGGTACATGTAAGTCGGTTAGACCGACTTTTAGCTAACGTACTGCAGGTTTCCACACTGCACGCTGGCGCGATGCTGTCCCTCGGTGAATAGCTTGTCATTATCACAGGAACGTGAAGCAATGTCATATATTGCAAATCATATCCTGGTGATATGTTCGCTGTGGGTAAGCGCAGGGCAGTCTCCATCGTCCACCCCGCCGGTGTAAGCAATGACCAGTGTACATCAGTAACCATGTGGTGCAGATAATGCAAAGAAAAAGTGTGCTCACAATGGCTTACCCATCAACTTAATATGAGGTGATAGAGAACGCCCAGGATTTATTCATTTTCTCACTCACAAATCTTCGTAGCAGAAATACACAACGTTACATGATGCGATTGCTTGCCGAGAGGACAATGAGTCACCTTGTATTCAAATATTAAGAGAAGTGATGGCGGTTAATTGTCATGGGTTGAGCTAACATGGGATGTGATGATACCGCGTATTGCATTGGTTGGGCTTACAAAGGACATTATGGTGTTTTCTGGCCAGGGTTTCGGTAAGATGTGATTTCACTGTCTAACCTAGTCATGGTTTAAGCAATTATATATATGTAATGTTAGCGCCTGGCGATGAACAGGATATAAAAACTCAGTGTCGAAAGGGTGGAGGATGGATATATCGGTTTTACCTAACGTAAAAACAACGCACATGTGCTTTGATCTGCCTTCTTTATGCCATTACAGGCGTGTGAGAGTGTTGATCTTCGGCATAGTCACAAGGGATATCCTGACATCGCACAATCAGGAAGAACAAGGAATAGGTTTGGGAGAGAGAGACCAATATCATAACTAATCCAAAGTATAATCCTCTCTTAGGTAAGTATCATTAACCCCATGCTTGCAAATCGCTTGACATATGCAGTGTACCAGCCTTGCCCTAAGTGTATGAAATTCCCTGGCTATGAATGACCAGCCCTAAAGCCCCATCTTGCCTCATCTGACAGGTTGACTGAGCATTGCTTTAGTTGGTAAGCTGAACACATAATCCAAGGGACTACAAAGGCCATTATGATTACTTTGACACGATGCACTTGACAGATACTTACTATATGCAACCACAAACAGCCTGATCGGCGTGTTTCTGGAATTCTATAGACAATACGAACGAGAAGCATTACTAGAAACTGTGACCTAACGCAAAACCCTATAGTCTGTATGCCTATTAAATGGGTGACCAGTCAACCGAATTAGCAGATAGAAGCTGCCTTGTGCAGGTTTCCCTAATAAAGTATGGAGGCTTTTAGCGGGTTGGCGACGCATGACGTGCTATTGGTGTCATACATGACTAACTATCGTGGATATTACAATAAAGCGCAATATTAATTGTACAATCTCAAAGTTATAACAGTTGGTTTGCATGCAAGAAGGCTATGAAAGAACGCATTTTTGTATAAACTTTTACTTTTACCTGAATCACAATTAAAGGCAGAGGTCGGCCATTCCAATCGAATTGAGTACCTGAGAGCTCATAGAGACCTTGAGTTCGATAACTAATGTAGGCAAAGTTGCCGATTAGAATATTTTATGTTAATTTTCGCCTGCAATTTTGCGGTGGGGATATGACAAATAGCTTTTGTTACCATGTTTACTCGTCCATTCCGTAGTCACAGTTTTCCCATCTCAATGCATGTCAATATAATACACAAGTTACTGCTGTTGTCTTCAATGTTTACACATTTCCGAAATCAATAAATCAGCCAAAATAAAAGTTGGATATGATGTTTGTGTTGTTTTGAACGTGTTCTAAAAGACCCGATACCCAGTAGATATACTCTTAATTAGCTCGCAGATTGCTGACATGGCGTAAATTTTGCTTCAAGTTAAGCCAATATATTCATCGCCTAAAGTGGTGCATATCTCGTGATCTGCCACGTAAATGCATCTGACATGAAGACTTAACTCTTAACTAAATATTAAGTACCCCAAACTGTCTACGTCAACCACGGTAAAGATTAAGCTAGAATTAGGGGGAACGTATAAATTGAAAGAACGCCTGGGTTTCTCATACATCTGGAGCACCATCATTGTTAAGAGTAAGGCAGACAGCACTGTATTCGATTACCAGAATAAGTCTTACGGCCAAGAATAAGGCAAAGCATGAAAACATGCCATCTATGCCATGCAAAGGCTTAAAAACGACCTATGAAAATGGTAATATGAACCGACGTTGATGCACCCCATCATATCCATGATGTTGCCAGCCTAAGACATTGCCAAATAACGCAGGAACCTCGCCAAACCTCCCAACTTCATCAAGTGAGATTGGGTAACTTGCTTGTCCTTGCAGAGATATACCTTGGTTGATCGAATGCCCAAAACCCATTTCAAGTGCAAATTTAATATAGCGTCTGTTCGATGCTCATTTCAACAGCATGTGTGTGTACGTGATGTCTATTGCATTCCGGCATAGGATTGTGTAGTTCCCGGGATAGCGAAACCCCTTCTGTATCACAAGCAATTTTTCTTGCGAAAACCACACCACGCTTAGATTAAAAAATGCGGCATGACATGAATTATGCCTAACACAAGCAGTATGCCTTTTGCCTCTTACAGAACATCCAAACCAGGTAACTGACACTATTCTGTCCGCTCTGTCATAACCATCCCGAAAGGGGGCATCAATAGCACCGTCGAGCATGGAATATTAATTAGATGTAACCAATTTCACCATGTATCGGTTACATGACGAGATGAGTTCATGGCACCCCGGTAGCATGTTGCATAGTATGTTAGGAATGTCAGCATATCAGTCGCATCCTGCCCCAACAGCGCCTGCACATAATCATTATAATCATTAAGAGTAAGCCAGGCGCCAACCCCAAGACAAAATGACAATATCTCGTGTAATTCAACGTACAGAGTTAACAATGAGAAATACAAACATGGGTTACGATTATGAGGTGGTGGTGTGTTCCAACAAATACACTTGTTAGGACCACTTTCACGAGCAACATATGCTATCCCAGACCTGCCACTAATGATAACAATATACTACCGGTTATCCACACATGCATGATTATATGTATTGGATTTGTCAAAATAATCTCAGTGCCAGTACGACGTTCCGTTTAATTCTGTGCCCGTTTATACAAAGTTTCACATACTAACTGTAGGTACCATCATGTGCTTCTAATAGTGGATTCCGCATTATATATAAATGACACAGAACATTCATTTATTCAGTAGGGTTTTTTACGGAGGCGTACAATCTTGTCCGATTGTTATTACCTGGGAATAGGGCGCTGTCTCGCTTAGCCATGACTAACACACCAATAACATCAGGCCAAAAAACGGTAAAGAGGATTCCATTGACTTGCGTCATTATTCACCATGAACTTTTGGAGAAAATTGCGGTAACCAACATCAATATACCGTGTTAACAATGGGTGATATATACGCATACCATATAACCTCCTATTATGAGATTTTGTGATGTACACGGTGGTTAGCTGAGATTTGTGGATATGGATTGTGAATATGGCGCCATTGTTTTGTTGGCCCTCTGCTAGAATCTTGGTGTACTGATGCATCCGGTCGAGTCCATCGCATAGAAGACTCATGCGAAACTATACATGCTATATGGCCGCAAGTCACAGGTCGCCACGTTCTCATATCATTGTAGCCTAAACATATGAAATATACAAGATTAAATAATGTGAGGATCAGGCTGGAAGGGATTGTGCTACAGAGAATTTTCAGGCCGGGTTGGTGTGTGATAGCGGTTCTAAATAAGCTTAATGTAAGCTTTATGCCAAATGGCAACAACGCTGTCTAATGGCGATGTTACGCTACTAATCCCGGTGATAGATTAAGCCTGTACCATTCGTGTTCAAGTCTGCCTACTTTACATAACCATTACCACCTATTGGCAAATGTCATTGCTTCAATTAAAGTTACAACGATGACAAAGCACTCGATTATTATAGCATTAAATTCCTACGGAAGTGAATTTATTTGCCTTGGTATTGTGGTCCGACCCTTTGAGGAGGTGAGCAGTAAGCAAGCGGCGGAGCTCTGACTGATCGAGGAGACGAAATAAAGCTCCATATAAATAGCCATACTGGGAATTCAGACAATTTGTAGAATAGTTCTTGCCAGTAATATTGTATTCCTATAGGTTTTGTATGCATTCCTCTACCTAAAAATTAAAGGACCTAACATTTAAAGGGTCAAAAAACAACTTGATTGCGCCGAACAAACAGTGCATGTGTATTTACCTATTGAGCTTACTCAGCGTGGTTAATTGAAGGAAAAATAAATAGCCACTTTCTGCGAAGTAGCTTCTTGTCTTGGCTTTGAAAGTGGTAAGCTTAAGCTGTTTGTTGAACCAAAACATGAAAGCTGGATGGCAATTACATAGAACCTATTCTAAAGAACCAATTAATGATTTCACAAAGATTGTACAATGGCCGGAATATATATTTCACCTGAAGAGAACAGCTGTAACACGCTCGGTGTCATGGGAGATTTCCTTAACGGCAAAATTTACTTACTTTCATCCAGCTCTGCTCTATCTACTTGTTTGTAATAGTTTGTGCACCACGTCGGGTAGAATGATGGATATCGGCAACATTCTCTTAAGCATTCGCAGCTATAGCGATGGGATATATTGGTGGCGAGAAAGAAGTGGTGTACCTATTTTGCTTATTGTTTTTTTACCAAGAGGTCGCAGTTGCACTTCAGGAATAGCCTTTGTATTGAGTACGCTGATCATCGGCTACAGAGGATGGAGATACAGATGCGGTAGAAAACAGCAAACACAAAGATGAAGTATGGAAATTGGAAGTTGCTATTTAGCAGGGCATGCAAAGATCGACAGATGAGACGACGCCTTCACATGTCTTTATATAAGAACTCCTGAGCTAATCAATTGATGCATGGGCTTAATATAACTGCACTGCGGGTGATACCACCGCGTTATGGCAGCCTATATGCTTCCATGTCCCATGAGTGTTTTGTGCCAGACACTCCGGTTATTGCCTGCCAGGTCGAGTGCTTTTTGTCAGATTATGTGTAAGGCCTGGCTCTCGAGGCATTTGATGAACAATTCACGTCTCATCAAGGTGACGAAATGTGGTTCGTTTTCATATATTCGTTCATATTTGACCGCTGATGAAACATCTCCACCAAGGCCTTTGTTAAGTCGTTGATAAATATGGCAAAGTTCTTTGATCAATTCGCTTTCCATTGAAAGTTGCACAATCCATCACTCGACTGCAGTGATGCAGTATTGATACTAACAACACAAGCGTAAGCATATGTATTCCACCAGCAGCTTAGATACAGATGGCATTGTGACGGGACACAGGGAGATCAGTAATTTTAATGATTCTTTACCTAATACCTTCCAAAAGGCAACCACTTATAATCAACGTGACCAAAAGCTCAACATGCAATATTTTCCGAAGAAGGTATTTGTGGGGCCCATGCGGGACTACTATGTTTTCATTTGGGTGTTCTAGAGGACTTTATGTTTGTGTACATTGTAATTTACCACGTGTAAGTTGTGTTTATTAACATTATGATGTATGTTGCCAGTGCATGTAATAAAGCTTAATTTAATTATATTAGTAATAAAGCTTAATTTAATTATATTATCTAAGAAACTTCAAAGGGTATATGAGCAACTGGTAGAACGCCCACAGACCACCAGTTAAGTATATCACCACATCATCGTGCGGGGGAGGATTACTTACCGCCTTCCTACAAACCCTCAAAGCAGTATATGTAAATGTAATTCTCTTTAAAGCCGTATGGGGCTGTGGTCCTTGCTAAATCATTCCCCATACGATGTCGTGATCACATGCTTTACTATCGACCCATACGCGTTCATTTCAACGTATCTATCGAGTAACCTGTTAGATGCACTGTTTCTGGAGTAATCATGCAATCTATTGGCAACGAAATGTGACATCAACACATTTGGGATAACAAGATGCTAGTTGCATACCAACAATGGGCGTCGAAGTTAACAATGTGAATATGCATTCTTTAAAAGAGGCTGAATTTTACAGAAGAGTATTAATTTTTGATCATCATGGGTATTAGCATACGTCAAGACAAAACAGGTAGCATCACACTGCTCTTACTCAAAGACGCCCTTTTCCTAACCAAAATACCGACAACAGGAGTGTTGGATAGTGTTGCTTTCACCTATATTGATACCCGACACTAAAGTAACTCATTGCAAAGATTGTGAAATCAAGAAGTGGCTTGAACAGTTGTAAGACCATATGTAGCTTCATTTATCAATCTAGAGTTGGTTTCCTAGCATTACGTCTGCGGGACATTGAATTGATGAAAACGAAAAACATTTCTGCTGCTAGCATATAAATGTCCGTTGTACATTTGAACAAAAGCAAGGAAGATAGCTTTATTGATTTGATGAAAGAGCAACACATGCTTTTTCGAAAAGCAATTATTCTATCTGTTTTGGTTGGGATGTTGTACTAAAAGCATTTTATATGTTACATGTAGTTTTTACTTGATAATAGACACGGCGTATTTACCATTGAAGACTCACTCATACAGAGCGATTATTGTTGCACTAACACAGTCAGCCAACAATATCACCATTAATCGAAGCGTGGGTGTGATCGTCGGACAGCGCCCTATTGACACACACCCGTTGCCCAGCCGTGGGCTGCAAGACCAACGAAGAAGGTCCAGTACGGTACTGGGTCGGGTGCATCCCCTTTCAGAGATGGAACAGTCATTTCCAAATAGTCTACATTAAGACGCTACTCAGTAATAATCACATCCTGATTGCGATAATGCAAGGTCGATTAGAGGGGAATTGCTATAAATATCCAAAAATGTGATTTGCAATTTACATATATGTGGTTATATAGTAATGTACTTCAGGTGTCCGGTATCGCAGATAATGTCAAGTATCGGGCGGAATGAGGGTCAACCATTAAGAATTTGTCGACATTAATATATCACCGTCGCACATGCCTATTTCATTACAATGAATTCGGTTGATAAAGTGGCTAAAAACAACGTTGCCTGGCCCTACGGAGGCAAATTAACAATAAGAGCGTACTCAACCTAGGGTCTTCAAGCAATATCAGAAAAGAAACATAGTATATTAGTCAAGTACTTGGGTTAAAGTGCGAGAAAAGTGCACATGGACATGAGCCACTCGGTCAATTAAATATATGTTTCGGGCATGTGTGATGTTATATTTGTGACAATTAGTTTACCTCAGTTGACATCACACTAATAACTCGACTTTTTCTTTTGCTATAACATGCATTGCAACGACAATAAACATCGCTTCTATGTGTCAATTGCCAAAGTGCGCGCTTTCTGATCAAAATTCGACTCTAAAGATGAATTCGGCGTATCGAGCCGACAAGCTCAAGAATAATTCGTGACGTCAGGTCCGGGAATGGTTTTGTTGCGAGGCGCAATCTGCACAACGATAAGCGAGAAATGGCTGCTGGAAATTTCGCTATTTCATCACTTCAGGGCGACGAGGAGACATGGTATGGCACAGGTCATTCGCAAACAATCGTTGCCTCGGCCGAACAAGTCTTGCCTTACAGATTCGAACCAGAAATGAGCGAATCCGAAGTCTCCGATGAGAGAAAAAAGACACAGGCGATGTCACTGATGCGTCTTGGTCTCACGCGGGTCATCCTGCGCTGGACATAGGGCTGCTACAGAACAATGCTTGGTTAGCTATATCTGATTCTGCTTGTGCACCAGTTTATCGCGTATGTGTTGGCGTGTAACGAAGTTAATCCATAAATTTCACCTAGAAAATATGTAAGCTCTTTTCCTTACAGTAGACTATACAACAGAGTTTCCAGCAAATAATTCTTCCATATCAGACAGCAGACATGAGATACCACAAAGTTTTTATCAAATCGAGTGGTTGTAAGGGTTCATGTTTACAAAGTTGTACCATGTAAATGTAAATGCTCCTCCTCACGAATTGCAAACAAACTAATTTCGGACTGCTGTTAATAAATAGAGATCCTATTTTATTTAAAGTAGGCCTTATCAAAGGCTGATAACAATATTTTTGAAAGTTGATGTAGATTGATTCTGAGGTAGAATATATATATAGGAGAGCAAGTACCACAGCTGTTTTCTTATAGGATTGTCAGTAAGCCCATAAATGAATGCATAACTGGACTTTAGAAGGTGCAGACTATGGTATTATATTATCATCGTGGTCAGTGTCACATCAGAGTTTCTATGAATGCACAGGCTAAAACATATTTGTCATACAATATGTTATTCTTTATTACATTCATTAATATTCCCATCATAACATCATGTTACAGTTTGCGTGGCTACTGTCAACCAATGGCAGAGGCGGAAGAATATGTGTGCTGTGTGTAAATTTCTTTGAGTCATGACCTCAATAGAGAACAACCCCGTTCCCATTGGTGGCATAACCCAGCATCCAGGTTTCAGCCCAATCTGTTTGAACTCTTAGGCTTTGCAAGTGGGATATTTCTCCTACAGACAACAGCACGGGCACATGTCAGATAATGATGTACAAAGGTGACAATTTTTCTATTATTTACACAAAGATCTGTACGAAGGCTATCAGTCATTATTTAATTATACTTATTGATACTGGTATGACACAAAATATTGGAGCATGGTTAAATCAACAATGTCACATGGTTATTTTACAGGCGTTACGGGTATACTTGCATACAGGCAGTTTGTTCGCTGGTGCTGGGGACATCTTGGACAAAAGATACGAGTTCCGTTACCAACCTGCGCTGTTGCAATAATACGAGATAACTTTCCAGCACTAGACTATCAAGGATTCCTCTACCCTCCACTCACCTAGGACTTGTCTTGATACATGCAGAACCTACTCTGGTGTGAGTCAATGGCTTGTCATGGATCTGGTCTCATCGCATCTGCACACATTGGAGGTAGTGCTTCTGTCTTGGGCAGGGTTGGCTCATAGCAAACCAGCAAGAACTCAGCCATCAGGCACTCGACATACAGGAATCAAGTCACAGCTTGCACAACAGACTGTTGCTTATAACCTTATACCTCATGGTAATTGAATTTGTTGTTGTTTACATTTTATGTATCAGTAAAAACATTCACCAAATATTGCTTTTGTTGCTACTTTAGTGACAACATGCCCCTGCTTTAACTTGGGGTATCGTAGCTTGAAGACTGGATCCCCAGCTTCTGTTGTCGCCTGTTCTCTGATATCTGTGCTACAATGAACCAATTATACGTGACCTACAAATGTTTGGCATATCAGCACATGTAAAACAATTTCAATGACTCGCAAATTTAAAAACAAACACCGCCATGAAGGGGCACTTTTAAAAGCAACATATTATATCATAAGAATGAAAATTGCCTGGCAACCATACCGTCAACTTAACAAGATAATGGACTATTTATTTAATACTAATACAACAAGAAAGTCATCAAATCTCATCCTGAGCTTCTCTCTCTTGATAAAGACAGGTCTGCCTTTCTTGGGCTGGGAATGGAGGGGTTTACTTGCCTCACCATCCTTTCTTGATTGCTTGACAGCAGAGGCCTTCGCAAAAAGAGTAGGCACAGCAGCTTCCTTCAAAACCCACTTACATCGTGGTATCCAACCGAGCTCTAATCTGAGTTTCGGTGCCTCCTCGAAACATTCTTCTGTGAAATGAACCGATCACACAAACGAGTACTTGCCTGGGCCCGGCCAGTTGTCTCGCGATCGTAGTACCTGGCCAATCCATTGTTTTTTAAATCTTCCTTACGAGGAAACCTGAACAGGCTCACGCCGTTCCGACTAGTACACAAGCAGCCCCCAAAACAACAACCATTAATCATCCCGTTCAGGCGGTCACAAGATGGCTAAAAACGATCCAAAATCCCAAAAAAACGAAATACGAACTCCGACAATGTAGACAACAGGGAACTTCGTGCGTCTCTGAGAACAGACGCCGATTGTTCACTAAGAAACGCCCCAGCTTAAACAATGCTACATGATGTTTTATTAGCGTAAGTGTTCTTAGTATCAATTAAGGAATCTGCACAATCTCTTACCATTGACACGCCTGTTGAGTGCCAAATTGACAACAAACCTACCCATCATCATAGTGTACCCTCTCAGTCATCAGCGGATGGAATAACCCTATACAGCTGATAATAATTATAAACCCTAGATTCCCAGATCCACGAGTGATCTACTTGTCATCTGCCACTTGAGCTCAACACATCTCGCTCTGAAATTAAGGCAAAGTTCAATCTAAAATTCGAAAGTTGAAGTCAACTAATACAGTTCAATTTCTTATTAAACCTACACCTGGAGTCCGATCTTCATTATTACAAGTGCGTATCGTGTACAGCCCTCCACACACAGATCACGATACGACACGCGGTTCATGACGATTATCTGATGTTGCATGGGAACATAACAGCCATTGTGCTTAGCAGCTATACATATAACCGCATCAAGGTGACAAAGGTATCTATTAACTATTATGCCATTTCATCATTGCTTCTTCTTTGGGCATTATTCGTCCTAATGGGGATGCAGGCTAAAAAAAATAACTTGCGATGCCCCTTTGTCACACTAGGCTGGTGTCACAAGCTTATTATTTACGTCATGTTATTTGTCAATGAACATGGTTGAGACAGTGTCAACCCCTATAGGCCATGCAACCCAACACGCAAATTTCCCTCTATTACAACCCGTTATACAGATACGAATGGCATTCACTGCCGGGCAGAGCATTGCGGCAATCACTATACGAGCATATTACAACTAACTGCACTTGTATGAGAGCCGGATGTGAGCAATAATGGAGATAGTGATTGTTTGTGTTGTAGTGTCGAGTCTTATAAGCAGGATTTTCATAGCCATATACAAGCATATCACGGTTTCATATGGCGCTCTCATAACATGTTCTACGCTTTCAGCAGAAGCGGAATTGCATCCTAGCTCACAGTAGGATATGAATGTTGGTTGCATTCGTGCAGGCATGGTGGTACTGAATCACTATATGTGATCTGTATCTGGCCAAGCCATAGTAGGTACTGCTAAGACACAGTCCCGAAGCACTTCTCTGATTTCGCAGAACAATTACATGTGAATAGATGTCAGGTTGTATATGTCCTACATTCTATCATAACAAATCGCTTTGAGCGACAGTTGAGAGTCCTGTCAATAATAAGCGCAAGTATTAACACCTCTTTCATAATTTCGCTCGAATAACGCATTTCCTATGACGTTATAATCATCCTTTGCTTAAAAAACGTTAGATGTGATGAAAAACTTTTTGTATTTTCGACGACAAATAATCCATGCATGCTGTATTATACGAGCCTGTCATTTTGTTGCCCATACAGAAGATATTTTACATTACCTGCACGGCTTAGAATCGTTGTTGCTTAGGTGCAGATATCTTGCTGTGGTATGATATCGTGTCTTAACAACTAAATAACTATGAATAGTTAATATTATATGATCCAATCCAGGATCAGTATAAGTCGTGGAAATGGTAGCACAACGAGTAAGCTGTGCCGATATGCTGCATCGATGTAAGCAGTAATCTATGTTTTATAATATTTATGTTTTATATACTAACTGTGGTGCCATTGGCCCCATCTTGGCAATGTGCATTTGCATAATAGAGTTATACAGATTCGTGGCACATTCATTGAGTTCTGGGCGTTCACTCAGTGAGGGTTGGGCGTTCATCTGGTGCGGATTTGGTGTTAATTTTGTGATAGCTGTGTCTGCATATAGCTCTTAACGTGCATCAACTGAGGGCCGATTCTATCTCTAATGATCCGCCAGTGGCGAGATCGAGTTTTCCTGTGGAAATATGCACAATGTATTCGCGGCAGATTTAGGAGATGACAATTCGGCGTTTTGCACAGAAGCTTTAGCACGCTGGCCGGTGCCCATTAAGGTGCAAATAATAGCTTAAACTCTCTAAAGCGTGCTTTGTTGCCTACGCGTAGTTTTGAAATACACCCAATTTTGACCGAATGTTCAAAAACGCATGAGCCCTGTATTTGGTGGGTTTTTGAAATTGATGGCCTACTCAGCAACAACAGGGATACGATAAGTACAGAGGTCATCCTCAAGTATTTTTGATAGGGTTCTATGTTCGCCCTTATGCTTCAATGTTGGTGACGAACGATTAGGACAGTTCAGGATACATGCGCAGTGAGTGCTACTGGAACTAGCTAGAATGAGTGGCCAGGCATGAAACAAACGTTATCAAAGGGAAATAAAATGCAATTCGCGAGTAAGAAGTGTTACGTCGCGAGTGTTTTCAATCAATTAAGGCTTCCGTTCTGTGGGCAGCCGATTGACATGCCGCATCTGATGTTCCACAACACCATCCTTTCTATTGATAAGCAATCAGCCAACATCACTTTCCTACTTTTTGCAACTGCATCAATGCATTACATATACAAAACCGTTGGAATGCCTATGAAAAAAATCGTATAAAACACAAATATTTGCGATCCATTGTCATGCCATGGACATATGCAAGTGGCAACAATAGGGTTAGGCTCGCTTGGCAATAGCTATCAATGTCAACGGTAGGTACATTGATCTGTTGAACAATTATGTATTAGCGCCTTGAAGTACCATGTTGTCTGTAATATTATCTGCTGTACAGGGCGATACTGGTACAGCTGGGGACAGGAGCTATATGTCATTTAAAGAAGAAAAGATTGCAGGCCAAATCGACTAACACTATTTTGAGAGAGTGAGGTATTGCTACGAGTCACGTATTTCATCATTTGCAATTCAAGGTACATGCCAAATTTGTTTTGATTTATTTTGACCAACATTTCCCTTGCGGTCAGGGAAATATAATTGGCTGTCTTTCCCGCAACCCAGCCTTAACATATAGAATATTTTGCAAGGGTCTATTGCGCCGTGCGTCACAGCAGCAAGTTGAATATGCGTCATAGTTATGTTGACTGTCCAACAAACACATGTCTTTGTCACATAGTATTACAAAATAGTTGATGTGAATACTCATGCTCAAGTTGCTGTTTCGACATATATCATTCTTGATTTCAGTTCCAAATCAACTGTGTTTGTGGTGCTTGGTATTAAACTGTTATGGATATGAGATGTCACGCTATCCGCTACTGAAATTTCATGCTCATTTGTGGGTTGCTTTAATTGTGTTGGACATTTCTTGAGGGCCTTCAGTTGCTTTATAGTTCACACTTTGACGGTGTGTCGATTAGGCCATGGTATGACCGATTTGTTCATGGTTATAAAGTAAGAAAAATTTGGTTAATTGGACACACAATAAACAAGCAAGACAAATCTTGTGTGAGGGTAACATATCACCTTTTTATATACGGTTTCTCCACCCTACACAAGACATCCACTTCATCGTCTGGTTATTTTCAAGACGAGTAGGTCGACAATGATGTCTCACACTTTCCATAGAGTTATGGTAAGAAATTGTCTCTGCACGTCTTTCCTATCGCAAAGCAGCATACTCAGCAAGTCTTGCTGTGTTGGTTAACGCAGCAGTCTATCGTCATTCCGTTAGTACAATAACCATTTGCTAGCAGTTAACCGTTTGTAGTTCTTATTAATGACCACAGCAAAACAACGACTGTGGTAGCGGTGACTGCCCTGATACTTAACACCTTTGCGTTGCTGAACGTTAATCAATGCATTAGAACGCTTATGAGTCAGTAACGAGTTGAGCACAGAGGAAAAACGTGGAAAAACATACCTATTTTGTTACGAATACAATCGGTGCTATGTGGTGCCAAGAATGACCCACCTCAGTTTGGTAGCTGAATCGACGGCAGCAGACTCGGCCTAAGTTATGTGAATAACCAGGACTTTGAGTATCTCCTGGGACATTAAGATGGCATATTAAGCATGATCTTTCTGTGTGAAATTCTAGGCTTGCGAATATCAATTATATTATATAATTTAAGCTACGGAATAAGTCCCGAAGATTTGTGTCATGCTGTTGTATGCATTTGACTTGGGCGTCAACTTGTAATGCTTATATAGTGAGGTGATAAGATAGTACGTGCGGTAATGTCGACTAAGATACGAATAAAAAGTCTAGGTGTTTTAAGAAAGCAACTTCAATCAAGACATGGATCATGCGCAGACATATAGACATGTGGTTGTACTTTACACGTTGAACAGACAATATTTATCACAGTAGTGAGATCTACATATCCCACAACACACATAGGCTATATTGTATTGTAGCTTCTAGATTTTTATTATGTAGGCATGGTATTTTACCTCATGTTAGACAAGGAAATAAAGCTACCAACCAATGCTAACCAATCGCATGTAATTAGCGCCAACGTATATAGCCTGCTTTTGGGTCAGAATTGGGATCAAAAGGTGAGGTTTTGTTTCCTGTTCCATGGGGTGTTAACTCTTTGGATGCATGTTAACCTCATTTTTAAACGACTAATTCTTCAAAATCAGCAATCTGAATTGCCGGAGCAGTCGGAAGTAGTTTCCTTAGACGCAACATTCAACATATTACAACACCAGCCCTAAAGGCACAGCGTACACAACCTGCTGACAAATTGTGCCTCAAACATAAATCGTTTACCTGGTGACCATTGGATGAACATCGTGTACGTTCTTATAAATAATGACGTACTGCACGTGGACTTTATTCCTTTACTCGCGCAGGTTACAACTTTCATGATTCCTGTTTTCAGGTACAGTTACACTGTTCGTAGCCATCTGTTTGTGTTGTGATTTGTGTGCATTATATGACTTGCAACATTTCGAATGTCACTTCACTGAGGCTTTATTGCGAACACTGATTTCAAATAAAGATAGTTACTGCTTTTCTTTTTTGCAATTTCGGTCAGTATGGTAGACAAACCATGCCAACTGTACATTCCAAGAATTAAGATATGTAGAACCAAAGAATAACGACTTCTATGACTATGTAATAACATTGTTGACTATCTTTTTGAGCCTATGAGGAAACCGCCGGGCCTAGTTCCCCGCAATTCAGAAAACCCTTTGGCAGGCACCACGCAACAATGTTCAGTTGGTCATCTAGTTCTCACGAACGCAACACATGCTTTGATTTTACGATCAATAATCACCGCTGGGATTCATTTGTCTGAATATAGACGGTAATTTAAAAAGCCATTTTCATTTTTAGCTTCCATTCATCTATTTCTTTCGTTGCAGATTTGCATTGCTCGTTACAGTCGCTAGAGTTTCAGAATTGATAGAGGGGGTTGTATTATCTCAGAGTTTCTGTGTATTGATCTCGCACCTGCACAAACTCTAACCATGCAAACTCATTGGGAGCAGTGAGACAAAATGGGGTAAATATCGATTTATCAAAGAGTTGCATCTGCAGGCAGCAGAATTGATCTTGTTCTCTATACCATGCCATATCGCTACTACCAGGGTATCGATTTTGACGAATACATGCATAATCAATCCTCGCTTTAAACGTGTTGCTGTGAAACTTTTGTCAATATAATTCATGTAGAAGACAACAATATATTGAGCGTTCGTTTATAGATGGCCTGCCAGTATTTTTCAGTATTTGTCGAAAAGTGTGTTAACATATCTGTTCTGAACACAAGATCACCGCCTGCATCATATTGTATTTCTCTATAGTTTTTTGTTCTAAACCATTTCCGGTGTAGGATCTAAGACACACACTGTGTTCTCTTACATTGAGTCAAACAATTTTGATGGGTATATTTTTGTCGCTCTTTAAACCGATTGAAATTGAAGATACCATATCTTATGTTGGGTTGAATATAACTTAAATCCTACCATAACGATGACCAACACGGCAACAACATCTTTTTTTTGTGAGTCATGACAATAGTTCGTCGACATAGTCACCGAATAAAACAGGTGACAAAATATTATCGTAGAACAAATAGAATTGTCAGATAAACTATTGCTTTACTTTACTCGTAGCATTTTGTGCGTAAGCATGTTAGGTGCACTTTAAGCCCAAGAACCACGATTTCGTTATGCGCCACCCTTTTGGACAGAATTAATCCGATCAAACACTTTCGAAGCGCCCATATATTGAATTCTGACCACGTACCGCTCCGCCCTTATATAATCCCACTTAACCTTAACCTTGATATCCTTAGGAGTGTAAGTTTCGGTTGTTAGCTGATCACACCAGCTCCTCCTAGCGCATCCCACGCCGTGACGCTCCCTGCATTGCAATAATGGGCAAGTCTCGGCAGGGATAGATTTGGCTATTCAATGCATTCTGATGGACTTGAGGCGAATCACGGCATCGGATCCGACGCATCTATGTTCGGTAGTCCTCATTGAAGGTTCTAATGGTTGCGTCAGCGGAATAGTCAGTCATTCACTGTAAGATCGATATTTTACAGTCTTTTAATTACCATACATTTCAAGCAGTAATTGACAGTAATTTTGCCACACATAAAGGGCATAGTCCCATGTGAAGATAGCTCATGTGGTGTAGCTGACGCGAACGACAAAATGAGCGAGCAATGTGACGTGCGTTATTTGTCTAAATGTGTGCAATCCCATGCGGAGACACTTCCATCCGTTGATCAATTACGGTTACATGAAGCACGTTTGTGCGCTATCGATTCGGATGTGCTATGCAGACAAATTAATTTGCTGGCGGCGATTCAATTTTCACATATTCCTTGTCATTAACACGCTGACGTTTGGTTCAACCAAAAGCCATTCGCCACTAAGCTTTGCCTTTTCAGTAATAAGGTCTAACATGGTGTCCATTACACAAAGCTGTAATATTATTGCTTTGAAAAGTCAGCCGTAGCAGATGATAATATATACATATATATATATATATATATATATATATAGATATAGATATATAGAGAGATATATATATAGAGAAAAATATATATATATATAGAGAGAGAGGGAGATATATAGATGTATATAGGGATAAATAGAGATATAAAGATATATATATCTCTATTTATATCTCTCCTGTATATCTAGATAAATATATATCTCTGTATATATATATATTAATATATATATATGTATGTATACATATATTAATGTACATAAATCTATCTATATATATGTATGTATCTATATGTCTATATAGAGATTCCTAGAGAGAAACGTAGAGAGATAGATCTAGAGGGATAGAGAGCTCTAGAGAGGAGATAGAGATACATAGAAGAAAGAGAGAGAAAGATCTAGAGAGGTTTTAGAGATCTCTCTCTTTATCTCTCTAGAGAGACTCTATCTCTAGAGATCTCTCTCTAGAGATCTCTCTCTCTATCTCTGGATATCTCCTCTGTCTCTCTCTCTCTATCTAGATCTCTCTAGATATAGATATATCTCTCTCTCTATAGATATGGATATGGCATCTATATATATATATATATATATATATATATATATCTATATATATATATCTATCTATATATATATATATATATATATATATATATATATATATATATATATATATGGCATATATATATATGAAATTTGCATTTGAATCCGATATTTTCGTTTACATGATGGGGTAATCAAGGAGTTTTGCCTGCACGGTACTTGTACAGAATAGCGAATTCGCTGATGTGGTCTTACACGTTGCTCTCGTCTATTGGTTACTTAATTGTCCGAACTGGGTTAATTCTACTATCTACTGATGATGCACAGGCGCACGGCAGGTAAAGCTATAGATAGCAATCGGCAATTTAGCTAACAGCTGCGTAAGACATTAAACTGTGATATCTGTCTCGTTAGTATTGTGGGTAATGTATAAAACAATAGCAATCTTGAAAGAGTTTACAACGCGAGCACCATTAAATCGCGATATATGCTGACGATATCGCCTCATATCAGCTCACTTAAAGCGTAGGAGCGGAAATTATGGCTCGCAAACCACGATATAAAAGTTCGCCAGGTGTGGAGTAATTTAATGATTTCAGATGCTGATTGCAGGATCAGTATACGATGCAAAACTGGTGGCACAACGACTTATGACATCTGGTGTCACAGAAAATCTGCTGCAATAATGCGTTTCAAATTTTACAATGTCATGTGAGCAACGTGATATTTTACAATGTGCTAATGCTCTTCTATAAACTTCAAAATCGACTGCATAATCGTTGAAACGATCTTGACACTGATTTAGCGTGACTAACGGAATGGTATTATCTGGCATATTGCTTGGTACGTATATAGAGGTAATCCACGTCTAGGAATAGATTTTCAAGGGCAACCCTAATTAGTTATGTATCAGGTGTCTGTTATCCAGAACCTGTAGCATCATCTCATCGGTGAAGGAAGAAAGCATTCCAAAAATATGTACGCTATCGAAATTGCATCAAAAGTAAGATTGTCTAGATATAGTGACACTATTTTCGATTATGGGAGTAAAGCGTTAGCCATTTTTTCTAGGTTGGAATGTCATTAATAATATTGAATCGACTTAAACGCATCGCATTGTCAGTAGGGTTGGATTGTAAATAATTACCTCACCATGTAGGCGGTAGGATCATTTTGCGCTCAGGGGTATATAATAAAATCGATTATCGGTGATACGAAGAGCCTACGTTTTAAGCTCTGCCAATCCATTGCCCAGACAATGGGCTGGGTCAGTCGCCACTGGATATGATGGATCATCCGTCAAAGGAGGGAGCGTAGCAGAAAGGCTACTAATGCACATGCATGTCACAAAGTCCCCTCATCTCCACCGGAAACACCCCAGATATGAAACACCCCAGCAATCACGACTATGTAAAACTCTTGACGCAGTCATAAACAGTATAAGCATAATTGCAATAGGCCCATTGCGCATTCTATGTAAAGGATCTTACACATAAATTGACATACGAACCTCCTCGCAAATGACACTGCCCAAAGACACAGATGACATTTATTAGCTTGCATTCGTCGGATAAATGTTATGCAACCCTGTGAAGTAGTTATCTTTAACAGACAAATATGCCTTGTTAGCAACATTGAATTCGCGTCTCTCATGTGATTTGCCATCAACTATACATGCACACTCAATTTCATTTAGTATGTCCTGGACAATCCGTAGCCCTCGGCTGATGCGCATTGACATAGAACGATCTGTAGAAAATACAATTGTATGCGCTTGACGCAGTAACTGCTTATCAACTATGAATGATGCATTCCACAATTATTATGAAATATTTGGCTGACGTGATTTTGCCAAAGCATAGTGAAAAATCGGGATGATTTGCTTCGTACCCGCTCATCCTCGATGGTATCATTCACTCGAGTATTACTTTACAAACGACCAGTAGATAACAATGAGCAATTTTCATGCACTACTTTACAAGTAAAGACAGTAAATTCTTGATAAAAACGTCAATAGATTCGCTTGGTGGCCTATAATTTTTTTAATGATAACTCCCTATGAAGCTGATAAACACTTTTTAAGCCATTTCGATACCAACTGAACCAGCGTCATATCACGAAGACCATTGAAGTTTATTTATATAGTTATGATCCCATAAATTGTACACCGATGCATTTGATTGACCAAGTTTTGGATTACCAATTAAAGTTAATTTTATGTCCCGTCTCGTTTAAGGATACACAAACCGTTAAACTTCGTATATTGTAATATAACAAAGGTAGATGGGATGGGAAGCAGAGATAAATTCAGGTGCTTGGTTGAAAGTATCATCAGTAAAATATTGTCATGAATTTGTCATGCCATCAAATACGTTGCTACGTACACAACAGTTGGTATCAAAATTACGTACATAGATGGGGAAAGTATTGCTGAAATTCTTATCCGTTTTTCAA
>CM067349.1:48976980-48996625 GCA_034190875.2 Urechis unicinctus | reverse complement strand
TTCCGTGAATCATTTTAAATAAAGCTAGTAGCATGTAGCTATGGAGGCTCGAGTCAAAACTGCGACAAGAATTTAACTTGTTACAGAGCTCCGGGCCTAATTTAATAGTCACCGACATGTTGTGGTGCGACGTTATCGGATAAAGCAATGCCACCGAGAAGACGTGCTGTTCGCTAGCAGTGTGTCGTTCAGCAGTACTCGCTGTGCGAGCGGCAAGAATTTGGCTTGGTACAGACTATTTTTATGGATCATGCCTCGATTTGAACGGTTACAAAAGATGGTAAATCTAGAAGACTAGTGTGACTATAATAAGTATTTATTTGTAGTTCTACGGAAATCAGTCCCAAGCGATAAAAAATACAGCAAGTATTCGCTTATCTTGTTAAGACGATCCGCTAACCGTCATGTAGCTGGGTGTGTACATGGATAGTCATCAATCCAATGGCTGCTTTTGACCTTGGTACGCAGTCAATTGAACATCTCATCAACGTGATGTCAGGACAATTGATGTCCAATCATCAAAGAACGTTAATCCTCTCATCGGGGCCTCTTTGTGAGTTGCCCACGGAAAACCTTCAACTGCCTCGCTAAAAAAGCGTTGGCCTGGTGTGTCGGGTAAGATGGTTATTTTGGAACATATAGAAGGTCGTTCGGTGATATTTTGGGCATCGAAAAACATGGATTCAATGACAAATGAGTTGACTAACAGCATACACCATCGAGCAATCAATGGGATACATATAAGACAGCGAACTGAGCATTATTCAATGGAATCTAGGGCGGACCTGGAACAAAGATTACGATCGAAACGATTCTTTATGTAGAGGTCACATTTTAATCAAATGGTAACAAAGAACAATCGCGTCTTATTTCTTCAATTACAGACCGTCTCTATCGCAGCATGGTAGGGTTCATGGTATGCGACCGGTATTGCTCTGTGTAGGCACTTTTCGTGAAATTAAACGACGACAGATAGCAACTATGCTCTTGTCATGGCATCATGTAATCAGCTTGAATTTCACTGTTTTGCTATCAGGAAAATATATCAAATTTAAGCACAATTTATATTTAACTACAGAAGATCCACCTGCGAACTTATTGTTTTGAATTAAAGATGACTGGATAATTAGGATGTGGTCATGAATGATAACGTGATCCACAGGCATGTCTAACGTACCACGCCCCTATCCCACAGATCGTACGATTGCTATGTAATGGCATCGTGTACCGAGGCCCAGCACGGGAGATAAATCATTGTGAGATGAAGTTGCTGATGGTGCGTTTGTTATTTGGTGTTCCTCTCAGAAAACACATGGTAACCACCAACAACTGCAGTATTTTCATCTTTCATGAAATAAGTATGTATCTCGAAAAGGCCAATCAGCCGCATGACATGGTGGTAATAGCTGCATGCAACCATTTAGTAATACACGCTTAAATAATTCCGGATAATCGCACATTTCCGTTCGATGTTTGGCCTACTTCTCGGCAAAACAGCGTTGACAGCTTCCACAAACATCCCCCTTAGTTTTCGAGATGACACTATTGTAATAAATCACTTAAGAGGATCGCGTAGAACCCCGAACCATGCCACCTGCATGCGCAGCTGGAATAGCATAAGGGGCAAAATTCGTTTTGAATGTATATCACTGCTCATCTGACTCATCTTACCCCATGGAATAGAGTTTTTGTTCTTGCGAGCATTGAATTTTTGGGAGACAAATCTCAGTTATTTCCTTTTATTTCAAGGCGACAGATTGTGATGCTTAAGTTTGGCGATTCACGATGATTTTAGTTGAATACACTCTGTGAAAGATGTCCTGTACGGGGTACATGGAGGTAACATGAACGCAGAGAGCTACAATCATATTTTGAGGAAACCGTTGATCGTTAGTGTATAGCAAACCTAGTTAATCTATTACATTAGTATGGTGTTGTGATCAAAACGTGGAATACAACGCTATTGATGAAATGTCCTTTGACGACATCGTTAGGGTTTCAGCAGCAGGCAGCGTTTGTCGCGACGCTGAATAAAACTTGAAATATCAAAAGACGCAGGCAACATAGGATCAAGGAATTTTAGCGACACTGAGTTAACATGCTGGTGAACCATGTCATTTCACCGCTATGTACTATTTCAACGTTGCATATCAAGTTATATTTCTATGCATGCAACGTAGTACGGAGGCTTATATATCAGTATATGTTATATTGTACGAACAAGGTACGCTATCATGCTCAATCTCTTATTCTAGAAGTGTATCCCAAATGGTAATATACGTATTCTCCTTAGTTCGAGGCCTTTAGTGCAACATCGCACATGGTTACTTAACACAGAGTGAGTAAAACGCTATTCAACCTTTGTGGCTTCGATAATGGTTTGACCGCAAAGGCGATTGATCCGAGGGTTTCTGAAAGAGATTTGTCCTCGTGACTTTAATATGGGCTCTGCACACAGCGATAAGTCAAAGAGTTGATCATGATAATTAAATAACACACAGCGATCATATAATGTTGTTAGTGTTAGCTGAAGGAAAAGCGCGTGTGACCCTCAACACAAGCAAACAACATCACGGAGAGTAATCATACCGCCATTGCAATTAGTTTGACTACAAGTCGGGATGATACGTTTTCAAGTCACGGAATTCTCTCATGTACTACTGATGCATATGTTATAGCTTTTAAGCGTTCGAATGTGGATTAAAATATGGCGTTTGGAGACCCCACTTAATACCAGCACGATCAATCATATTGTTACACTACGGAACAAAACCATTAAATGTATTGATTCGACTGATATACCCAACATCTAATCTGCCTTGCTCACTTAAGAAGATTTCACAGCTTCAGTGTGCTAGCAATGCGCCTCTTCATCACAGTCATCTCTACCATCGTACTGGCCGTCATCGTGGTCTTCTTGGGCGTCGCCGTCTACATACGATGCTATTAACGCCTTCTATGGATTCCTCGTGCACAGCAATGTTAACTTCTTGCGTACGTTCTTCCTCTCTCCCTATTAGCATCGACCTTTCATGTATGTGGGGAACGTCATATATCTGTCTAGGACTCGTCTTAAAACTAGTAGTAGAAACAATGGGTGCTTGGAAATGCGTGTTGGACAGCAACATCAGGTTTAAATGTCCAAGGTTTCATCGTGAAGACTAAAACGAGGCATGCATATAATAGTGTCGATTGAATCAATCAATTCCTCCCCTAACGATTGTGATTGTCCACCAAGGAGTATATAGGAGCCTTATTTGCCAACACCTCTAGCATATGCATCAGTAGCTTTGAAGCTCGTATGCATCAATCGGGATTATGAACCGTCCATGTACTTCATTTAACCTATTACTGGTAATTGAAGCGGCAAAACTCGTACAATGTAAATAATTACTTGAACCATGAATATTATAACAGGAATGTAACTAGACTCTTGTAGTACCTTTAATTAGCATATTTCAGACGGATTATTTAAAGTCAAAATATAGAATTCTCTTCATTAAACCTCCAATAAGGCTCTTTGTGAAAACTATTTCATGTCACCGAATTCACTGTCTAGAGACTTAACAAAAACAATGTCGCTCATTTAGCCATAAATGTATTTTATAATGAAGACGACATACCTCCGAAACATTATAACTGGTAATCTTGGCACGGACCACAGAAACTCCGAACAGATGATTTGTCAGAGATGAATTCACACTTCTTTATAATTTCTAGCACACAGAGGGCAACGTAACTTTGTAGTGATAATCATTTTTCTTACTGCTTGTCTGCTTAACAATCCAACAGACGATCAGTGTCTCCTACAGATGATGTTGCTGGTGCGATATGACGTCAATTGAAGTATTATCATTTCATTATCATTCTAGTAAGCAGTGTGCACAATCGGATTTGTTAACGGTGCCCAAAGTGGTGTAAACACCCACAGCCAAGATCGCAGAGACCAGGTGATGTTCATTCAACATTCGTTAGGAGCGATGCTGTCCTGTTTGCTCTTGTGAGGGAACGAAATCAACTCTTACATCGAGCAACATCCGGTTATTATCATTTCAGATTTCAGAGACCTGATAGCAACGGCAATAGGTAATAGTGTCATTCCCAATACGCAATTAGTACATGCTCTGTAATCACCATATGATTCTCTTTTCTCTTAATAATCAAGATAATCAAGAGATACGAGGCTTATTTCAGAGGCAGTGTTTTCTGATCCTTAGACTGCATTCGGTGGAGTAACATAGGTGGTGGTTTCAGAAGAGTGAGATCCTCACTAACAGATACTGCTTCCGGCTTCACATGATAAATGTTCTACGTTTGTGACCATGGCGAGTTTATGTGATTTTTGTTCGGCCAATAAGATCAAATATCGTTTGGCATGTAAAGGTGTCAATGTGAGTTTTGGGGCAACGGATTTCACGAATCGGTCATATTCAGACTAGTTTGCTATATGAATATCTGAACAAACAGCGTTAGATCAAACGAACGAGTCATACAAAATTGTCGCACCATTGCACATGTATAAACTCGATTTTCCATGTTGACACAGTTTGGCACATGTGTAAATTACGATTTCACATGGATGGCAGTGACTCTCCTTGAACCCTGTATTGTATTGGGCACTCTTTTTTATTCTTATAATAAGACGATCGCTGTGTAAACGAATCCGTGTGTACGTTCCGCCATATGCGTGAATGTATCAGTTATAACTGAGCAGCTTGAACATGATTAATGCATAAGGACGTGGTGAGCTGATTTTCGGACCGTGCGCCGCGATGAATTGGGGGTGTTTTCAGTTGCATATAGTGCTCGATCAATATACATACCTGTTGTACCTGAGCGCCGCAGGGGGCGCCAAGCATCGCTCAAACGAATGTAATCTATTTAATTGGCCTTTGTGGTCCCTGCCCGGGATCATTTGCGGATAGGTTCGCAATTTTATTAAAGTGTCATGTCCTCTACACAGAATATGAAATGAGTCATTCGCCATTATACTTATACTGTTTTGAGACTGGGTCCTTAACCTTTAGATGATTCACGGGCATATGGATGCGCTTCATTAAATAGAGGTTAAGGACGGGGTTATTGGGATGAAACTGTTATTGTGATTATTTACGTGGAAGGTGTGGGCTAAATATGACAATAGGACTCGATTAGAAATAAATTATTGGTCAGTGTGTGAGTTTTGTGCCAGACTACAATTATGCAAACTGACAAAACGATTGAAGATTATAAATGAAAGTCACGCTCCTCGAACAGGAGAACATGTCTTAAAGTAAGGCACTTGTTATGTGCAGTCAGGATGTGACAGTCTTAGATGGTAGTTAACAGCACATTACACTAATAAATATCGCACCATTGCCATCATCTCATTAATGTCATGATGATCATCAACATCAGCATTCCTATAATTATGATAATCGCTATTAAAACACTCATTGGATCATCATTCATATCATCAATCTCATTATGACTTTCATAATAATGGTTAAAGTGAATTTGCATTTATGCGGCTATGAAACAGCTCGTGCCATTTGCATAATAATCACGAGGACTCGGTTGTATAGGTTTATGATGGAATTATGCAACCGAATGGCCTAATAAGTTGCTCATTTTGCCTCTTAAATGGATGAGTCTCATAACAAGGTGCCAATCTACCATATACAAATCAAATGTATGCCCTCGGCAAGCTGTACTGTAAATAGCAATCGGAAAAACAGCAAACAGCAGCCTGTGGTTCAGGGAATTTCTCTAAATTAAATCTACGTTGATAATGATGTGATCAATATTAAAAACATCGGTAATTCAACAGGATGTTACTGCAAGAAGACCATAACATCGCAATTTTTGTGCGGACGACATTGCTTTAAGTCGCTTCTCATGTAATAACTGTGCGCCAGATGTTGTCAATCGGTCCCGAGAAATAAAAGAATTTTAACATTTGGCATAGGTATATTATCATTGTCGTAACCAATCGAAAACCATAGTTTCGGATTCATTGCGGGAATAGTAAACGTCGTTGAAATGTTCACATGACGATTAATCAAACCTTACGTCTCAGCTCATATGCTGAAATTATGCATTGCGACATCCGCGTTTGATGCATTGCTGAAACAGCAGGGGACATCTAGCTTGATAGCACAAGCTTCATTTCTATAATATCACCATCCAAGATTTATCAAATGAATTGCATTGTATGCAGCAGATTTCTTAACATCAATGTATCCATAAAACACATCACAGATACATCTAATTCTCACGTACTACGGGTCACGTGAGACCTTAAGGTGCTTACAGGCCCCGTACAACTATGAATGAAAGCATCCTCTGTACGATGTTGTGGTCACATGCTTTATAAGCGATCAGCGGGCGTTCTGAGGGTTGTTTGAATACTCTTTTAAGTTTCTTACATATATTAAAATACAGCTTAGTAATTGTTATTCTCTAGTATTATCGAATAGCATTAATGCATATAATAGGGACATGCTTGGGTTCATTTTTCAGACATTGTTGTTTTATAATAATACATATTTCGTAGACAAAAGAAAGCCAAAAACCCTAAATAAATCTCCGTTTATTAAATACACGGACAACATACGTAATTATGTAAATAGACACACGGAACATGTGGAAAATTACAATGTACACACAAATGAAGTTTTCTTTGCGGCCAAGCGCTCGAGGTTATTCTATTTGATCAAAAAGTAACAAATCCAAAACCTACATATCAATCCGGACCTCTAACTAAATCAATACAGTTGCATATGATCACACGATCATGGTATTTTGCACTAGGTCGGAACCGTAGACTGCCAAACGTTTGCGATTATATATTGGGTCATGGTGACTAAAAACTCCTGCGGGTATGAGGAGCATCTGTAAAAAAACCTTGCCCGACAGCCCACGGGCTTTCTACCCGCTTTCACTCGTAAGGAGTCCATCCCTGAAAGTGCATGTTTATCTTTCGGCCAGCGGCTCTAAGTCTCATATGACCCAGGCATTACAGGATGGTCTCTCTGTCCAACTCGTTGCCCGAAACCTGCCAAACAACGTGACAAAGTCGAATGAGCACTTTCAGTATTGGTGACTAGTCGATCGCACAACCTGTCTGGACTATTTACCCCACGCCCCTCACTTATCCTTTCAGAACATAATGAGCACATTACTTGAACCAGTTCTTCTGTAAGTCAGTAAATGCGATTGCTTCCCTTTAATAGATTCCATTAAGGCATTGACTGCAATTTAGCTGGATATCACTTCAGATGTACAACAGAGTCAGCATCCCCAAGAAGGGATGGCTACCTCACCAATCGAAGGCACACTGAAGTGAGCTAAAGCCATAGACGTATTGGTGCGTAGTAGAGGTTAAAAACGAATGAAATGACGTTTGGTCTATTATGGCGTCATGCAAATATAACAAGCATTATTTGTAGATGATCTTAATGGCGGCTGTCGCACAAACATAGTTGCAGAAAGAACCCACATTTTGTGTCTGAATCAAAAGCGTACCATCCACCAACCTCAAACAAATCTCCAGATATTGGGTTTTATATTTCAGCTCAAAATAAACTTCGTAAGTGGGGACATTAACTCGCTACCATGAGACCTTTTCTCAACATCCATATGATTAGGCAATAGCAGAACTCTTCAAATGCTGACCACATTAACACACAGATCAACCCTATATCGCCGTCAAAACACATGCAATTAAATGACATAGACGATCCATTATCCTGGCTAATGGCTTAACATGCTCAGCCGTGTTCTTTGTGATTTGATAATCAGAGTGAATCACATGGATGACAATTATCACACGGTTCAATTGTTTTGAGCATTTTGCATATATGTATGCAACTATGTCTATTCTCGATGAAGTCGTGTTAAATTCAGTTAGCTGCGTTAATAATTTATGTATTTGGCCAACAATCTTGAAATAATGCAAACCTAACCGCGCAATCCATTGATGTGCAGCAAAGGACCAATTGTTGACTGCAAATTGAACGTAATAACGGGAAATAAAGAGGCATCAGGCGAGGAGCAGTGTCCACCTGCACGACAGACGTTTGCCCAACATGATAGCTTTATATAAAATGATGTAATAAGTCAATTTCCTTACCATATTTCATCTATAAATCGCACTTGGACAGGGACATGATGTATGTCACTCCTCGGGCTGCCCCAGTCGGACGGTAATATATATTTATACTGTCCTACATGGTCATGCGCAAATGCGCATGAGCCATGTGTTTTAAATTGAACGCTGTATTTGGTATGCAGAAAACAACATATAATGAGAGCCTGTGAAAAAATATGTTAATACGCACCAAGTAGTGATGCGGCGCATTAATAAATGTTATTGAATAAAGATTTTCGTGAAATCCAGATTCGATTACCACCTTTCTGGAAGATATAAGGTCACATGGTATTTGTTTGCACCCCGTTCGCAAGGCGCTCCTGGGGTGGATTCTTTTCGGCGTCACCGGGTGCCATCACACAAGAGCTGCGTTGCAGCGCATATATTTCAGTTTCTGGCGTTGAAAGTTAGGATTCAAAGTCAAAATATAGAATTCTCTTCATTAAACCTACAATAAGGCTCTTTGCGAAAACTATTTCATTTCACCGAATTCACTGTCTAGAGACTTAACAAAAACAATGTCGCTCATTTAGCCATAAATGTATTCTATAATGAAGACGACATTCCTCCGAAACATTATAACTGGTAATCTTGGCACGGACCACAGATACTCCGAACAGATGATTTGTCAGAGATGAATACACACTTCTTTCTAATTTCTAGCACACAGAGGGCAACGTAACTTTGTAGTGATCATCATTTTTCTTACTGCTTGTCAGCTTAACAATCCAACAGACTATCAGTGTCTCCTACAGATGATGTTGCTGGTGCGATATGAAGTCAATTGAAGTATTATCATTTCATTTTCATTCTAGTAAGCATTGTGCACAATCGGATTTGTTAACGGTGCCCAAAGTGGTGTAAACACCCACAGCTAAGATCGCAGAGACCAGGTGATGTTCATTCAACATTCGTTAGGAGCGATGCTGTCCTGTTTGCTCTTGTGAGGGAACGAAATCAACTCTTACATCGAGCAACATCCGGTTATTATCAGACCGGCACCGCGTGCATCCAGTCGCCCATTGTAAGAGAATCATTTCAGATTTCTGAGACCTGATAGCAACGGCAATAGGTAATAGTGTCATTCCCAATACGCAATTAGTACATGCTCTGTAATCACCATATGATTCACCTTTCTCTTAATAATCACGATTATCAAGAGATACGTGGCTCATTTCAGAGGCAGTGTTTTCTGATCCTTAGACTGCATTCGGTGGAGTAACATAGGTGGTGGTTTCAGAAGAGTGAGGTCCTCACGAGCAGATACTGCTTCCGGCCTCAAATGATATATGCTCGACGTTTGTGATCCATGGGCAGTTTATGTGATTTTTTTCGCCCAATTAGATTAAATATCGTTTGGCAGGAAAATGTGTCAATGTTAGTTTTGAGGCAACGGATTTCACGAATCGGTCATATTCAGACTAGTTTGCTATATCTGAACAAACAGCGTTAGATCAAACGAACGAGTCATACAAAATTGTCGCACCATTGCACATGTATAAACTCGATTATCCATGTTGACACAGTTTGGCACATGTGAAAATTACGATTTCACATAGATGGCAGTGACTCTCCTTGAACCCTGTATTGTATTGAACACTCTTTTTTATTCTTATAATAAGACAATCGCTGTGTAAAACGAATCCGTGTGTACGTTTCGCCATATGCGTGAATGTATCAGTTATAACTGATCAGCTTAATGATCAATGCATAAGGAAGTGGGGAGCTGATTTTCGAACCATGCGCCGCGATGAATTGTGGGTGTTTTCCGTTGCATATAGTGCTCGATCAATATACATACCTGTTGTACCTGAGCGCCGCAAAGGGCGCCAAGCATCGCTCAAAAGAATGCATTCTATTTAATTGGCCTTTGTGGTCTCTGCCCGGGATCATTTGCGGATAGGTTCGTAAATCCATTGAAGTGTCATGTCCTCTACACAGAATATGAAATGAGCCATTTGCCATTATACTTATACTGTTGTGAGACTGGGTCCTTAACCCTTAGATGATTCACGGGCATATGGATGCGTTTCATTTAATAGAGGTTAAGGACGGGGTCAATGGGATGAAACTGTTATTGTGATTATTTACGTTGAAGGTGTGGGCTAAATGTGACAATAGGACTCGATTTAAAATAAATTATTGGTCAGTGTGTGAGTTTTGTGCCAGACTACAATTATGCAAACTGACAAAACGATTGAAGATTATAAATGAAAGTCACGCTCCTCGAACAGGAGAACATGTCCTAAAGTAAGGCACTTGTTACGTGCAGTCAGGATGTGACGGCCTTAGATGGTAGTTAACAGCACATTACACTAATAAATATCGCATCATTGCCATCATTTCATTACTGTCATGATGGTGATCATCATCAGCATTCCTATAATTATGATAATCGCTATTAAACCAATCATCGGATCATGATTCTTATCATCAACCTCATTATGACTTTCAAAATAATAGTTGAAGTGAATTTGCATTTATGCGGCTATAAACCAGCTCGTGTCATTTGCATAATAATCACGAGGACTCGGTTGTATAGGTCTATGATGGAATTATGCAACGGAATGGCCTAATAAGTTGCTCCTTTTGCCTCTTAAATAGATGAGTCTCCTAACAAGGTGCCAATCTACCATATAAAGATCAAATGTATGCCCTCGGCAAGCTGTACTGTGAATAGCAATCGGAAAAACAGCAAACAGCAGCCTGTGGTTCAGGGAATTTCTCTAAATTAAATCTACGTTGATAATGATGTGATCAATTTTAAAAAAATCGGTAATTCAACAGGATGTTACTGCAAGAAGACCATTACATCGCATTTTTTGTGCTGACGACATTGCTTTAAGTCGCTGCTCATGTAATAACTGTGCGCCAGATGTTGTCAATCGGTCCCGAGAAATAAAAGAATTGCAACATTCGGCTTAGGTATATTATCATTGTCGTAACCGATCGAAAACCATAGTTTCGGATTCATTGCGGGAATAGTAAACGTCGTTGAAATGTTCACATGACGATTAATCAAACCTTACGTCCCAGCTCATATGCTGAAATTATGCATTGCGACATCCGCGTTTGATGCATTGCTGAAACAGCAGGGGACATCTAGCTTGATAGCACAAGCTTCATTTCTATGATATCATCATCCAAGATTTATCAAATGAATTGCATTCTTAACATCAATGTATCCTTAAAACACATCACAGATACATCCAATTCTCACGTACTACGGGTCACGTGAGACCTTAAGGTGCTTACAGGCCCCGTACAACTATGAATGAAAGCATCTTCTGTACGATGTTGTGGTCACATGCTTTATAAGCGATCAGCGGGCGTTCTGAGGGTTGTTTGTATACTCTTTTAAGTTTCTTACATATATTAAAATACAGTTTAGTAATTGTTATTCTCTAGTATTATCGAATAGCGTTAATGCCTATAATAAGGACATGCTGGGGTTCATTTTTCAGACATTGTTGTTTTATAATAATACATATTTCGTAGACAAAGGAAAGCCAAAAGCCCTAAATAAATCTCCGTTTATTAAATACACGGACAACATACGTAATTATGTAAATAGACACACGCAACATGTGGAAAATTACAATGTACACACAAATGAAGTTTTCTTAGCGGCCAAGCGCTCGAGGTTATTCTATTGTATCAAAAAGTAACAAATCCAAAACCTACATATCAATCAAGACCTCTAACTAAATCAATACAGTTGCATATGATCACACGATCATGGTATTTTGCACAAGGTCGGAACCGTAGACTGCCAAACGTTTGCGATTATATATTGGGTCATGGTGACTAAAAACTCCTGCGGGTATGAGGAGCATCTGTAAAAAAAACCTTGCCCGACCGCCCACGGGCTATCTACCCGCTTTCACTCGTAAGGAGTCCGTCCCTAAAAGTGCATGTTCATCTTTCGGCCAGCGGCTCTAAGTCTCATATGACCCAGGCATTGCAGGATGGTCTCTCTGTCCAACTCGTTGCCCGAAATCTGCCAAACAATGTGACAAAGTCGAATGAGCACTTTCAGTATTGGTGACTAGTCGATCGCACAACCTGTCTGGACTATTTACCCCACGCCCCTCACTTATCCTTTCAGAACATAATGAGCACATTACTTGAACCAGTTCTTCTGTAAGTCAGTAAATGCGATTGTTTCCCTTTAATAGATTCCATTAAGGCATTGACTGCAATTTAGCTGGATATCACTTCAGATGTACAACAGAGTCAGCATCCCCAAGAAGGGATGGCTACCTCACCAATCGAAGGCACACTGAAGTGAGCTAAAGCCATAGACGTATTGGTGCGTAGTAGAGGTTAAAAACGAATGAAATGACGTTTGGTCTATTATGGCGTCATGCAAATATAACAAGCATTATTTGTGAATGATCTTAATGGCGGCTGTCGCACAAACATAGTTGCACCCACATTTTGTGTCTGAATCAAAGCATACCATCCACCAACCTCAAACAAATCTCCAGATATTGGGTTTTATATTTCAGCTCAAAATAAACTTCGTAAGTGGGGACATTAACTCGCTACCATGAGACCTTTTCTGAACATCCATATGATTAGGCAATAGCAGAACTCTTCAAATGCTGACCACATTAACACACAGATCAACCCTATATCGCCGTCAAAACACATGCAATTAAATGACATAGACGATCCATTATCCTGGCTAATGGCTCAACATGCTCAGCCGTGTTCTTTGAGATTTGATAATCAGAGTGAATCACATGGATGACAATTATCACACGGTTCAATTGTTTTGAGCATTTTGCATATATGTATGCAACTATGTCTATTCTCGATGAAGTCGTGTTAAATTCAGTTAGCTGCGTTAATAATTTATGTATTTGGCCAACAATCATGAAATAATGCAAACCTAACCGCGCAATCCATTGATGTGCAGCAAAGGACCAATTGTTGACTGCAAATTGAACGTAATAACGGGAAATAAAGAGGCATCAGGCGAGGAGCAGTGTCCACCTGCACGACAGACGTTTGCCCAACATGATAGCTTTATATAAAATGATGTAATAAGTCAATTTCCTTACCATATTTCATCTATAAATCGCACTTGGACAGGGACATGATGTATGTCACTCCTCGGGCTGCCCCAGTCGGACGGTAATATATATTTATACTGTCCTACATGGTCATGCGCAAATGCGCATGAGCTATGTGTTTTGAATTGAACGCTGTATTTGGTATGCAGAAAACAACATAAAATGAGAGCCTGTGAAAAATATGTTATTACGCACCAAGTAGTGATGCGGCTCATTAATAAATTTTATTGAATAAAGATTTTCGAGAAATCCAGATTCGATTACCACCTTTCTGGAAGATATAAGGTCACATGGTATTTGTTTGCACCCCGTTCGCAAGGCGCTCCTGGGGTGGATTCGGCGTCACGGGGTGCCATCACACAAGAGCTGCGTTGCAGCGCATATATTTCAGTTTCTGGCGTTGAAAGTTCGGATTCAGGAAGTATCAGCCCTATGGGAGGGAAGTATTGTTTTTTTAACTACCGTATCGCAGTATGATACTTTCAAACAAGCTATCAACAACGTCCTTCTTAAACTTAATTCATTTGAAAAAAAAGTGACAACAAAGCTTTTGAGTTGAATATTTCGATGTAACTTCCGAGGCGTACTAGTTTACCGCTTCGCTATTCGACCAACTTGTTGTGGGTTCGATCCCAAGGTGTGGTAACCTGACTGGTTACTTGTGACTCGAATGATAAGGGATGTAAAATATCCTCTGAGGACGGTGGCAGTGACCACCCTCAGAGATAGCAAATGAATGGCATCTCGCTGTGAAAATCGCAACAAACACAAAACAATGACCAGACAAAAATAATCAACAGCCCTCTCCGAAACCCCTCTACGTGGGGGAGCATGTTCGAGGAATTTAGTGCCCCCATCAATTTAGTTACAAATGTGTTGAAAGGCTGTGCCCCTAGACGCCGAGTTCAAGGTGCATCCTGCTTTCAGAACTATCATCTGTTTGAAATAGTCTGGACGGCGCTTGCGCAGCTACTGCGTTGTTACAAAGATGAACAGGCCGACACGTGCTCATCGATGATACCATCACAAACGCAGTTGTAAAGGTATTCCATGTCAGCTGAATACATCACTCGTGATTAGAGGTGCTAGTTTTTGTTTCATGTTACCTTCTCTCACGCTATGCGTCATATTCTCTTATTAGGTTCTGGCCTGACTGTTTGAGGAATCTGGGCTGGGAATATGTTGGATGTTCAGTAAATGTGCAGTAAATGTTATACAATGCTACAGTAATTCTGTTCACGTCTTCAAGGTGTCATTAACAGTGAGATGAGGTGCATGATAGCCAGATATTTAGTCGATGATATCATGGACGCCTGTGTATATTTAAATCAACAAACACATTCAAGTGATGCACCAAAATAGCGCTCGATTGATTGAATGTCAAATTATGTAACAGGGAGGATGGGTGGTACATTGCACAGACTAGGCTTACTGTACAATGTTGGATGCATCAGCAGCATGATTACCGTTATTGGGATCAACCTTACCATCATCCTCACCTCACTTTATCGCACAATCGACTTCATCTGTAGCATGCATTTTCACTTCCTCTCGTCACAACACAGCATATGACGCATATGATGACAGAATCGAGTTTATATGGCACATAACCTGCAGTTTACATTATCGTTATGAATAATAATGATTGCTTTCTCAGATAAATGTCTGACGGGAATGTGAAATAGACACAGAGACCTATTGCATTGCCTCTCTGTCAATTATATATATATATATATATATATATATATATATATATATATATATATATATATATATATATATATATATATATATATATATATATATATATATATATATATATATATATATATATATATATATATATATATATATATATCTATATATATATATATATATCTATATATATATATATATATATATATATATCAGATATTAAACACATGGTGCCGTCAGTTCCTTTTCAGAGTAAACTTATGGCCACGGCAGGGCAAGCCGGTAAAACTGAACGGAAGATAAATGCGGTTGATTCGGCTTATATTGTACCATGCTAAACGGAATATTCCATTCGTATTTGCCCAAAAATAGTAAAAAAGGTAAGCTTCTTTGCTAATTGTGTAGACGTCGTTCTTGCAGAGCGCCTAAGCTACCGGATTAGCTGCATCGCTAGCAGATGTTTTGATATAGTTCATTAGGAGCGTAATATCATTGCCAAATAAGATAAGAATAGAGTTTTGCATGTTGTAAGGTTTACAGCAACATCACTATTAAGAAGGTAGAAAGATGAAGAAATAGATAACCTCTTGTTGTCGAGATTACTTTCGTGTGATGACTAAAACCTAAATGTTGATGCTCTTGTGCCAAAGCCGACTTCCTCTGCGGAAAACTACAAACATGAGGTATTCTAGATTTTCTCACAAAAAAACGTCGGGCGTTTGACATTCCTCAAAGCTCTAGAGCATTGTTTTTGCATTATCTAAATCTGGTCTATTATTCAGTCCTCGAATACGCAATGGAACATCTCTTCTTTCGTCGTCTATGAAATGGACCATGCCGTTCTTTCTGCAATGGACAGTGTCGTTCTTAAGCGTTTATGCAATAAATCATGTCGTTCTCCCTCGTTTATTCAATAGATAATTTTGTCATTCCTCGTTACTTCATTCGACCATGCCGTTCTTCCTCGTTACTTCATTCGACCATGCCGTTCTTCCTCGTTACTTAATTAGATCATGCCGTTCTTCCTCGTTACTTCATTACATCATGCCGTTCTTCCTCGTTTCTTCATTAGATCATGCCGTTCTTCTTCCTACTTCATTCCATTATGCCGTTCTTCTTCGTAACTTCAATCGATCAAGCCATTCCTCCTCAATACTTCATTAGATCATGCCGTTCTTCCTCGTTACTTCATTCGATAATGCCGTTCTTCCTCGTTACTTCATTCCATCATGCCGTTCTTCCTCGTTACTTCATTAGATCATGCCGTTCTTCCTCGTTACTTCATTCCATCATGCCGTTCTTCCTCGTTACTTTATTAGATCATGCCGTTCTTCCTCGTTACTTCATTCCATCATGCCGTTCTTCCTCGTTACTTCATTCCATCATGCCGTTCTTCCTCGTTACTTCATTAGATCATGCCGTTCTTCCTCGTTACTTCATTCCATCATGCCGTTCTTCATCGTTACTTCATTCCATCATGCCGTTCTTCCTCGTTACTTCATTCCATCATGCCGTTCTTCCTCGTTACTTCATTAGATCATGCCGTTCTTCCTCGTTACTTCATTCCATCATGCCGTTCTTCCTCGTTACTTCATTAGATCTTGCCGTTCTTCCTCGTTACTTCATTCCATCATGCCGTTCTTTCTCGTTACTTCATTGCATCATGCCGTTCTTCCTCGTTACTTCATTCCATCATGCCGTTCTTCCTCGTTACTTAATTAGATCATGCCGTTCTTCCTCGTTACTTCATTCCATCATGCCGTTCTTCCTTGTTACTTCATTAGATCATGCCGTTCTTCCTCGTTACTTCATTCCATCATGCCATTCTTCCTCGTTTCTTCATTAGATCATGCCGTTCTTCCTCGTTACTTCATTCCATCATGTCATTCTTCCTCGATACTTCATTAGATCATGCCGTTCTTCCTCGTAACTTCAATCGATCAAGCTGTTCTTCACCGTTACTGCAATCGATCGTGTCATTATTCATCGTTTATGCAATAGGTCCCGTCGTATTTCCTTGTTTATGCAAATGCATTCACTGTTATTTAAGTTTCCTAGAACCGAAGTAACAGAGCTGCAGAGTCGCCATACTCAGTCAATATTGTTTGAGAAGCTAACGCACGTCGTATTCAGGTTTTCGCTAGTGCGTTCATAGTTCGTTGCCAGGAAACGCATAAGAAAGCTGAGTGGTGAATATATTTCTAACTGCATTGACGCGCGTAGATATATCAGACTTGTACATAAGCAGATTTAGAAAGCATGACCTGCTTAGAGAAGTGATCTTAATCGATTTTGTGGATTATAATGGGTAAATGCTACGAACCTTTGGCCATGATCAATAATATATCGACTTTACAAGGCCTAATCATCTCTAGAATCTTTCTTGTCATTGCTCGTGATCAACACTTGTCGCTAAAAATGCAGTTTCTGGAATATAACGCCGGATGCATTAGTATTGATTTTGGATGCTGCACAAACTCTTACTATAGGCAAACATCTTACGATGAATGGGAAAAATATGTAAAAAAACAGATATACTGAAAGGGCACATCATTTGCATGCACCAAGCCGCACCAAGGCTGCTCAGGTGTGATGCATGTGTCCGATGTCTAATCGCCAAATTACCTATGTATATGTTGCCTAGACAATCCAGCTTTTGAAATCAGTCGTCGATGGTGATATGTGTTTTGGAACAAAATCGATATATGACTTTGTGTTGGTCTTAATCTGCCTTGTGCAAATAGACTGCAATCAGTTGGTCTATACAAACGGCTGGGCAAAATAGTCACAAATAAATTGGCTATCTGGGAGTGGCGTTTTAATTGATGTTTTTCAGACAAGCGGGTTTCCCTGCATAGTGCATCATCCGCACATCCTTTCCAATTATCACACGTACGTGCTTCGCCATGTCCATGGAAGTTTCACACTCCAGCTGTGTGCATAACACACTACACGTAATCAATGGCCAAAGAGAGCTGTTGACATGAGGCTAACACATCATATTGTTTCCCCGCTAAGCATGGAAGCATAATTGCCTCCTAGGTATTGATTCAGTCGTAATGGTAGCCATGGAAGTAATACCAATATAGATGAGTCGATGAAACATTTCGATATATGTCAATGTAAGTTGTACATAGTTGTTGTTAGGCCCGACGCTACACACACGGCGACATATGTACAACACTAGAACAAGTCCGAGAGAGAAAACCGTTCGTCCATACAGTCAGGAAGTTATATTCATATTAAATAAGCTAGTTACCTTATTAACAATCACAAAATCCCTGTTGGTGAATTTATGATTGTAGAACGGATCATCGAATGTGCAGTCCAGACTTTGTCGATTGCCAGTGGTACCCTAATCACGTACCTAATTAGGTTTGTGTGCCACACATTATTTTCCTCCGAGATGACCCCAATTATGGTAGCAATCTTCAATAATGATCTCTATAATGGAACAAAACCGAAATTATAAGCCTCGATTTTGCTCTCAATAGGCCGGTTGCTGAAAAGCATAATTTATGAAAACGAATTTTACAAGGCGTCATCACATGGTTTAACGCTGTTCCTTATATTGCTGCGCACTGAGTGAGCTCCTTATTTTGAGCAAACAAGCGATATTTCAGTTGAGGTATGAGCTAAGGCATGCAGCAATATTCGCTAAATTCGAACGAGATATCAATCTACCAACGAGAACAAGTTAGGCAATTATAGCGAGACTAACGAGTAAATAACGTTACGGATCAATCACTCGCATTCAATTCTTGCAAAGTGGCAATCTCTGTAGAATACAGCTGCACCATTTAGATATGTGAGAAGATAATGTGTCATAAGCGCAGTTTTCTGTGATATGTACGCACATTCATCACCATAGGATATATAGGATATATGCTCAATGTCAACGCTTACAGCTCATATGCAATTATACATGACAGTAATGTCAGAGAAATGTGTGGAAAGTGCTAAATAAGTTTTGACCAATAACAATTTTGGGAACCCATAAGCCCAGATGGAAGATTGGGGACGTAATTTGCAGGTTTTAGTCCAGTTATTTTATGCGAAACGAATCCTTGGTACGACAATAATACTTATTCTGTAGCTACATACTCGGTTAGGTTATGTGAGGTTATCATGTTAACTGTCAAGCAGCTAGCTAAAGAGCCACATCTTCTTTATTAGACAATAAATATGGAAGCAGTAACACTTAACAATATTTTTTGTTAGATTGGATAAGAGTTTGCGTTCAACGACCGTTGGCATCGTGGGCATGATGCATGCTTTATGACCCCAGTGCAGTGTCAGACCCGCCTCGGTTCGATGATGCCAATGCTAGCAGTTTAAAATATTTGTTCCGAGCCTCAATATTCATCATTCCTTTGACCCCCGTGCAAATGCTGCTTATTTGGTCCAGTCCTATGTAAGGAATGCCTCTCTTGACGATCATTTTGCAAGAACGCATCAATTATGATACGCCATTGTTTGAACGTGCAGTCGCTATTTCGGAATACGCACTTAGACATGTACGTCGAGTTTCTTCGTCACTACGAGTAGTTAGACAATAATAGTATTACAATTCCACCAAAAATATAACGTTCAATCACTCAATGAGTAACGGATCATACAGAGAAGTCACTTAATTGTAAGCGAATATCTACGGCGAGTGCAAATGCTATTGCACATCGAAGGCAGCGCTTCGAAAACGCCGGGAATACCTTCGTCTTACTGGGCACGAATTTTGTAT